>UFQX01000214.1:56532-118408 GCA_900497675.1 Arapaima gigas | reverse complement strand
GGGGGGGGGGGGGGGGGGGGTAAAAATTCACTCATTTTAAGTTAGTTTTGTTTTTGCTGTTTGATGGGAATAAAAACAATGGAATGAATCTGTTATTTTCATGCATTATAGCTTCTATAATAGTCTATCCAGCAAATAAATGTGTATTAAATAAATCTGTATTATAAACATTTTATTGATGGCAACTTTGTAAAAGTGAGCTTGTATTTATGAAGAAATCTTTTTACAAACAAACTTAGAGCTTTAACTGATGTACAGTTAATTAATAGGCAAATACACTGAATAATAAATAATGACTGCATTTTTGCCACTGATTTTTTTTTTTTTTTTAAGAAATCAGGTAACCGCTAAATGTTCAAATAACAAAATAACCAATGCTCTAATATTTGAAATGCTAGTCTGACTTAAAGTTTAATTTATAAAACATAATCTGTTTATGTACCTAAATGGCAGCACATGGTCTAAACCCAGCTGAACACAGTTCAATTCACTGTATGTGGAAATGACCCCTGTCTCTAAGACTGTACTGCTATATGTTGGTACCTTTTGTTATAAACATTTCAGTTACAAATTTTTGAAGATATGAATGAAGATAATTCTTGTTTACTTTCAAAAATTTCTGCTTCGCAAAGAAAACAGCCTGTCTCTGCTTCTGTTCATTAATTGACAGCAAAAACACTCAGAATAGAATTTTTTTACAATTTTATTTAATTTAAAAAAATTACAAAACATCCCAAGATTAAAATTCATAAAAAATACTTAATACACAATACATCTTCACAAGCAAACTCTCCATCAACTCATTAAATTTACATCTCCAAATTCCAATTACACAAAAACTCTCTACATCAAAGACAGTGTCTGGTCAAGTTAAGTTCATTGAACACCTCCAGCATACAAAAAAAAATCATCCAGCATCAACATAAAATCATTGTACTTAACTAACTATCAAACCATAAACAAAAACTCATTTTTTCTCTATTAACATTGACACCAGTGTTATTCAATCTCACAATCATAACTCAATATCACAATTCTCTAACAAATACATGTACAACTCCACAGTCCTTTCATATTCACAAAATAGCACGAGAGTCCCTTACAAAAACTGAAGACAACTTGTTCACCTTCATTTATCAACCACCCATCCTACCCTCAGATGGAATAGAAATACTGTAGAGCAGCAGTACAGGACTACTTACATTCCACGCATGTACTGTTGTTACAGCCCCAGTCTGATATTCCTGAATTTGATGATGATGACAAGAAGAGGAAAATTGTGCAGGTTTGTGGAGTTAAACATGAGGCTCAACTGAACAGGGCTATGAGGGGAGAATCTACTGTAGTTTTAATTCATAGAATAAAAGTTTCTACAACGCAGTGTTTATTAACACAAGTCAGTGGCAGGGGGTCACATTAAGGAAATGTACTTTTTTCAACTCCAATCCTTCACTAAAAGCCAATAAAATTACAAACACCGAATAAACCTCCCGATTATAACAACACAACACATCCAGAACAATTCACTTGATGAGACAAAGTTTCAGATCTCGTACAGGATTCAACCTTCCCTAAACATTTGTGTAAAGCTTTCAAAAGGACTACCACTCTGTTACAAAAAATAGATAATTCACATGAAATCACCTTTTTTCCAACAACTTTATTAAACACAGTTGATAAGTTCTGCTTCAAAACTGCCTCCGTACCATTTTGCAATCACTACAAAATTCCATATATTACCATTCAAAAAACTCAACCATTTCCAACACCCCATTAAATCAGACCAAATGACATTCTGCAGCTCAATAAATGGCACAGCTTCTGAAAAACCCTCAATTAAAATCCATACATAATGACATAGTCATACCTACTACTAAAACCGTCTGAAATCAAGGTGCATTCAAAAACCCACTTGCTCCTCTTGACCCAAGGACAGTTTTTCGAGAAGCTGGTTAACCCCCACCTCGAGTTACACAGAGATCCATCCATCCATTCACTCAGATTAAAGCACTGACGAATTTGGAACCAACTACGCTTCCATATTTAGCAGGAGCAATTTTTTTCAAATCGATGTATTAAGTTGATCATCCAAATGTATCACGTTATTTTTTGTTTTCAGTATAAATGCGGTGTCGGGCTTTAATCGCATAATAAAATTGTAGGAACTCTTACAGACCAGCAGATGGCAGCGTTCCGAGCGTCTCCCAGCAGCACAGCATTTTTGGAAGCCGGAGGTTCACGTTGTTACAGTTCTAAAAAGCTTCACTTTTCACATCAGTAACATGGTGCGAGTTTCCTCTCTGAACCGCACAGGTGAAAATCGCTCTTTTACAACACGAGTGCTAGAAGCTAACCGTTTCACCGATTTTTATTAAAAACAGGGAGCTGCATCGATTAATTCTGCCTGGACGCAACCACGCCTTTCTGAAACACTTGCACGTGGGCGTAATCTGCAATCGGTTAGTTCCGTCTGAGTAGGAGCGCAGAGGTCAACGGTCACGGCTCCGTCCTGCTGCTGTTTCTCACGTGTTCTGCCAGTGTAAGTCGTAGATCTGTTTAAACTGTGTTTTAGCAGCGTGTTTTCAAAAGTTTCAACATCATTTTAAAAGCCGGAGCCTGTTTCTATAACGCAGCCACGCCTTTTAAAAGCATCCCGCGTTTAAATAAGACTCACTTGTGGCTGTCGTGTGGAAGCTGTATAGTAGGAACTGCTCTCTTTGCATCACTGTCAATAAAGTCACTTCTGGGCTAAACTGACTGATGCTATTGGAGGTACTGCGCTCAGTTTAGTGGTTAGTTGCTTTATTTTATCTAAAGTGACAGTATTTTGGTAATTTGTACAGCCTGTGGTTTTACTGGAGCATAGAGGCTCGAATCCACAACCTTACATATCCATATAACTGCTACATTGCCAACTTTATAATCTCCCTTTCCCTTGGTTATTGTGGCATGACTATAATTTCGTATATTTCTATTTGAGGGCTGTATGAGTTGTATCAGTTTTGTTGGACGTTTTTCCAGTTCAATTTTCCAAAGACGTTTCAGAGGTTTTAATGCAACAAAGGTACCACGTCTTTTGTTTGTCAGCTTGTCCACAAAAAAGCAGCATTTTTCTTGATTTGCGCAGTTTTCATTCAGATTTTTCTTCACATGTAGGACTTGAAGACAGCCAGACAGTTGTGTTAAATAGTATTACTCAGAAATATGAGCAACATATCATACAAATGTCAACAGGAAACTGAGAGTAGTCCATGGTGTACTGGAGTATTCATTCTTGTTTTGATGTTATTTAACTGTTAAATTCAAGCCAAAAAAGCTATGCTGACCTTATTTTAGCCAATGTTGATGACATATTATTTATTTTACATCAGATTTGTTCCAGGATTTTTAGGAGCTCATTACTCACATCTTTTTTGCTTCTTCTCTCTTGTCCTCCAAGCAGCAGGCCACAGAGAATGGCTGCCATCTACTCAGGTATCCACCTGAAGCTGAAGAGCCCTCGAACCCCCTGGGCTGACAAACTGAAGTTGGCCCGCTTTGCCTGGATCTCACCGCAGTGTGTTCTTCCCAACAAGGAACAGGCAGGACATAACAGTTTAAAATGCAAAAGTGGTTTTTGTGACACTGTCAGAATTTTTAGTAGGTTTCTTAGTTGATGACTTGTCCTTTTGACTGTACCACTGGCCCCGAATTGATACTGAGTGCTGCCTGCTGATACTGGTGTGCTACTTAAGGTGAACAGTGTTCAGTACAGTACAGAAGTATTGTAGATGTCAGCTGGGTATTGGTTGTGTTTGTTACATTTTTACACTTACAATTTACATCACTCCCAGGAAGTGCCATCTGAGTGAATTCGCTCTCTGCAGTAGTGTTTCCCACCCCTATATGTTTTCACTTTCTAGTTCTCCTATCTTCCTTTTGCTTGCGCTTCTGACCCTCTTGATATGCCCTCTTACCCAAGTTTATTTCTCAGTGAGATGCAAATTAATTTACACCAACACTTAGAACAAACATACTCCATGTCCATGGTTGCATTGGCTTCTCCGGTTGCAAACAGTTGAGCTACACATTTCAAGAGTACAACCATGTTCTAGTTTATTCATAAAAACATTTTCTTCACATATTTATTTTCTAAAATGCTAATTCAACTCGCCTATCAGTGTTTAGAGCTCAAGTCATGTATTCTTGAGTGTCTGTCCTCAGTAAGATGATTATGAACATTGTGATGTTTTTATGGGTTGTATTGGTCAGTTAGAAGTTTCTAAAGACCGTGTTTTTGTTTTCAGTAAGTCAAAATTATTTTGAATGTAGTTCATCAGTAATTAAAAGGTTTACAAAGGGTTTTTTTAACCTAACCTTACCCCTGTGACTAAACGGAGGGAGTAAAATTTTATTGATTGTGACTTGAGGGATAAATGTGAAGTCAATTTCAGCCCCTGAGTGTTTTTAGTATGTGTTTATAGTCATAAGTCAGAGAAGGAATAAGGAAATAAAATCAACTTGAGACCCCCTGTGTATTTTCCTCTGCTCCTGTAGGTACTGTTTGACTGGACAAGCCATGCTCTGACCTGCTACTACAGTAAGAAGGCCGAGCTGCCCCTGTCAGTGGTGGAAGGCTTGTGGGTCTATCTGGATAACATTCTCCACAGTAAGAAGCTACAGATGGTGCTGAGCCAGGGAAAGGCTCTCAGTTTGCGCCTTGCGTTGGCACAGGTTGGTGTCCCCCCCCCCCCCCCCCCCCCCCCCCCCCCCCNACCAACCTCAACCCCCCCCCCCCCCCCCCCCGCAGTCTGGAAAGGTATAAAGTTCGAATGGTGGCACCTTCATTATTTTTTTTAATTTGTTTTGCTTTTTAAAATAGTGTTTACATTTAAAATTTTTTCCATTCAGATGCTGTTTCTAGAACAAGGATTTCAGGCTCATTTCCCTGCATGTTTTGTGTCCCTTGCTTTTCATGTTAATGTTCTCCTGACTTAATTGGCGCCATTGTGAATTATTTAGCTGTACTATTTATACTAGTGTTTTTCCAAAACCGCACCATTTAAATACAATATTAATGGAGGTAATTAATTAGTTAAGGCAGACGACTGAAGTAGACAACAGCACAAAAACAGCTGGCTAGGGAGTAAATGTGAAGCTGTGCTCTAGAATACATTTGGTGTTTTAACTTTGGTGTCCTTGTTTGTGTCGTGCTTTCAGGTGATCAACGAGAGGGTCTGGGAGTGTGCGTGTGGCTCGTGCCCTGTTAGCGAATCCACTGTGCTCAGCTGCTGTCAGGGCATCCTTTCCTCTCCTTCACTGGCCGCCACATACGCCACCAAATACGAGCTCCTGGTGGAGCTGGTGTCCCGACTGAGTGCCTTGGCCTGCTCCAGGCTCAGCCCACGGTCTGCCCAGGAGCCCTTGACCGCAAAACTCTTTGAGGTTCTCTTCCAGGCCATCAACAGCTATCTGGCAGTCCAGCGGCAACAAACGAACCCCAGCCGTGTGTTTTCCCAAGTTGCAGCTCACCTTCTCCAGCCTTTTCTCTTACTGCGCCACCTGCTGGCTGTCCGGGCATGGTTGCCGGAGGACGACGGGCACATCAGGCATCATCTGAGCAGAGAGATACGCAACAAGGTTGATGTGGTGTTGCAATCTGCTCTTTTCTCACCTGACTTCCTGCATTCCTATAAGGAGGAACTCTACCAGGGAAAGGAGGTGTCCAGCACCAAAAAGGGCTTGACAGCTAAGGGTTTAATCGCTCCCGTCAACACCATACTGGAGAAACTCTGCGAGACTGGGCTCTGTGATTCGTCGCTGCACTTTGCAGTGCGTGCCAATTCCCTCCCATTGCTCTATAGATTCTTTCTGGACGTGTTCTCCAAAGGCGAAGATAATAACATGGTATGCTTTCAGCTGCTGGCACGATTCCTCACAGCAATGGATCTTACTGAAGCAGTGACCATAAAGGATACGTTTGACCCAGGGAACTGGAGCCTGGTGCTGTTGACCTTGGAGAACCTCCTGAACTCCAGCCTCACTGGGGACATTTACAACGTGGCAGCAGACAGAATCCACCACGGGGAGGCCCAGTTTAATTTCTACAGGAATTTGGCCCAACTGTTGCTAAACAATGCTCAAACTGCCATTCCAGCCTGGTACCGGTGTCTCAAGACTCTCCTTGCCCTGAATCACCTGATCATTGAACCAGACCTGGATGACCTGGTGTGCTGCAGCTGGATCGATGCTGACTGCAAGGACCCACGTGTGATGAAAGCCAGGGAAGTGCTCACTGCCTCTGTCTTTCAAGTGTATGAAAAGCTACGCCAGCTCCCCAGGTTACTGCAGGAGGCAGTGGAGGTCATCTGTCGTCCAGCAGTAGATAAACTTCGCCCGCCAGTCCTAACAGCTGCCCTTCAGAAGTGCCTCAGTCAGTGTGTTCTGAACAGCCCCCACAGCCAAAGCCTGGAAATGTGTTCTCTCATTCTGGAGAGGATGCAGAGCTGTGTGCTTCCAGATCTCCAGGAGGACGAGGATATGGCCCTGAAACTTTTCTCATTGACTGTGCTCCTGCACTCGATACTCTTCAGCATGAAGAGCCTGGACAACAGCACGCCTGTACCTGTCCTTAAACGTGCTCAGAATCTCATGGAGAAGATGAGGGACATCATCAGATTCTTGCTGAACAACCTTGCTGGACACACTCCTGGCTCTCTGTGGTTTGAGAAGGTCCTCCAAGTGACCCTGCTGCTCAGCTACACATGGGTAGAGGTGGACACCCTCTTTAAGATCCACTGTAGCAAATACGTGTCACCAGGTGAAGAGGACAGTGATGGCCTGACTGATAAGAGCATTTGTCTCCTCCCTTGTGTAGCTGTGAAGGAGTGGAGCAAAGTGGACCTGAAATCAAAGGATTGCAGTCCAGCCAACAGGTTCCTGCAGCAGCTGCTGGCACTTCACAGGATGAAGCAGATCATCCTCAGGACAGACGTTCAGCCGGACAAGAATGTCCAGAAAGTCCTTGGCAAAGTGGCTCAGTTTTTTATACGCCCTGCGGCGACCAGTCAGATACAGCCCTGCAGTGGACTGTGGGACTGTCAGGTCAACACAGTGGATGTCAGCAGCTACCCGGTGGCACACTGGTTTCATGTGACCTCAAACCTGCCGTTAGTGGCCCCGTATCTTTCTCACGAGGACCTTTCTTACATAGCAGATCTTCTTTTGAACTTTCTGCTTCGGGAAGATGCTCCAGATGCTGCTAACCAGGAAAACTGTCTTTCTGTTACCTTCGTTTCAAAACATGTCCTTGGCAGTTCAATTCTCTTGGAGTTTCCTCCACTCTTCTCTCTCGTGCTTAAATGTTTCTTGCAAAGAATGGTGGGGATCCTCAGCTCAAATGCACGGGGTCAGTGTTGTATGGCACTGGCAAAATTTGAGGAAGTTATTTCTACTGAAACTGAGGAAGATATGGAAGCATCAATTGAAGAGTCCAGTGAAGTTTCTCCATCTTTGATGAGACTGGAGTCTCTATCCCGGATGATGTTCAGTTTGGTAAAGGCTGGTGATGCCATAACTTTTGCAGAGGCTCAGACTAAAGGCCTCCTTGACTTACTAAAAGCTTGTAGATCCTTGAAGCCAGATGGCATGTCCTCTGAGGATCACTGTACATTTTTCTTACTCTTGTTCTTCATAGCCTCCACTTTCCAGGGTGACTCTAATACTGAACCTGCTGTAGCTGTTGAACTGTTGAAGGAAGCCTACGGACTTATGACATCATTGCAGTCAGGAAGAGGCTGTGTCCTAAAGGTGGTGCATGGAAGTGAGTTGTTAATGGCTGCTGTCAACTCCCTGCTTTCCCAGAGCTATGTGAGAGTATTGAAAGCAGTGGACAGTACCAAGTGGCTAGCTTTTCTCCAGGTATTCCAGGACTTCCTCAAGTGCCTTATTCAGACAATCATAAGCAGAAAGAAGAGCGTGCGCCTCAATTTGGAGAAGTTCACTACTTTCATGGTGGAAAGTGCGGTGACGGTCAGCACCTTGTCCATCTCCCGTGGCAAGCTTGAGGTTGAGAAGCTAAAGGCCCTGCAGTTGGTCCTGGCCTCGTTTAGTACATTGAGCCAAGTGATGAACTCCAGCTTGGGTGAGAGTGAGAAAATGGACGAAACGCTGATTCCTCTGCTCAAAAAGACAGTGGTTTCTATGGGCCCAGCCATCGAGAGCAGCCTGCGGGGTGAGGCCTGCAGGCTTATGGGTCAGACCTTCACCGTGGAGGTAGTAATGGGGATGCTCAAGGCTGAGTTGGCCTGGACCTCATGTCTGAATAGACTGGGGGACGGGGAACCAGAGAACAGCAAATTCTATCATTTGAGCCTCTATAGGAGCTTCTCCCAGCAGATATTGAAGGAACTCAGCTCATCAGCTCGACCTATGAGCTTCATCTCATCTTCCCTGCACTTCCTCTCGGCCTACCACTCTGCCTTAGAAAGGATCCATGACCCCAGCCACAATAACTTCTACTTTCTAGTAGTGCAGAACCTGAGGAAACTGCTCTCAGGTAGTCATTTTGTACCGTCAGCTTGGTCTGGCTTTTGCTGGTGCTTTGTATTCCAAAACCTTCTGTAAAATGCAGTTCCCAGTAGTATCTATAAGAATGAAGAAAATGCAAAAGACATAAATTAATAATATAATGGAGATTAAGTATTAGGTAAATAACTTTAAGCAATAAAGTGAAATAATTTAAAAAAACTTAGTACACCCAATCGGCCTGAACTGCTTTAGGCTGAAAAATCCAGACAAAATTTTCAGTTATAAGTAATTTATCTATTTGGATCTGACAAGTGTGGATTGTCTCTTTCACAGACTACTTTGGATTCAAGATTTTTTTGAATTCATTTTTTTTTGCATTTCAAAGGTGTGTTGGTGACAGCTTTACTGCCAACTTTGTACAATACTGATGTTGGCTGTCTTTTTTAAAAAATTTTTAACTATAGCATCCTGGCTGTCCGTATCAGACGTACAGAGCCTGGAGCCAACAGTGGGGCAGTTGCTGGCCCAGCTGTTGTCCAGGAGCAACATGGAGCAGTACCAGCACCTCCTGGCAGCAGTGGGCAAAGACCTGAATGCCCATCTGGCTTCAAGTGGTCGATACACAGTAAGTGATAGTCGCCCGGTGCTTAAAAGTAAATTACACCAGTTAAATATACAGATTTGTAAGGGGACAAAATTGTGTGTGTGTGTGTCTGTGTGTCTGTGTGTGTGTGTGTGTGTGTGGGTGGGTGGGTGTTTACAAAGATTGCCGCCTTGTTCCATGAACCAGTTGTCACACTCAGGAACTCAAGTTTAGGGTTGCTTTATTCTGGAGTTCATAGGGGGAACATAGGGGGTTGGGGAAAAAGTGGTTCAAGACATGTCTTTGCTTATCCATCTCTTGTTGATGGGAAATCCTCTTACTGTATACAGCAGGGGTTTAAATAAGGGCCTCTTGGCAACTATGTGGTTGTTGGTCATATTGACCAGGTTGACATGGTGTGATATGTGTATGAAAGGTCCTGTGCACATTTCATTTTTTTGTGTTTGTGGTTTTGCAATTGTGAAGTGAAGTCCACTTGTGTGTTCTGTCTCCCCACAAGCCACAGAGGTCTCTTCTAGAACGTGACCCAAGAAATGGTCACAAGCCCATCTCTATAGTCCTTACAGGGTTTTACGCTTAACTGCTGGTTCCTCATCTTACAAACACAACTGGGACCAGACGTCTGTTTGTAATTCATTCTGTCTTAACTCCAAAGCCACATTTGCCACTAAGTCAAAATGAATAAAAGCTACATAGTGCAGATATCCCTCAAACATATTCATGTGCTAGGTTCTGCAAACTCCACCAATACAGGCTTAAGAAATCACAACACTAGAATTTTGATGTTTTTTAACTTCAAACTCATAATATTGAAGTGATTTAAAATGAACTAAAATAAAAATATCCCTTCTCCCAAGTCCGACTGATGTCAACCTCTCAAAGACACCAGATGCAAGATATAATCACCATAGAAAATAGTTTGAATTAAGGTGGTTGCTGCACTCCACAGTTTAGGCATAGGGTGTAAACCTACCATTCACTCACACAATAAAACATTACCGGCAATTTAAAGTCACCAATTCACATGAAACGCGTCTTTGGACAAGGTGCAGAGCACTTGGAGCAAACGCTTGCAGAGTCTGCACAGTTGGAGCAGGAATTTAATCAATGCCTGAACAGTTCAGACAGTTTGAGCCAACAGCGCAATCCGCTGTACTGCTGTACCGCTGTGAAATAGGAAGTGCAAATCAGTATTTCATCAGGGTGTGAAACAGACAGTTCTGTACATGTGTTTCACGTGCCCGTGTCAGATGTCACATTTGGGAAAACCAGCCACCTCGGGAGTCTGGATGTGCTCGTCCGGTCAGGCTGGAATCCCCCAGAGACTTGCCGTTTTCTGAAAAGGGGTTTCGGTTAAGGGCACTGCCGACTAGATGCAGACTGAACTTCCCTTGTTCATCACTGAGAGATTGTGCCAAGACGTGTGAGCTCAGGAGCCTGCAACACAGTGCTCTTTGATTTATGAGATCCATTATGTCACTAACTGTTTGAGGGGCTAGGCTAGTCCTCAGGGAAGGGGGCTGTGGGTTTTTGGTTGATGAATGATTAACCGGTGATGCTTGCATGCCTGTGGGTCCTGCCACGGTCATTGGCACAGCTTACATTTCAGAGCCATGGTGGTGAGCAAGATGTGGAATTGAGGAGTGAACTTAAATACTAGATGCTGTGCGGTCACCTTAGGGGATGATGGCTGTAATATGTGGGTGGTTTGGAGTTTGAACCAGGCGCACATTCAGCCAGGAGGCTTATTTTCAATAAACTTCAGGTGAGGCTATGACTTCTATGGTTAAGGGTTGCATTATAATAAACAGTCAATGAGAGCTTCTGTTTTTTTTTTTGCATCTGGACCAGGTTGAGCAGGACTGTTGTCTGTAACTTTTTGCATCTCTTTCAGGAGGTCCTCTCAGCCGTGACGATGTCCAAGCTGCTGGCCAGCTGCCCTCTTCCAGAAACCCATTCTAAGGCTTTCTGGTGTACAGCACCTCAGATAATATCCGCTATTGCTGTGAGTATCTAGCGCTTCTTTAGCTGGCAAGTCATCATATTAGTGGATATAAATACAGAAAAATATTCATCAGCTGCAGAGCTTGTGCGTGCTGCTTTTAACACATACAGAACAGTGTTTGCTGCTAATTCGTTGGGGTTTATTAACATCTCTTCTTGGCCCTTCGGTGTTTATATAAATTGCGTTGAAAGAGGGTGTTGTTTAAGACCTATAGCATGTATTGCAAAAAATCGCCCGGAGGCTCAGCGGCAAGCACAGCACAGTTAGCAAAATACTTGTCATTCTCCCCTTACCGCTGGCAGGGTGGCCCTGGGTACACTGTCTGTACAGCCAATATTTTACTCCGCACATGTGTTGGCACTGGAAAAACCTGTTTTCTGGTAGTGAGATTTCCTTTACCATGGTGTCCGTTTTCACAGAACTGCAGCCTGTCTTACAAAAATGCTGTCTAAACACACACCAAATCAACAAAAACTAGAGCAGTCCACCTTGGACTCAGCTCTTACAGAAACCGTTTCTGTACTTACATTTATTCATTTAAAGGATGCTTATCTCTAAAGCAACTTAAAGTGGTTTACTCACATGCACAGCTGGGTTATTTATGCTGTAGTCATTCAATTTAAGTACCTCCACTATGTCCCTTGCTGTATCTTGTATTACCAGACATTCCCTTATACTATACCATGGATAGTTATTTTGTAGCATTTATACAAAGTTGTGTGTGTGTGTGTGTGTGTGTGTGTGTGTGTGTGTGTGTGTGTGTGTGTGTGTGTGCGTGCGCGCGCAAAGTGGTTAGAAGGCTTGGATTTGAATCCTGGTATCTGCTGCAGAACCCATAATCAAGATATTTACCCAGAACTGATAGTAAAACTGACCCAGCTATATAAATGGTGCTAATTCTACAAATGGTGCAAGTTTTCTTAGACAAACGTGTTCACTAAATAAATAAATGATAGCTATTGCTTAATTTGCTAATCAGAAGAAAGTAAGTTGAATTTAGAGATCAAGTGCAGTGTATTACTATCAGGCATAAATTGTGTGGTGAGATAAACAAACCTGTGTGGTAATCTGACCTGACACTGTCACCTTTTAAGTTTGTAGTGAAGGAGTGCAGTAAGGAGAAGTCCCTGATGGAGTCCCTGACGGTGCCGGCTCTCCAAGCCCTTGCAGCTTTGCTGCGGCACGGGGCGGGCGTGCTGCAGAATCCCCACCATGTGACCCTGGCCTTCAGTGCCTTGTCCTTTGTGCAACTGGAGCACATGTCCTCTGCAGCATACCACTCAGCCTTCGAGGCAGTCCACGAGACTCTGTTTTCTGTGGTCCAGTGCCACCCCCAGGTGAGAATCAGTGCAGCTGGAGAGCGTGCGTCCTGCAAAGCTGCCCCACAAGGGACAAGTAGAACCTGCGCATGCTGGGGCTGTGACCCACCCCTGACTGATGCGTTCAACACACCTTCGTTACTACTTAGCTCTGGTGGAACACATTTCATTTCACTTTTAGTCCAGAAACAAAGTACAGGTCCATAACTTATGCAGGAAGAGGACACACCTAGAATACTTGTGTCTAATCCAAGTCTGGAAAATAATTTTTAAAATAATAATTTAATGATCGGGTATCTACAGTGTTGTATTTGCCCTTGGCTCACCCAGTTGTTTGTTTGCTTTGCTTGCTCGGTCTCTTTGCTGCTTGCTATGTTTACGTTTGACCGTGGCGCTGTTTGCCTGAGGTCCACAGCACAAGGCCCACCATGCAGTGAGAAAAGGAAGGTTCGTGCATTTATCAACATAATTCCCCTTCACCCACAGCTCCCCGACTGGAAGAGTCGGGAGGTGGGCATTCCTTTACTTTAGCTTGAAGCACTTTTGATGACCATATGCTCACAAAGCCGGTCGGAAGGCAACGGGTCTGACATAGTGTGGAGTTTGAATGTTTTAGAGGCCCTGATCTGATCATCACCGTCTTAGGCAAACGTAATCTATACCTCCCTTTCCTTAGGTAATAGTTATGAATAACCATATCTTCAGTGTACACAGTCCATATTATTCCTTCCTAACGTTATTTAGTGTGTACCAAACCCTCTAGCCGTTCCACAGGAAATCCTCAGTCAGCACTAATAGATGGCAGCTGCCCTCGAATCCCTCATATTGGGCTCATTTTTTAAAACGCTACATCTATGTTGGGTTGCAGCGTTGGGTTTTGGAATACACTCAACCCTTCATGTTCACTTTTTTTTTTTTCGGTGCTGAAATTAAGTCAAAACTTTTCTTGAATTGTGCAGTTATGTTAGTAAACATATCTATACTGTATACAAAAAGCCTTCTTTCTATTCTATGTTTAATTTTTTTTTGTTTTTAAATTCATACTAGATTTGGAAATAGAATAGAAACTTTATTTTGTTATTTTGTTTGTGCAGAAATTATTTGTTTTATTTATTTTTTAAGCTGGTTTTTACAGTTTGCTTTTTAAGGTCTACAGGTTGTAGAGTGTAACGCAGCACTAGTCAAACAAATTTTGTTCTTTGGTCGGAGTGCACAGAACCTCAGCAAACATGGAGCTTCGGGTAGTTTTGTTTAGAATACAATGCCATTAACTCAATCCCAGTGTTTTTGCAGCGGTGGCCCCCCACTCCCTCCACAGAGGTGGAGGTCTTTGGTATAAGTTACACATTGACTCTGGAATGAAGGCCAATGCTCCCACAACTCAGAACGGTATGATGCATTATGGCAGAAATGTCCAGTTCTCTCTGCATTTGAACTCACGGGGGGACAGAGGAAAGGGTCCTGGTCCTGCAAGGGGGACACCTAAGTGAACGCAGATGGGAGATGCAGAGGGGCACTTCTCAGCATGAGGATTGGTAGGCGCCTGGAAACGATTACCTTGCTGGCTGCCTGTGGATGAGTCACTGAAACCGCCCAGGGCTTGGCAACCGCCAACCACACTGTGCTCAGCTGGAAGCTAATGTTTCGAATCAGTGAGGCAGCCTCGAACCCGGACTCTGCGAGCTCCTCCAGACCTGACAGACCCATCCTTTTCAGTGTTCACTGTTATTGTTTAAAGCAGTTTGTATGCAGAATATGTTTCACTTATCTGGAAAGGACAAACCTGAATTACCTCATCAGTCGACCACACAGTTACTGCGGTGTGTTTGTTTTTAGCTTTTAGTTTCCACGCTAACTGTTACACTCCATTTACAGATGCACGTCAGCTGTGTACTAATTCATTTATTTCTCTGAAAGCTTATTTACATTATATTTATTCATTTAATTGACACCTCCTCAGTTAATTATTAATGTTTATAGCGGGGAATTTTTCTACTGTGCTAAATGCCTTAATCAAAGGTACTAAACCAGGAGGGGGTTTCAAACCCTAATCCTTCTGTTCCAAAGTGACAGTTTTAACCATCATGCCACCTGTTGCCTCTTCAAGGAAAGGAAAATCCTGTTGTTTGTTTTAGATGGTCAGCGAGCAGTCACAGATCTTTTTTTAAGATTCATATGTTTCTCTCAAACCCAAACAGGTGATGCTGACAGCCGCCCCTTCCTTCCTCAACTGCTTTTATCGCCTGGTTGCCTCTATCATGCGTGAGGGTCGGCAGAGGGGCGAGACTGAAAAAGGTAGGTGACACCCATCTTAGGTCAGGTTGTAGAGCTGGGTTCCACACAGTCCTGCCTTAAGGCACAGAGTATAGAGATGGATTCTGGGACGTGCCTTACCATTGATATCTGTGACAGACCATTTGTTCATTTTCCGTACGCTTTTCTCCAAAGTGATGTACAACTCAGAATAAACTCAAAATTGGACAACCAAGTGCTTTAGATTCAAACATGTGTTTTCCAGTAATAGCATTTTTACCACTGTACAAGTGCCCAAGTTGCTGCCTATAGAAATGCACCCGATACAATATACGTGGTGCAGTCAGTAAATTCTAAGGTGATGTACTGTGCGATGCTGATGTGGAATAGAACTGTTACCCCATTACATGTAACACTCATGGTGTGAGGTAGGTTTGTGGAGCTGTTTAAGAGATCACAAGAGAAGTGCATCTAAAAGAGATGGGCCCTGAGACCTTTTCTGTGTAATGAAAGGATTCAGGAGTTCTGAGGGGCAGAGTGAGCTTATTGCACCACATCAGAGACAAAACTGGAACTTTCAAATTGAGAATTGTGTGGACACGTGTGGAGTGAGGCACATATCACCGTCTAACATATGTCACCCATTGTTAGTTTGTTCAGACCTGCATTGTAGTGCATTTCCCTCATTTGGGAAGGTAACAAATGGTATATTTTTGTGTGGACAGTTCTGTTTTTTTTTTTTTCTCCAACCTGCCGTGGTCATCCAGTTGGAAAAGACAGTGTCTGTCTATTTTTGTCAGCAACTTGTGTGCACTTTAAGCCAGAGTCCCACTGGATTACTTCTGAGTAAAAATGAAGAAAATCAAAAAATTCTCACCAAAGGTGACAGGAGTGTCTGACAAACCGTGAAACGTGCACAGCCCCAGTTCCTCGCCCAGGGGTAGGACATCCTTCAAAGCTGCTGAAAGGTCCCTGGTGAATTACGCAAACTTTAAACATGAAATGCTTCTTTTTGGAGCCTTTCTGTCTTATGATCAATACTTTCAAGAGTCCTTTTTTGTATGCTAACAGAATGATATAGGGTAGATTTTAATTGACAGCCAGGTCCAATCATTTGAGTGTAAACTTTCAGACAGTGTAGATCATATTTTGGCACAACAAAGCAAAGTACAAGTTATTTTTGTGTATTAAAATGATGTGCTAGGAATTGCTTTAGTCTGCAGCCGTTGTTGGGACATTATGAAGAAGAACCTTTACAGACTAGAGTCATCATTGAAATAATTAAAATATTAACAGATTTAATGTATTAATTTTTGTGACAAATCACAGCTAAATCCTGAAAGTTCAGGCAGAAGAGAAATGACTGGTCACCTAGCAACAGAACGATGTATGAGCTCTGTATTGTTTCTTATTCTAGAAATATACCTTTTGAACCTCAGCGTCTGAATTGATATAAAGAAAACAGCAGAGCGAAAATTTTTGTTTTTACTTTTGTTGTCCCACACTGAGCTTTAGGAGAAAATGAGATGACCATTCCCAATCATTGTATCGATCAACAAAGAATCAGATTTTTCCCTGTGCTGCGGTTCTTACTATAATTGAAGAAATTTGCTAGATCACATGAAAGCAACATTTTTCATACATATTTGTTTGAAAGAAGGATTGCATTTACTTTTGAGGGTGTTGGTTTGCTGCCTGGAGTGAAATGAGGTCAACTGGACCTGGGGCGTCTCTAGGGGTGCGGTGTGAATGGGTTTGCCTCTGTCTCCTGTCACAGGCGATACATGCAATCCTTTGGTCTGCAGGAAGAATCTGCTGCGGAACCAGTTTAATAAGCGTGGTGGGCAGAATCTCAGATAACCAGTTAAAAAAAGTTTTTCCATCCTTGTTAAAACCCAAGTGAAATTTAAAAAGCTGTATTTGTGTGAAGCTGCTCTGAATCTGGACTGGTTTTGGATGAGGGTCTCCAGTGTGACACCTGCTTTTGAGGTTGCAGGTGGAGACATGTTTGACTTGATTCGAGAGGCTCTGGCACAGTCCTGGTAAAGGTCAAGATGTAGTAAAATCGTCCTGAATTGTTGGTTTGTTGTTCCCAACAAAAGATATTTCGGTAAGATGTGGTATGTGAGTGGAATGCAGCAATGGGTCGGACCTTTTACTCCAAACTGCTCAGTGCTCCGCGGTACATTCCACGGCTCTGTATTCCACCAGTATTGCTCACGTAAACCTCTGTTGTGGGGTTTTTTGTCCTCTTGCTGTGGAAGTTCTTTTGCACTGAGAGTGAGTCTGTTGAACTGAAGTCTATTTTTATACCCACAATTCCTTCTTTCTCCCACTTCAGCTGGAAGCAATGGGTTCTCGAGGGTTGTTCCTCTGATTGAAGCTTTCATATTCTTAAGATACCCTTGAACTTGTTTTTTTTTTTTTTTTTTTAAGTTTTTAAAGGAGCAGACAATACTCTGCATTTATGGGAAGGAATGTATTCATGAATTTTACCTCCGACCACCTGACGTCCCACTCTTGGGGGAATGAGCACCCTCTGTTCCTCACCGCTAAAACCCATCTATTTCAGATCTGTTTCTCTTCTGACCTGCAGTCTGCTTTATAAATTACTCCATGACTGTTACTTTTATCTACTTTTATGTCGCTATTCATATGTCACTTCTATAGGCAACTACTTGAGTGATGTATACAAGCAGACAAACTACTTCCCTAATCCTGTGTCTGTCTAAAGTTCTTTGTTGCTGTACTTTTTTTAAACTAAGCTATATGTGGCTTTGGAGGAAAAGCCACATACAGCTCAGAGTAAACATCTGTTGCCACATTCTTTTTTTAGCTGAAATTTGCTGAACTGTTTAAAATTGTATGATGGAGAACCATATATGCAGATAAATGTGAGCTAGATTACAGGACATGGCCTACATTGGTACATCTTGACATTGTGCTCCCTCCTGTCATTCTGTGGTGACGCTAAGCAGTTTTCCCACCACGGGACCCCGAATCTGCCACTGATCCCAAATGTCCTTCTCCACTCCCGATTTTCCCCCATCCCTCACAGGCTCTGTGGAGGAGACAGAAGCACTTCTCAAGTGTGCACGGCTGGTGGAGCGCATGTACACTCACATCGCCTCTGCGGCTGAGAGTTTCACCGTGCTCTCCACCTTTGTGGTTGCACAGTATGTCTGCGAGCTTCAGAAGGTAGGTTCTTCAACCCGGGGAAGAGCGCATCCCACCCAGACAGTGCTTCTTACTGTATTTAACGCTTCATGTACTGGGTTCAGTTCTGGTCCCAGCTGTCAGACCCCCTGATGTCCAAATCCTGTTCTTCCATGTCACTTTTGTCAGGATTGTCCAATGCCAAAGCTCAGCTTGCATAACGTTCTTATGCAACTTCTCCATCTAGTTTTTAAAAACAAACTAGTGAGGGAAGCACTTGTTATGACACAAAATATTGAAAGAAAATAATTTGAGCATTTATGAATGCATATGTGTGGGTTTAATTCAAATGCTACCCCAGCTATCCCTGTGGAAGGTGAAAAATGACACAAAGCCGCTTCTATTCAGATTCCCAGAAAACATAGTCGGATGAGCAGCGTGTTCTTACTGTCAGGGGTCTTATTGAACCCAGATGAGCACAATGGTTTTAAAACGTTGACTTGAATGTCTTGTTATGGTTTTGTACTGTGGTATATATAAAGGTTCTAAAGTTTTTAAAACCAGACAGTGAAACAGTTATTTTAATGGCCTTTGAATACCTTTTCTTTATGGAAATGTTTTGTTAAATAAAACCAAATTAAAGCTGCCTACTAAAGGTAAAGGAATGTAGATGTACCTTCTGGGAGCTAGTTTTTAATCTATTTTTGTTATTCTTTTGCCCCTTAACACAAAGAAATTGGTCCTTTCTTTCTGTTTCCAAGGTAACCCTGCAGCCAGACATCAAGAGCCACCTTACGGAGGGAATTTACCGGATCCTGGACTTGTGCATGGAGCAGGACATCCGCTTTTTGAATGCCACACTGCAGCCGGGTGTCAGGGAGGTCTTTGGTGAACTCTACGACAGCTACTCACGTTATCACAAACCCCAGCGGCAGGGCGAGGAGAAGTACACCGTCTGAAGCATTGTGTGTGAAGTTTTGTTGACAGTGTCTTGGAACAAATATTACTTAAGACAGTGTCAAATGATTGTACTACATAACAGTGTGTTTTTTATTTCTGTAAAGGCTTTGTAAAGATTTAAGTCTTTATGTGGATCATTTGATGTCACAAATTCATTCCTAAGAAAAATATTTGAAGGTACGGATTTCTTCATTGACATTTGAAGAGCTATAATCCCAGTGAAACTAGTATTTGCTCAATATGTATAATGCAATATTTAGCTGGACCCTCCACTGTAAAAGAGATACTGGATTATGAATCTGCAGAAGGCAGGTGCTTTGCTATGGGGCCATGCTCTATCTCAGCTACAAGCATGCAAACATTTGCATGTGAACCACAGAAAGTATCACTGATTTTGTAAAGCATTTTCTAGTGTATGAGGCAAGAGGTGATCAGTGGTTTCACGACTGACTCTCTATTTCTGAATAATTGTTTCTCCCCCTTTTCGGTTGTGATGAGACATTTTGAGGTACATTGACTTACTGTTGTGGTTTTAAAGAAGGGGTTGGTTTCCTTGAAGAGCCGCTGCTGAATCAGTGAATCTAAAGGGGAACAGCCCGAGCACTTCCCAGGAAACCAGATGCCTCACCCGGCTAATGTCCGGTAATGGACAAGTGTTACACAATTTGACTTAATTCAGGTCAAAATCCAACAGCTGGGCCTGCAGGGTTTCGTTCCAGCTGCCTCTCATTTTGTTTAATTATACTGATGATTTAATTTGCTTGAATGGGCAACATCGAAGCTGTGGACTTTTGTCTTTTAGTTAACAGTAGGGAAGTAGCAGTAAAGCCTTCCAGGGTTGCAGCAGACCCACAACTGGGTGCTTGGAATGGGTTTTTGCTCAGAAATGCAGAGCAGGCAGCGCCTTTGTTACCTCTCCTCCCTTCATGGCTTTCTTCCATGGTTTTCCATGGAAGAGCAAAAAAAAAAATACTGTACGCACCCCACACAGGGCTGCAGGGCAATATCTCCTCAGACAGTGTGTTTTTACAGGGTCCCTGGTGTATTATTCAGTCTTGTCTGTGTTTGTAGCCCCCTTGAAAGGTATAACAAGAGAATAAGAGACACCATCTATCCCAAGCTGGAAAATGTGGACTTGCAAGGTTCCACAAGGTTTATGGTTAAGTAGGTCCCCAACCTTGGTTTGATTTCAGGGGGTAAGAAGGTGTTGGCAGTTGTCTCCCATCCATCTAAACCTCCTCCAGCTGCAGAAACCGGAAGCTCTAATCCCCCTGGTACGCGTCTGTGACGCAGGACTGAGGGAGTTGATCTAATGGCGAGCTGGGGATAGGGTTGATGGGTAGGAGGGCAGTCATAACACTGCAGCTAGGGGGAATGAGTGCTTGAGCAAGGAGTTTGAGGTGAAGAGTGCAGCAGATTTTTGCTTAACAGAGGCGTTAGCCCTCATTTTTGCCCCATCCCCCCAACGAATAATAACGAAAGCAACTTCTGCTATGCTCGACAGACGGACGACAAATCAAAACAAACGTACAGCTCCCTCCCAGGAATAAACCGCCCAGCAAATGAGTACCACACGGAGCGTGAAATGTTGTCATGTAACCGGCACCTCTTGAAATGGTCTGTACATGAAAGATGACAAAATACGGGCATCTCCTCCCCACTTCCCCTCCAAAGTGTATAAATCCTTGTTACTTTGTGGCTGAGGTGGTCTTGAATGTAACATTTTTTAAAAATATTTTCAAAATGATGACTAGCAGCAGCAACCACAATTTGTACACAAGCAACAACAATGGACAGGTGCTGTTAGCAGAATGAATGTGAGGTGAGAGACGTGAGCGTATTAACAGGCCTTAACATGAGCTGAGCGATGGAGTCGGCACAGGCCTGACAGAGCAGTGTGGGGGGGGGGTCTTTTTCTGCAGTGATATTTCATTGAATTGAGAAATGTCATCGTGCACACCGCAGTGCACTGCCACAGGCGAAAAGGCTGGGGGAGAGGAATCCTATTTGCCGCACTGCTTTCCTTAAATATCTTTGTGACTTGTTGAAATTTAAGACTTGTGCCACAGACCGGAACTGCCTGACACGGAAATCAATCCAGCGCCCGTTTCAGAAGTCTGTTTTGAAATTTTCACTCAATTTTTGAAACTGCTTTGACGAGTTGCGTTTCTCCACCAAAGACACGCTGTTAAGAGGGAATTATAAATAATGGAAACAAACTAATGTTGGCAGGATGAGAATAATATGCACTGACTGCACCGACAAGATTTTAAAGAGCATTCTACTGACACGGCACTTTTCCCCCCCAAAAAGTTTTTTGTTGAAATATACACTTATTTCTCTTACACTGGCTGTGTTGGTTATATAATAAGGATTAAGTTATGGAACTTGATGAATAGCAAATCTGGAGAAGCTCAGTTATGAGCCAGTATTGTCCATTTTTCCATCGTGAAGAAAAATAGTTTTGTTCTTTATATGCATATGGTAATGCGTTGTCATTCAACACTGGAGGTATTCAACTAAAATTTCCACACGTACTATTTGATCAGGATAGACTGAAGTGTGTTTCCCATTATCCTGCTAAAATTGATGCAGCGATATGGCTTGGTTTTATTATGATTATTATTATTATTATTATTATTATTATTATTATTATTATTAGGTCTACCGGTTCTCTCCATCAAGAAAGCCAGATTGCAGAAATATGTCGGCCTGCAACACAGAAGTAAAGCGACCGCAGCACAGGAACCCAGGTCATGCGGATAGTTCTTACCATGAGAAAACGGGAAAATATCATTAACATCAGTGGTGGATTTCCTCTTGAGCATGCTGGGTACTATGGGAGAATCACCTGAGGTGTTTCAGAAAACCAGTGTTAGGCGATGATGAGGAGGTCCTAAGACGTGTTTCAGATCTCCTCTAGGTTCATCACGTATGAACGCTGCAGTGGAGCACCATACACTGACTCTCCTCAGTGTAGCTTGAGGACACTGATGTAACAAGTCCATCTAGATTAATGTTTGCAAAAGTATTACAAACACCCCCCCCCCCCAAAAAAAAATAATTATGAGATGATCGGATTAAATGCATTCCTTTCACACAGTTAATTACAGAGCTGTCAGAAAAGGAACTAATTACAATCTTTGAACCTTTTTTTGTGAAGCGAGTCCTCATCATTTGTCAAAACCGACAACGTGATCTCCTAAGGAGACTGGCAGTCGTGTGGGTCCAGTGGCAACACCGTTCATTTCTGTTTGTAGCCAGACAAATTTGGGGAGGACGCTTCATCTCCCTCGAGTTTTTCTCTGGGGCAAAAAATAAGACATAGATGTTTAGTCACCTCCTTAACATTAAAACATCTCTGCTGGGCGTTTCTGTGTGACTGGGGGGGGGGGCAGGGCCTGGAAACCGGTGTGACACCTCATTAGGCCCCTCTCTCCTCTTAATGAAGTGAATGCTCGTTCTTCTCAATGGAACCACCACCTCCGCCCTCCATCGCTGCCGGTAATTGCACCGCGAAAACAAGCGTCCGCACCATTTCCTTGGTCGAATTGGAGGCAGAAGGGAATGCTGGGCTGAAGAACGCCGTTGTCTGCCTCCTTCCTCCTAATGAGAAGCTTTCTGCGGCCTGCTCCTGGAAATGAAGAACTGGCTGTGCGAACCGCGACTGGAGGTGCAGACGACAGATTGACAATAATTCCCCGGAGGTGGCTGACTGCGCAGCTGCAGACAGGAGAGGCTGCTGCTGCAGCAGTCTGCTGGTGCAGCTCTGGGATTTAACGCACATGCCTGGAGAATGCGGATCAGAAAATGCTAAATATTCTCTTTGAAGCGCCAAGGCATCCCTTTGTATGCTGTAAAGCAACATCCCCACTCCTTTTCACAGCAGCACCTATGATGTATAATCTCATCCTGCCTTGAGGGTAATTGTTTGGTCTAAGCCATGTGCGAGAAATTTGTTTCTCATAAAAGATGTCATGATTGCTAAGACGAGTACAGAGTCATATGTTTTGGTCACATGGCACTTATCGTAAGGCGCTTTAAGCGTCTGTCACACCACAATAAACCTTGCAAATTTACGACTGTCCTCGAGCCCTTCAGAGCCAGTCACGTTGGTCTTAATTTTGTGGCCCCATTTTTAAATTGTACCCCCAACGATGGGAGTCGTGGAACAAGTGTGATTTCTCAAAATCCAGCTTTTATTAATTCCTACTCTATCATGTCCGCTCTCTGATATCAAACATTTCAATGAGGATAGAGACTAGCAAAATGGAGAATGTCCAAATTTCCTTGCTACTGGAAGCTAAACCACACAGCCATTGCCCTGCACACACTGCAAATATATCTCACCCACAAAACAAATTGTACTGGTTGCCATTTGACAGTGATAAGCCTGTTATTAATTAAAATCCTTCTGCAGCTCCCATTATCTCATTTGGAAACAATGTGCTTTGTTGCTTTCTATGGGGTGGACTAATGGACTCATTAGAAGATTTGCATGCTAAGCTAAATTAAATGAGATCAATCAGACGAGGGTGAAATCTGCTTTTGTTGCACAGTTAAAGAACCATACCAGGATCATTCAGATCCATGTCCTGCTGGTCATGAGTGAACCTACTATTTGCTGACCGTATCTTCAATATCTTTAAAAGGACTGGGTGTTTAAAATATATATATACGCTGCATTTCATGTAAGATATGAACATGGAGGACAAGGAGAACCACGTGAAAATTAGAGTAATCCATTAGTCATTAAAATAAATTGATGGAGAAAAACTAAATCGAAAAAAGTGCTACAAATATTAGAATAATTGGAAGAATAAACAATACAGAAAATAATCAGCGTATTAATAAACAGACGATAAATCGATGTATAAATATATTCATTTAAGCACCAATTGAAACTTTTTTCCAATCCATGTACAAATAGATAGTTAGAAGCTAGTTAAAGCTGTTTTTTGAATCCATGCAAAAAATCGATGAAATGCTAGTGAAAACATTTCGAATCAGAAATTTTCATTGCACGAGATATACAGGTAAATTAAGACTTTCCTTTCGAATGGACACATTCCTCTGCCCACAGCTCATTTGCATTCTTTTTCCAATTGCTTTCCCTCCAGGGACTCAGAGTGCCACACACAAAACAATACAAATGAGTGTAACTGACACTTTCTTTGGTTATTAACTGAACGCTATTTTTGAATCCCATAGGTCAGTAACCAATATTTTGAGCTCCTAAGTGGGACTCATTAATCTTCAACCGGACAACAAAATTATGCAAAATCAACAGACAAACAGAGACTGAGCTTTATAAATATATTGGCTGAGTTACCTGCCTGGATCAAAAAGGTGTAGCAGTAGAAAGGTAAATACCAACAGCAAATTAACACACACACACATATAAATAAGAAATTATCACCAAGTTTTATTAGTTTTCAACTGTTTCACATCACTACTCCCACATTGTCTTAGACAAAATTTAAAAATTTCAAAATAGTATATTGCATTTCTGCACAAAAACCTTGCTTGGGGAGAGAAGTGCCTGTATGCCAAATTTCACACAAGCGGATAAAAAAAAAAACAAGCTGGGTTTTGTAGATATACAGAGATATGCATACTAATCCGAATAAATTAATCATGTTGAGATTTCCATTATCGGTACTTTGCATATCCTAGCTTGATTTTTGAAATAGTACACACTGGTTTATAATTCCCACAAGGTGGAAACCAAAGTGTTACTTCAACTTTAGCCTGCCTGTTGATGCTGGAGTGGAAACACCGTTTTTTCGAAATCAATCCATGCGCCCAAACTATTTTAAAGTTCCTGTATAATTTTCCATTCATCACAAGCTAATCTTCATTATATTATAGATTCAGTTGCCTCCCTAATGAGTCTCTGCAGAGTAACACTAGATTATACTGGTGATCTGATCCCTCATGAGAGGCCCTCATTGAGATACACATTTAGAACTGGCTCAGATATTGATTTGATTGATATATGAGTCTACTGTAAATTTCCAGCAGTGAATTTACTTCCTTGGGTGCAGTTCCTCCTTTGTACAAAGAAATTGGTTATTGTCTTTCTGTATAAAATGTATACACACATTTTAGAGGTTAGGAGCCGCAGTAATGAACACGACGTTTTCTCTCTGTGTACCATGTATTGACTGACAGTTACAACCTTCTCACATGGCCTAGTCTCAAAAGGTGAAAAAAAATCAAGGTCGGTTTACTTCAATGGACTCTGCTGGCAATTTTAGAAGAATAATTTAGCAAGGTCTTGAGAGGTATAAGAATGGCCCTGCATATTTTACTTTTGTTGTTTAAAAGTCCTTTTGAGCGAACTGAAGCCGTGTTTGTATGGAGCAGGTCTACCCATCTGTAGCTCTGTTTGCGGCTTCCCCTCGTGGGCAGGTCTACACACCACATTGTCATTCATTAAGGTGAGGCCATCTGTGCTCCTTTGCAGCAGCACACGGAGCCTGGAGCAGAGGGTGTTGGAACAGATCTCTGAGGCACAGTGATGGGGTAATGAATGTACATGTTAATAAACCCTCTTGTTCTCCTCAAGACATTGCAGAACACCTCAGAAATGAAATCACATTTTTGAACAAAACTTCAGATTCGGGCAGTACTGTAATTAACACAAACATCCCAAAGTTATTGGCTGAACTTCAGACAACTGGCTTGTTACCGAACAAGGTTGTTAGAGCTCATCGACACCCATCACTACTGTGTATATTTAATATTATTGCTTTCAAGTAAGTTATTAGATCGACTATTAAAGTTTCATAAATCATATTCTGCTATGTATTATTGTTGTGTATCAGTGTGGCAACTGGTTTGTGGGATAAGAGGGTACAGACTGAAGAATTCAACTCTAGCATCACTTTTCTCATAGATTCCCAAGGAGAAGGGGATCAGAACAGGTCTCTACCTCTCTGTCCTGCTGGGGACAAGGGGGCTTACATAGGGGGACGTGACAACTGGGTATTGGTTGACTAGGCATACAGTATCTGTAAAGTTGGGACATTTGTTCTAGGAGTGTGTGTGTGTGTGTGTGTGTGTCTGTCTATACATACCACAATTGGCTATCTATCTATCTATCTATCTATCTATCTGTTTTGTTATTATTTATTGTTATGTGTCTGTAAGCTGCCCTACATTCAAATTTCCCTGTGGGGATCAGTACAGTTCTGTCCTATCCTTAAAAAGGGCATTTTCATTTCACCCAGGGTACAGTTAGGAGGGTGGCCCAATTTTGCAGTGGGCATCACTGCCACCTGTGCTCATCAAACATGGGTTCAAACCCAGATCGGTCCGTGTGGAGTTTGCATCTTGATCCCCCATCTGCATGGGTTTCCTCCCACAGTCCAAAGACATGTGCTCAAATGAATGAATCACTGAAAACTGCCAATCCAGGTCCTCCGAGTCAGGGTTTGAGCGCGGGGGCTGACTATCCCACCCCGTGAAAATGCAACTGGCCTCATTAACTAAGGAGTGGTGGAGACTGGAAGCTGGACTTGAAGGAGGCCAAGGTTCATCTAAGACTGTGGCGCCATAGAGTCGGTTCATTTACAGTTATAAGTTGTCTGTTTTCCCAGCTTATTATGAATTTTATGAAGATGAGCATCTGCAAGGATAACACCAGGACGAAAGACCTGCACATAAGATGCAAATGAGGAACCAGTTAGTCTGATGTTTTAATTCTCTGGCATGTTGATGCAACTGGAACGGAACCAGAGCCTGGTTTTATGTACTCCGCATTACGAAATGAAAAAGACTTTATTTACACCAGTTCCTCCCTGCTGAATTGAGACACGGTCGCACGTTAAACGCGACTCAATTCGGAGGTGAGTGAGGACAACTGAACGGATTTACACAAAAAGCCATAAATCGGATCCTGCGTGCGCGTCCGCGCGCGAGCGTCTGCGTTTCCCTGTGTATCTGTGTCGCGGCGCTGTGTTTACACCGACCACCAGGCTCTGTCGACCCCGCCCCCCACACGCGTGCCCGCCCCTACCCCTACCCTCCCCGGCTGCCTGTCTCCGTGTCGGCGCTCGGCGCCGCGTGATTGGACGGCAGGCGGACACCCTTTCCCCTCTAACCCGGTGATGTCGGCGCGTTCCTGCTCTTTCCTGCTCTCGCTGCGCGCCGCCGGAGCCGCGCCGCCGATGTCGGAGGCTGTCTGCGAGGGAGCGCCGTGTTAAAGCCCAGCACGCGGAGCGAGCGCACACTCATTTTGCGGCGATCGCCATGCGGAGGAAGTCCAGGATACTGTTGTGCTTCGCCGTGCTCTGGGTGCTCGGCATCGCCTATTACTTCTACTCAGGCACGACGCTGTCTCGGAAGGTAGGCTTCCCCCGCTTCTCGTCTCCTTCTTTCCCGTTCTCTTGTCCCCCGGCGTGGTTAAGGCACCGGCGGAGCTCGTGCGGAAAGCCCCGGTGTGCGATTAGCGCTCTGGGACCGGGACAAACCTCGCTTCTTCTTTGTCTGACTGTGTGCTGCTGACTACGGAGGGGGTAACAACATGCGACTATCGTCGTTATTATTAATATTATTTAGACCCGGTTGGTGACATATGTAAAGTTTCCAGTGCCCCTTTTGACTAACGTGTGTAAGTGTGACTGTCCGCGCTCCGCCTACCGCGCTCGCGGGGCTCCAACTCTCGCGCCGTCCCGTCGGACGTTCCCCGGGTCGCTGACTGACGGTTTGGCGGCTTCAAGTTTGTCGAAGCTGGTCACCAGTAACGACTTTTCTGTTTTGCTCTCCGACCATTTTTAGCAAGAAGCAACTTTACTCCTTGCGCGGGCAGTTATTGCTGTCAGAGGAACGCTTCGTGTGCGTATGTATCGGTTCTTTTCGTGAACGTGTTCGTCGAGTGAGCGGCGTGGCCCGGTCGCGGTCCCACACAGAGGTTCGCCTTTCTCCTTTATTTATTCTTACGTTTATTCACGGAAACCAGTTTTATAGGAACCTCGGCGTCTCCGTGCCTGCTGTTCAAGTTTGCCATTATCTTCTCCTCACACGAAATCCTTCCCACTTCTTGTTAGGAGGTGTTGATGAAAAACAGATTATATCAGAAAAAGTTAAAGAAAAATCATTTTTAAGTGTTCCTGGGGCACAGTAGGTGGCGTAGTCGTTTGAGCCTTCAAGTTGCAGTCTGACAGCTGGCAGTGGCAATTCTTCATCTGCTGTAATACCCCCAATGAACGTACTTCCCTTGTCTTGCAGCAATAACATTCATCTACTGTGTAACAGCAAAAAAATGCTGGTTATCTATCATTGTACTTTGCTTTAGACAAAGGTGACATTAAGGTATCTTTGGATAGAAGGTCAGTAACGTTTAATAGTACTAATAAACTGCTGCTTGTGTGAACTTCCAGGTGATGAATGGTACAATAACTGTCCTTACAGGATCAGATACAGGTTTGTAGAGTTATTCTTGCTGGTTGAACTTTCCGATCTTCCTCAAGTTTCGGAGACTAAAAATTTACTTGGTGGCTGCGGCAGAGCTGCTCGTGCCAGTTGGAGCGGACTGCGACACGGAAAGATGCAATCGGATCGACACCCCCCCCCCCCTTTCCCAGGTGCTGTCTGTGTCCCCGTGATGAGTTGTGACCTTTCAGCTCCCTGCCAGCCACCGTACCAGCAGATGCTGCAGAAAGATTGCAGCACGTGGAGACACACACTTGATCAACAGGGGACTTAATCTCCATTAGGACAGTTATCACGCGTTAGTCTCCCAGCATCTTGGCACGTCTCAAACTGAGGAGCATCCCATCAGTCCTGAGCTCTGACACTGTCACAGAAATATAACAGGGATCTGGGGTGGGGTTGTAAAGACCTCCTGCCGCTACACAAATGTGACACTTTCATCTTTAGGTTGGTGCCTATACCTTTCAGAGGAATGAGGTGACGTTAATGTTGTTTGAGAGAGTGGGTACAATCTGTAGTAAGCTGATTTTTTTTTTTTTTTTTTTTTTTTTCCAATTAAAACCCAGTCTATAGATGTTATTGTTGCATGATTGCTGCTTCTTGATTTGTCTTGGGAGTTTGGATGCTGCGCCCTAGGGAAATGAGGTTGTCGAGCAGCAGAGGGTTGCGGGAATTGACTGGTCTAAGGTGTGGATGGTAGACAGAAGGTGAGTGAATGACGACCTCTCCTGCTGTTTGTCAAACGCTGCTTTCGGAGATCATTTTACTCACTAGTATTATCTCTTCTATGATACATGATATCAAGGCCAAAGCTTCCAAGCTCTTGTTCCCTGGAAGAAATGTGACAACTGCACTGATTCCTGGGACAAGAGGGGACGTGGGTGGAGCTTTCCATGGTTTCAATTCTTAATTTTAAACTGATAGTTTGTGGAAAAGAGTCATCAGAACAGGTCTGTGTGCACAAGAGGAAAAGTCCTCGTCCCGTGGACCACGAAGTGATAAATGGGGACGTCATGGTAACTGCGTTTGAGTGTAATTAGGCATATGTGGTAGGTTTGGCATGATGTCCAGGTGTGGGTTGTGTATAATGGTGTGTGATTCTGCACTACGAGTGAAGAACTGTGTGTTTTGCCTCCTTGCATGCCACAAACCATAACTGTAATGTAGCTGTATTATGCAGTGGAATGGTTAACTTTAGCAAGGCTTTGTTGGCCATGAGTTGGTGAGTTGGGTTCTGTAGTCAAATCAGACATTGTGGAGGAAGGTATACTTATGCCTGACCAAGCTCACGTGTCAACATGGTACGTGGTTAAAAGCAGTTAGTTTAGGACAGTAAACAAGTGTCTGCTGCGCTTTCGGTGCAGAAGAGAAGCTGGGAGTCACAAGGTGAGCAAGGGGAGCTTTCAAGGCTGCTGAGGTCAGTCATGTCAGACTGGGGTTAAGTTGAAGAGGTCAGCAGTGGACTGTCTTCCTGGAACCAGCCCAAGACTTGGCCTCAGTGGGGGATTCGCATATGCTCATTCTGACCACAGATTGTCGAATCTGATTGTTGTGGTATAATTCCAGAGACGCTGGAATACAGCACTGCTGCTGTGTTTTGGACCTTAACCAATATTCCTGTAGCCATTTGTGTCCTGCTTCTCTCTCAAAGCTGACTGAGCACACGTTTGCAAAATGTAGGGGAAGGAAGGGAAGCTGGGGGTGGCGTAGTACAAACTGCTACCATGACTTGGCAGAAAAGGGAGACACAATTTAACAGACAGGGCCTCTGATGTTGGTGCTGTCATTGTGCCTTTTCAACAAGCAGGAAGACCATCTGCTGCATTGCTCTGCCTCCAACTTTAGATACATTAATTAAGTCCGGCTTTAAAAGTGCTCCTAATAAGAAGACGTTTCCACTTGAGTTAATTTACATGTGAGATGGACTAGGTCTTGATACCACAGGAGCATCTTTAGTTTTGTATAAGTTGGGTTGCTTTTTTCCCCCATTAATTTGACGAATAAGGAAACTGGACATTCTTTGTAGTTGATACTTTTCAGTTTTGATTTGACAAGCATGCTGTCTCTTTTTGGTGATTGACAAGTTGAGAAATTGCAAGTTGTGTCAGAGTTGACACAGAGGAACCTTGTGTGGGCATTTGGGGGTGGGAATATAGTAACGGGAATAAGGGTGGATATACAAATCCCAGCAGTGCAAGAGACTACTAAGCACGTTCCTGTACAAACAGGTGGCCATACTGAAATTGTATTGAAAGGGCTGTGGTGTAAATTTGGACTCTTGTACGATACAGGCTTTGAGAGATGAATGCTGCAAGAGCAAACTTAGAAAGCGGAAGTACAGGAGTGTTAATCACTTGACAGGTTAGCTTTGAAATATTGCATGAGAAATGTAGTACTGTCGAGGGCATGACCTGGGAGACAGTTTACTGAACACTAGCTGAGTAGAAATTTCAGATGTACTTTGGATTCACCATGTCTGCACATCCTTTAGTTAAAGCGTTAGGCTTGCGGTGCATTGTTCGTACAGCTGAAGTGTGACTTTCGTGTGACTTTCCACCAGCTGTTCTGGATCCACTTTTTGCTCTTTTGTTTTTCTTTTTTACCATGCATCAAGAGTCTGGGGTGTTACCGTTGTGGGAGGGTGGCCTTTATTTAAATGTGCTGTAAGATGCTTCAGAAACATGCTTTATCGCTTAAAAGTTGAGAGTGCAGTTTTCCTTTGCTGACGTTGCAGAGAAACCAGTTTTGGAGGAATTTCCTTTGTTGAGACGCGTCACCGTTTGCCTAGGTGTGACGTGAATGGAGGGTCCCAGGTATAGAGCTTGTAGTGTATTGCTGTTTCTTCCTGGCCGTTGCCTTGTGCTTCATTTTTACATACTGTCATAAAAAAGTTTCCCCTGAAGAAGAGCCCTTGATGTGTGGAGAGGGCAGGGAGCTTTGGTTCTAGTATCACATTTTCTATGTTTATCTTAGGGTACAACCAGTGAACAAATGCGTCAAACAATAAATGAAACGCAGGCTTTCTAGCAGCAACCTTGTGTGTAGGAGACAGGACAGAAATGAGGTCAGATCTTTACATTTTGTGGCAGAAGATAAACTGACTTTCATTGTACACAGGCGTAATTTTAAGGTGGTGTTCAACAGCAGTAAAAAGACGTAACAACCCCTGCGTTTCCCTTGAACCCTTGCATTTCCCTTCCTCTCCCTTTAATCCTTACTGGTGGTAGGAGAAGGGAGTAAGGCTTGGTCTTTCTGGAGGAAAAAAGGGCAGATTACTCAGTGGGAGTGAGTGGGTGATTATGTGCTTTTCCCTGAATTGGAACAATCTGTTTGTCTTCTTTCATCCCCATCAACAGGCCATACAACCAGATGTGATCATCAGGTTTGTCTGGTCAGACAGCAGTTGCTGTATTGGAGAGGGGTGGTAGAACGTACCTGTCCTGCAGAGAAAGAGCCTTGTCAAAGGGCTGCTGGCTCTGTGCTCCGTGTGAACTACTGAATGTGTTAGTGCTGTTGAACTTCACAGATTTTTCTTCATGCTCTTTAGAGGATTTAAAGTTGAAATTGTTGCCTTCTGGCTTAGTTTGAGATCTTGACTCTGTGCATTGGAGGTTTTTACTCTCTGAAACCTTTAATACGCTCAGGTGCGCTTTGAAAAGGCCTCTTGAACTCCCCAAATCCTGTTTCTGATGCTGATATCACAGTGGGTTGCTTGTCAGACCTGACAAACTCTTTACCCTACAAAGGTCATGTGTGAAGGTGGTTAAGGAACGGTTGGTCAGCTTGGTTAAGCACCCACACAGAGGACTCCTGAACTTGCTGGTGGTTTTCCTCCAGTTGCCTGATCAGTGTTTCTGTCTTCCTTGTGGTTCAGTCACTGAGCAAAATTGTTGTGCAGACCTTTGGCTCAGTCTGCAGCCTGCAAGGCGCTTAACAGTACTCTGGTACCACTTAACATGATCATAACCAGTCATCTAACAGCAATAAAGGTAAATTACTTAAAATTTGTTTGCAGTTTTATTCAAGAAGAACGACTTTTTTCCTTGTTATTGTGATAAGCCAATGTAAACATGTTGTGTTTTTTTTGTTAGTTTTTCTTCTGCTAGAACTCATGTGTACCCTGCTGTATTTTGCTTTGTTTTGCACTTTGTGTGCATTCATACTACATCTTTAATGATGCAGTCCAGGAAAAAAACTTCATTATATGCATCCTTAACCGTGACCCTATTTGTGAGTTCAGTTGTTTGGTTCAAAGTGTTATGTATTAGGAATGTTGTTCCGTTCAGGAGTTGTTACTGGGGAACTTGTATTATGAGTTATAGTTAAAGGTTTGAAGATCGTATTTTGTTTTTCACATTATGGAAAAGCGGAAAGTACTTAGAATTTTTCCTTTATCCATTAGCCCCCCTATATTCTATTCTTTAAAATCCTCACAAATGTTGAGGATTTGTGTGTTTATGTGAAATACACCTGAGGGAAAAACACTGGGAATCAGACACTTTTTTTTTTTTTTCTCAGTAACCCAGTGTTTTATAGGCACTTTTTTTTTTTTTTTATATTTCCATGCCCACTGCTGAGAATTGCTGTACCACTGTTATTAGGTGAACAGCCTGCAATGTCCTGCTTTGTGCGGAGCCTGTAATTTGCACAGGCTGGCTTGTTTCCAAAGAAAATAGGACATGCATTGTGACTGACTGTTGCAAATACATTTGGTTTTAGGTCCGTGTTTTGAAGGATCCTGCCATCATGAGATGCTTGAATTCCCACACTGTATATTGGAGATGCATGTCCATGATAGAATTGTCAAAAATGGACTTTGTTGTGATGATGATCAGGATTCTGTAGTTTTGTCCTACTTTAAAACTATGGAGAGCCCAGGGCCTGGCATCCTTCTGCTGTGTCCCACAAATTTTGTCAAGATGATGAGTAACAACTTCCTTTTTTGCTTTTATTATTTATATTCATCATGGGGGGTGGACTGTTGTGCCCTTGATTACGAAAGCGAGGGATGTTGTTCTTCCAAAGTGATGGTTGCTGTACGCTGTGGCTTATTATAAAGATTTGTAACAGCATAACGTTGCTTAATTTATCTACTGAGCGCCCCATGCATCAACCCAGCAGCACTCACTGGAAATCTCTTCTCTGAAAGCCTTTTAAAATCATCCGTGAGAGAACGATGCTCGTTCTTAAATGGTCAGATAAAAAGGATCGAATGCTTTGCTGATTGAATCTTATGGACTTAATTCTGAAGGCAATAAAATGTGGCCGTGATGCCACCATTTTTATCTGTGTTCCGGTCTCGTGTTGCATAAGATGTAATCTACACATCAAGAAGTGCTGTGGCAGAAAAATTAACTGCTCTGACAGACGCGGTGTGGGTGGGGGGGGGGGGNGGGGGGGGGGGGGGGGGGGGGGGGGGGGGGGGGGGGGGGGGGGGGGGGGGGGGGGGGGGGGGGGGGGTACCTGTGCATCAAGTACCGTTGATCCTATCTCATTTAATCTTGGAATCATTGGTGTTAATTTTAGAGACAGAACACATACCCAGTCAGAATGCCTTCCATCTCATGACAGGATTATTTGGAAAATTTGTATCAGGAGACTCTTCCTGAGAGCATCATGCTGAATGCCCCTCATCTCATGGAATGGATGACTTGAGTTTGTAAGCCTCCCCCGTGCTTAAAGAAGCCAAAGTTTATATTATCACTTGTTTGCTGTTAATTAAATCACAGCTTAGTGTGAAATGGAGTGGCATAAAACTCTTAAAAGCGCCTCATCATGTTTAATGTACTGACAATAAAACACTGAAGTTACCTTTTAAAATTGTATCTTCAGGTGCTCAGGTATAACCTGTGGCATGTGGTTGCATACAGAGGGAGAGATAATGAATGAATATTAAATGTTTTTGCATGTTATCTGGAGAGGACTTAAGGTGACGTTGGGTCTCGCAAAAATTAGTCTGTAAAGCCAAAAAGCAGTGGTTGTGCAAGGCTATAATGGTTATTATATAGTTTGCTGTTAGAAAGGGAGTTTAGGTGGTATGAAACAGTCGTACAGTACAGGGAGATGCTGCAAGCACTCGGCAAATTGCCACGATGAGTGTCGGGATGCAGGCCATAATGGCCCTCTTGCTCTGGAAGAGAGTTGTCACACTCCATAAAGCTGTGTATAAACAGCCGTCAACCGTAACAATTATGAACGATATACAAAGCGAGTTGAGAGAAAACATGTTTATCTGTGACCCATTTCCTTGTCCACGGAAGTATTGAACACTGCAGTAATGGTGCATGAAATATTTTCAGCATTTATATGTGAAACATTTGCCATTTGTAGATGAAGCTTTAATCGGGTGATTGTTCCTTAAAAAAAATTAGCCTTGTGTGCTATACATCGCCTGCTGGAAACATCTGTTTTCCTCTGGGGAACTAATTTTTTTTTTATTTTTATTTTTTTAAAATATAATTCTGCAGAGGATTATTGGGGCTGAAGGACCGACAGGACTCAGCTGCCTGGGAGGCCTTTGATCAGACTTTTGCCCTCATTCAGATATCCCGATATCCAGCCAATAACATCTACAGATGGTTCACATGCCCACTGCAACACCACGAGAGAGTTTAAATAGGGTCTCTGCCAGTGTTTACTCTCATTCCAAAGGCAGTAAACCTACCGAACCCTGTTTAACAGTGCTTTAAGGCTGCGTTTAACCTGTCCCTTGTTGAAATCTTTGTTTTATTTTCTTTGTCTTAACTAGTGATTACAGTTAAAATACTAATATCCTGTGGTGTTTATAGTCCTTAGTGAACAGAGGTAGCTGTCACTGACAGGCCCCAAACTCCTGTGCAGTGTCTTATGAATTTTTTGCAGGTTTGAGATCGCAGCGCCGTTACGACGACGATCTGAAATCTCTGTTGTGATTGTTGCCGTGGGCCAAATATGCATATCGCATCATTAAATTTGTGGAATATAGAGAAAGGGCTGGTGTTGTTCTGAGGCCTCGTCACTGGTAATTAGAACTCAGTTCTACCGCTTGAATGAGCAACGGATTCACAGCGGCAGTTTTTTTGTTTAATTTTTTTCCCCCCTTTCCCCTGCACACTTCTTAAAATGGAAATTCTCATTTCCAAAGTGCTGCGATGACGTGCGTTAAACGGCTTTAGTTGTTTATATTTTTGTGTGCGTTATAGTCTTTACACAATGCAGTCTTGTTATTAGAGTTCTTGTCTGAGTGATGCTAAAAAGAATGAGTAAAAGGGGGGGGGGTCTTTACACAATGGAGTCTTGCCACATTAAGAGCCTTGAACACTGTAAACATGATGAGCACTCCATTATTTTCTGTAACTTTCCCTGGTGAATGCACACTTTGGCAGAATTTTGTTTTTCAGTAATACAACCCTTTCTTCCATATACAGCAAGTTCAAGAAGGCACGTGTTTGGGAGAATATGAACTCCAGGGTTGCACATAGCATGTACTATTTCTGAGGAGCAAACATCTGAAACCGTGGCCAACACAGCCCACAGCTTTGATCCAGGGCCATGAAACAGCCATTGTCCTTACAAAGGGGTCATTCACATCTTGAATGTTATGGGTATTAAGGTCCCTTCTTTTTTTTCCCTGAATGTGCAGCCAGTCATCCTTATTCTTAAACTTAGTAACCATGAGCAACAGTCTCTTGAGATGGTAGTGAGGTGAAAGTGGTTTAAAGGTCTTGGTGCTTGAGAATACCTGCAAGAATGTGTTGCTGAATATATCTTGACATTAGACAAATGCATCAGCTTAATCTGTATAAAACTGAATCTGTTTATTCTTTATGTATTGCTTTGTTTATAAAGCCACAGACTTGAAATTTGTGGCACATAGGTGCTTTTCACATTGTTAGGTTTTTGCAGATTTTTTTCATTAAAAGCCCAAAAGGATACTTATTACTACTTTGGCCGTTTAAAATTTGCTCTCTAACAAGGCTTCGAGAGGCGAGTGTAGTGACATCTCACACAGCAAGTAGTAACATCACACCGAGTATGCAGTCGCACTGGCAGATTTTCTTGTGCTCACACACAGATGAATTTTTTGTCACCCCCCTCAGACAGCCACAAAAGTACTGTGCACATCACTACATCCAGTGCGTGTGTTGCTCTTAGTGCCATTTGTGTATTTGATCACAGGAGCCGGTAGCTGTTATATATGCTCAAACCAAAATGTAAAAATGCTCCATGCACGCTGACCTAAGACAGGCAAATTTTCTCCTGCCCCTTAGACAGACAGGGCAGATGCCACAAATGGTACTTAGTATATGTGTAGTCCCCCCCCCCCAACACACACACACAAATATACTGTGTGCACACCACTATGACTGGTGGACGTGTTGCTGCTATTGCCATCCACATGTTCAACCACCGGAACCAGTAGCTATTATATGTGCGCAAATGAAAATATAAAAATTAATAAGAAACTATACAAGAGACACACATGTTGCCACATGCATTAGTGATGTAAGGTTATTAAGTTTTGGTGACTTCTTTTTTTTCCCCCCTTCCCACTTGTCTGCGACTGATGTGTGGATCACTCTTATTTTCCTCTGTCTGTCCAAGAACATTATTAACTTATGTACTAAATACAACCGTTTCTATCATTTAAAAAAAAAAAAACTTTGGGTGATGTATACCTTTCCACTTCTATACCTTTATGACTTGGGCAGAGTGGGTAACTAGTAAACAATAATAATGAGAACAGTAATGGCTACATGCATGGAGAAGGCAGTTTAAAAACAACAGCATCAGAAGTGATCAAATGAGGCCAGAGCTCTGATTTTTACCTGCTTATTACACCTTTGTAAGGATTTTATTATAGACTGAAGACACATATGTGGCTGCATTTTGATCATGCCTTGTGTACGGATCGTACACCCAGCTGTCAATTGTGCCGCGTCAGAGAGAAGTCGATCTCCTCGAAAATGCACTGATGAATTCTGTGCCGTGAGCTTCCATTGTCAAGGGAGCGAGCTACTGTATGATCTGAGCCCTTGACACACGCAGGGTTTTTTTTTTTAATATCATAGGATACACTTCTGATTAGAAGTTTTGTTGTCAAAGCATTATGTTAGCAGAAACCTAAAAAAAGTTCATGGAAGTGCCTTCCTAGGAAGATGGTTTAATTTCATGTGGCACTAGTCTGAATTCCTTCCTTCCTTCGATTTCCTTGACTTCTTCATGTATTTGTTGCGTTGAAAATTCAACCCACTCCTGTTTAATTTAAGGAACCTTGGACAGTTGTGGTTAGGTAGGAAGGGTACACTGGAGCAGACAACAGTCCGTTACAGGGTAGTCATACCCAACTGTGCATACACACATTAATAGGTATCTGTGTGTTTAAATGTAAACTTTACAATCTGTACTTATTCTTAAATGCTTATCTTAAAACGGGGATTTGTCAGAGAGCTGCAATACTTTAGATCAGAGAAGAGGGTCTTTAAATGTTCTGCAGAACTTGAATGAATTTTGGTCGTATTTGGTTAAGCAAAATTATTCTCCTCTGAAATAAATGTTAGTGTAGCCTTGATCCCAGTGACTCATACTGAGGCTGACAGCTATATCCATACTGACTGGTTTACTCATTTACTCATTTGGTTATTTTATTGGAGCACTGTTAAATATCTTACTCAAGGGTATAATAGAGGGTCAGCCTTCCATGTGGGAGCCCATCTTAGTTTCTAGACTGCTAACATTGTGATTGTAGACATTGCTCTTCCACTGTCTTTTGACTTTGTTTATAGAGCTAGCAGTTAAAAAGCAGTTGTAGTCTGAGTGTGATGTGGTAAAGGGCAGATGCTGTTTGTAAAGTCTAAAGTCTTTTCAGTGTAGTGGATAAATGATTTTTTCCTGCAGAGGCATTTCTAGTCTCCATGGGCAATCAAGTGTGCCTGTCTTACCCCCCCAATTATAAAAGCCAGAACCTCTCCTCCCATCCGCACATCTCGCCCTCGGAGTCGAAAAACATCAAAGGCGTTCAGAAAATATGCAAAATGATCAATAATTCATTTGTGGACGATTGCTGCCATGTTATTCACGTCGTCTGTTTTAGAGCTTCCCGCTGGATATTGTGCCGACAAATGGCAGCGCTTGTGAGCCTGTAAGCAGGTCATACACATCCTTTGTCCACACAAGTATGCAGGTGACCTCCGTATGTATTCCTAAGTGGATGTTCAAAAACTTCCAAGAATTTAAAAAAAAAAACAAATAAATAAATAAATAAAGCATAAGACCAAGAAGTGAAACACAAGGCCTGATTGTCGGTCCGCAGTCTGAAAGAAGGCTTGAAAAATTGCTACTTACAGCCACAATGATTCACACACTGAAATTTGGAAAATCTGCCTTTTTGTGACATTGCGTTTTCCATTTGGGTTCTTTAAGATGGGTTTTCCTTTGGTTTATCGATTCCCGGCTTCAGTGATCTAATCAGTCAAAGAACGTTCAACCTGTTGAATTAATCCGTTCATTAATGGATCCCCAACCTGCGTGGAATCATAAACTGTTTACCATTAGGGCCCTACTTGTTAATATAAGCACTGATAAAAACTGCTTTTCTGGTGTGATTGTGATATTAATGCACCATTTTTGTTTAGACGCAGGTATACATTATTGTTATTTACTCAGCTGATGCTTTTCTCCAGGACAGCTAACAGTGTTAGCTTTATATGTTATATGCTTTATACGCTATATAATTATTTACCCATTTATACAGCAGTTAATTTTTACTGTATCAATTCCGAGTACTTTGATATGGGGCACTCCATCAGGACCAGGGTTTGAACCCAGGACTTTATTTCAAGGTGGCAACTATAACCCCTGCGATCCCTGTTTTCGTTGAAAGAAATAACACTTCATTAAATTTTAAATGTTAAAACTCTAACAAGATAGTATAGCTGTCAACTGTAAAACACCCTCTATGCCTCAAATAAGACTGCATCTTCTACAACATCATGTTCTCTTGAAGCAAAATAATTTTATATGCTTGACGATAATGTCACAGCTGTCACAATAGTTGTTCTGCCTGTCCCCTAAATCAGCTCTTACCTGTAGCAAAGTACCTGAGCTATTTTTCACTCTTGTCCAGAATCTTGACAGTTCAAGTCCTGATTGTAATTTATTGTAAATGGTTCTTCGAGGAGCTGTCTACTCTTGAGTAGCATAGTGTTGCTTTGGGTTTTTTTTTTTTGCCGAAACCACATTTTGTACAGAAGAAGGCTGCTGGATTGCCAGAATGGACATTTTAGTTAAGGATGGCCCTTATTTGATTTGCTGACATTTATTAAAATACCATTTGTACCCCTCAGTTGAAACTTTTTATGTGATGCTTGTGTGCAGGTAATACGAGTGGACCATTTAAAGTATAACCAGAGGAGGTTATGCTTTGTGGTCTACAGGAGGTTTTGTCCTTAATGTCCCCAACCACACAAAATTTTGTGAGTCCACGTGTGATCAGAAAGTGAAAACAGGGAAACGATGAACGAATTTCAGCAGCACATATTGTGGGTCACCTTTGACCCACAGGTTTTGCACTGCTTCTTAGGATAACTTTATATGGCTCTTACTGCAAAAATCACCATTTTTGGAGTTTCTTCCGGAAGTTTAATACTTCCTCTGAGCTGCTGACTTCTGCTTTAGCCACAATTACAGATGCAAATAGGCTGTAATTGATAAATAGCCATAATTATGCAGCATGTTGTGGATGAAGATACTGTTATTGAGCCACTTTCAATTTTTATTAGCACCCTTATTGTAATTTGGGCAAAACCGGTGTAGAAACTAATTGAATCTGATCATTTACCAGAGTGAAAGCAGACAGTTTAATCCTGTGCCATTAGATATTGGGGAATAAGTTCTTTAGGCTATTTTTTTGATAATTTCTTCTTTCTTTCTTTCTTAAGGAAGGTTGAAGTATGCCTTGCAGATAGCCTGTTGCTTTTTAAAATCTTAAATTTCCAGATTTTGACAGTATGGCAGGGGAGGATGCATTGAAATGAATTTAAAATTTGAAGGAAGGTTTTGCTAAATTAAATAAAGATGATGCAAATTTCTTTCAATTTTTCTCTCTCAAACCATGCCACCCCTTGCTAGAAGTAACAAACATCCAGTTGTCACAAGTCCTATTTAAGCTCAACTGTCCACCCTGAAGACACTTCTCTCTTGAGTGAGATACAGAGCAGTAGAAATGCAGTCTGATCCCCTTTTCCCTCAACCTATGAGTTTCAGAATAAAGTGATGTTGGAACCGTCACATCCTCTTGTCCCATGAACCAGTTGTCACAAGTGGATTTTAAATATATAAACCATAAAGAAAAATCTAATTTTGGAACTTCTAAATGTTTTGCATTTGCTTACAGAAGAGGAAAAACTCCTGCCCATTGAATCATTTCTGTGACTGTCTTCAGTTCATCAATAGAAAGTGTACAGACAACTCGGGGGAAAACGTATGAAGAATTTGTCAATACTCTTAAAGGATTCTCATGATGAAATATGCTGTGTACTGAGCATTTGTTTCTGGTTTTCTCCTGAAACATTTAATGGAAGGCAGGAGGATAGGGTGGGGTGGGATTAGGTGTGGTTGCGGGAGTCAGTCATGGGGGTAGTCTCTGCATTAACCAAGTGGACAGTTAATAGTGATCAGGACCTGGTGTGTCTCTGATCATAAGTAAACCGGTGCTCATAAAGTAGTGCAGAAGCAGCCTGTGGGAAGAAACTTGAATTAGAGATTGCATAGATTGCTTGGTAATGTTTTGGAGGTGCTGACTGGAGAAGCACTTTCACATTTTTCCTTTTTTTTTTTTTTTTTTTTTTTTAATAATCCCACTTTAGTGTGACCTGTCAGTTGCTTCCCATGACTCATCACTGTGTCAATTTAATAGAGAAAAAAAACTGCTCAGTCCTGCATTGCAGCACACTTGACAGGATTAGAACATCCATTCAGATGGATTACATTATAGAATTAAAACCCTGGATGCCAGGCCTGGTTATTGGGGATTCATTGCCGAGTGGGGAACCTCCTTATTGGATTTATCATGCTAGAGAAAGGGAGAGAATCCATACATCTTGGAGACTGCAGAATGGCAACTACTGTGTAGGTCATCAGGTCTTGAGGTCACGGGGGTATGTCAGGTCCCTGGTCTGATTTACGTTGTTTTGACATTTTCTGTCATCACACTAAAACAGCTCAGCCATCATAGGACCGCTGAGGAATGCATACCGGAGGATAGTACATTGTTCAATGAAACAACAAATTGCCACGTCACATCTTCAGTGCTCCGTATTCCCAATCTACTAACTGCTTATTTTGCTTTGTCACCCATCTATGAAAATGAGTGTGTTTATGTTTTGGATTTGTCTCATAACCAGCACAGTCAAGTGTGAATACAAAAGAACAGTTTTAATCATTTAATCTGTTGTTGAACAGTTGCGTTCATTTTACAATTTAGTGTATAAAATGGTGTTGTGAGCCTCTGTTGGTTATAGTATTGCGCTGTACTTGACATTTATTGGTGGTTTGCATTTTATAAGCTGTGTTTTTCTTGGTCACATCGATATTAAATCTTTTTGTCACTTCAGCTTTTTGTTGTACGGTCAGTAGTGTCAGCATTCAAAAGATGTGCTGTGATGTGCTTTCCACACTTTGAAAGGTTTAATGTTATTTGTTACTGAGAAAGGGTGGGAGAAACATGGTAACACAGGAGGGAAAGGTTGATGATTCTTCTCCACCCCCTTAAGTTCCTGCAAGGGTTGTGCAACGTAAGAGATTCAGTGCAAATGGTTTTATGCCGTTTATGTGTATATAGTGCCAGCTGGCCCCTGGGGTAATTTCAACCGTCTTCAGGGACATCTTGCTGTCCAGGATGTAGTTCCTGTTTGCTTTGAAAAAGTGTGTTTGTCAAGGCTGTCATTTAATGGCTTGACAGCTGAAGGTGCACAGGGTCATTTGTGGCGTACTTATCTGAACTCAGAACTTTTAAGCGAATATTTGTTATACTGCATCCTTTGGATCTGCACCCTAATGAGACCACCTATTGTGTTATATAGCATGTACGCATAGGAGAAAAAAACTGAGCAATTTAGAAATGTTGCCTTCTGTAGGCCTCTGTCAATTTGGTGCTTGTAATAATGAAACTATCTCAGGGCTTCATCCTGAGATATTGAGATCTTGGGGTAGGTAAACCTTGTGGCACCTTGCTTCTTTCTCTCCTGTCAAGGTGGGATGAATTGGTCCCTATTTTGCACCACACATGTATGGTGTTTCCCCAGACCAAGGTGTGGATGCTTCTCTTTTTTGGCAGCGATCAATCAGGCAAAGGCTTTGGAGTACTGCTTTCCCCCTGACGTTTTCCCCCGTTTTGTTTTTACTTTAAACAAACCAGTCATTTATGACATGTAAATTGTGATTTCATAAATAAAGTTAGGTCTTCATAGTATTATAGTATTACTTTCCTTGCATTATGCATCTTTCCATTAAGGCACCTGAATGCAGACACTGAAGAATATGGCCTATTTTTGCTGCATTGCTGATGGATTGTGGTACCTTACTTTTTGGTTTATTTTTGGTTCTCTATGCTGAATTTAACAATAAGCTTCATGGGGATTACAGTGTTCTAGTATGTGCTGGAATAAAGTGGAGCTGGGGGGGGGGCTGTTTCTCTCACAATAGAGGGGCTCGAAAGACATGAATACATTCTGACTGTGTTCACTCACTAAACCCCATCAGATCTGAATTTCCCACTTTCATACAGGTCATCCATTGTGTTGTATCCCCTGCTGCCAAGTGCAGTAACTTTGACTGTTCAGAGTCCTGCCATAACTGCTTTAAGATGTAATCTGCGTCCTGCTCAGGCTTGACCTCTTCCACGGAAACACTTAACATGATTAGAATTACGATGGGAAACGCAACAGCTATTTGCTCCATCTAATGCGAGTAATTCATGGTTCTTTGTTTTGCTCCATCCTTGAAGATTTGCATTTTAAAGGCATACCACCACAAAACAGGATATAATGTTATATAACGTATAAAATAGAATATTTCTTTTTTTGCATTAACATTATGCTTTGCACTCACGCCTTCTTACTTTATAATTAGTAACTGAAATGAACACCTGTCACGAATTCTGCTGTCCTGTGGACATTGCTGCTGGAATTTATTGAAATTTTAACAGCAAGAACCCATATCTACAGAACCCATGTTTGGATGTTGGGCAGTTCTGGGCCAATGCCTAGATCAGAATTTCGACGTGCCTATCTGCCAGTGCCCAAACAGATTTATAAAATACAGACAAAAAATGGAACTAGAGGTAATTGGAGGTAATTAGCATTTATTTGTGTGACATTTCTGTTTTGCAGACCATATACAATCATTAAAATAAATGGCATTTACTGAAGCACATCTGGCTGGCCACCTGATCCTTAAATAGGAAATGATTTTGTAAGCTGGAGAATGAAATGCTATGTAACACTTTTTGTTTGTGTTTGGGAAAAATCTAATGGCAATTGAAATTACAAAAATGGGGGGGGGGGGATAAAATGATACAATGATAAATAATACAACTTAAAAATAACAGTAACTGTCTTCTGGAAATGTATCATTCTGTTTTTTAGCATGGGGGGGAGTTTTTTTTCTTAATGAACAAGAGCATCTCTGCCTCATTGTGGGAAATTCTGTGGGCAATTCTCTTTTTGTTGACATTAGAAGCCTGCTGAAACAGTCTCTAGCTGTCCACATATAGTTTGTGGTATTGAAATTTGATGTATGGTCTTTCCACGCAAAGCATTACTCAAGCAAGTTACATTTTGTTTGTTTCTCGCTTGCTTTGAAAAATGTCCACACAGCAGATTTCGCACCATAGCCCAGCATCACCAGCATCTACACATCTGGAAAATGGTGAACGTACCATCAGATATCAGCTTGAATTACTGGTCTAATGCCAAGAAAAATGAGTTTGGACAAATATCTGCCAATGCCATTCTGATATTGTATGGAATTGATCACGTTTTTATAACATTAGTGCTGCTGTTGCATAAATAATGAGTCATTATTTAGCCTGCAGTTTGCTTATTGGCATGCAAGTCCGTACCAGATTGAAATTTCGTTTTCCTTTGTGCCGATGCCTGCACACAGATACAGGCAGCTCTTGGTAATGGTAGCAATATACCTGGCCCTCCCAAATGAAAATCCGTCAAGACCTCTGCAGTTCACCCGCAATGCAAGGGATATACCCTTGGCCAGCCTCCTCAGCCAGGTCGTTTTTTAAATCCGCTTTAGTTGCTCTTCGTGGATGCCTCCTAGGGACCACATTGATGCTTTCTATACATTGTCATTGCTCTGTATCTCTCCCTCTGCTGCAGTTTTTCCCCAAACCTCCAACGGAGGTCTCCCACTGGCCGCTGACTGGCTGGCAGTCTCCTTGGAACAGATCCTCCAGCTCCACATGTTTCGGTCTTAATGAACTTGCTGTGCTGGATAAACAAGCCCCTTCAATAGGTCACTGCTGTTCGGTGTCAACAAAGAGGTTTTCAACTGATAAAATAGTATCTTGTTGTTTTCCTCGTGCTTTTCTTTAAAAAGCTGTAAGGCAATCATTGCTAAAAACATTAACTTTATTTGTTAGCCTCTATGTAGGCAGCAGGTAGCATAGTGGTTGGAGCCACCGCCAACAACCCATGTTTGAATCCCACCTCCTGCTGTACTACAGCAAGGTGTATATGCTCAGTAGATATAGTACAAGTTCTGCAGCTGTATTAATGGATAATTCATTAAGTAGCTTAACATTGTAAGTTGCTTTGGAGAAAAGCATCAGTTAAATGAATTTGTAAATGTCAATCTTAACAGCAGCTGTTTGGTCGTTTATGCACAAACCTTAAGAAAACAGGACGTCTTTCCTGTTGATGATGAACGGTGCTGCACCTGGATGCCCTGAGTTCTGTAGTCAATTGTGCAGATTTCAAATTGCCTGTGGCAGCAGTTTAAAGGGGAAACTGGCCAGTGTTCCAGGTATTAAAATGCTTTGAATAAATTGTTATAAACCCAGATGGCACAAAGTCTGAATTGCTGCTTTTGCAGGGTCTGAAGCATGAGAAATCCCGTGAAATGGTTTTTGCCTGAGGTCTACACAGTTCTACACAGTTCTTCCCAGAAACTTTGTTTCCGGCATCTCCAGGACTCCATTAATCTTATTGTTGTGGTCCTTGTCCTGAAGTGAGCACAGTACCTGTTGGAGATGGATGTTTTTGCACTTCAACCACAGTTTTCATATGTGTAACAACATTTATACAGGTGAAAATGAATGACTGATTACATAGTTGTTTCACAATCACAACTCTCACACCTCAGAAAGTAGGCGAGAAGAGGTCTTTTTTTTGTCAAAACAAAGACGGTAATGAATCATTTGGGTGATATGTTGGGGAACCCCACATCACCTGGGACACTTCTTTAAAAGCAAATGTACATCCCTGGGTGCCATCACAGGTTAGATGTGTTTGCATTTTCTTGCCTTGTTGTCAGGCTGTTGTACAGAAAACGTTTCCCACATTCCAATCTCTGTAGGCTTTTTTTTTTTTTTTTTTAAACATCTGGGTCTTGGGTAAGCAGGAGGTTAGAGAAAACCCTGTGCATCTTTATGGGGTTGGCAGGTCTACTTCTCCTTGATGCAGCACTTAGTATTCCAGGAGTCTCTTGGTGCAGAATCAATGAATCTGCGCTCAGGTGACGACTCCTGCTCCGCTGAATGGGTGAAAGATGGTTTTGGGTGGATCTCGTTGGATGCAGCACGGCAGAGATGCCTGCCTTTTTGCCCTTGTTCTTCTCAAGTGATGGAGGAAGATTTTATACATCCATCCTCACTTGCTTGGGTTTCCTGTCCTTTGCCACCTCCTTTCCATCAACTGTTTTCTTCTTTTACAGTGACAAGTCAGCTGAATGTTACGTGTGTTTTGTTTGCCGCCGTATTTAACAAGTCATTTGTGTGCTTAACACGATTTGCTTGTTTTGAGTTTCTGTACTCTGTTGCTTTGCTGTTTGCTTACCTTTAAGATGCATTTAGCACGCTTCTTTCATTTGTCGGTAATATGATTTGTTTTGCTGTTTTGCCTTTTATTCATCTGCTGTTTGCTTACCCTTTTTGCCAGCTGTGTGTTTAAAGGGATGCAAGTGTTAACACTTAAGTAGTCAGTGACATCGCTGGTCTAACGGTCAGTTTGGGCATTTGGTTCTCCCTTGTTTTTCCACAGAAACACATATTTAACTGTAGACAATGCCAGCTAGTTGTTTCCACAAAGGTGGAAAAATGATTGAGCCGCTGCTTTAAGGCCTTTTGGCTAAAAAATCAGCTGCCGTCAATGGCTGAAATTGAAAAGGCTTCATCAGCATTTAAACTTGACCATATTTGCCAGCCTGTTTTTAGTAGAAATTTTGATCTAGTCCGTCATATATAAGCTTAGCCAGACGTCATTGGTGATGGTGGCAGTGGTGATAGTGATAACATATCCTTTATGAGCTGTATGTGTGGATAATGGTTAGTTGAAATGGAACATTTGGGCATACAGTGCCTGTATATGAACAACACTGGAAATAGTTGTGCACATAATTGATTTAGAGAAGCAGAAATATGACCTTCAGCTGATAATACAAATGAAAATGTAGCCAGGCCTCGTAGCAGTGACAATAACAAGGCAATATTTACAGCTGCAAATGCAGAATTCTGCAGCCACAGTGCTTCTGGTGTTTTTTTTTTTTAATAGATACAGTTTATTTAAGGAGACGCTGTCATAATGGGTGTGAATGGATTCTTGGTATTTTTGATCTACTCAAAAAGTCATCACGGAGAATAAATAAATCAGTGATGACCTGGGACTGCAAACTGGGGCCAGAATATGGCAGGTGACAGGTTCAGCATAGTCTTTACTGCCTTTTAGATTGCATAACAGTCCTCACTCCTGGTACACTTGGCTCTAGTCAGACTTGTTAACCAGTGATGGAGGGTGACAGCCAAAAAAAATCCCAGTGTGGAATACGGATACTCTGGAAAGGGAGATGGAATTCAGGCAAGGTTAAACGCAGTAAATTACTTGTGCTCAGCAAACTCATCTTTGGCTGCTCAAGAGGAGTGATTCATAAAGACAGGGGTTTTTTTTAACGCACAAGAACAGGAATACAGTGAGGATTGATGAATAGCTACTCTCTCCCTTCTGGATGGAGCTTGCTTTGACCACTGTGAAACTCATCCTAACTGGAATAAGCCAGCATGTGTTTCCACTTTAGTAACTACAAGGAATTATTGGAAACTTCATGTATTTATTAATTTTTCTTCAGCTAGTGCCCAAACTGAGATACATAAAAATTGATGTCGAATAACAGTCTTTAACTTCTTAGAAAAATTTTGAGAAGATACTTTGAAATGAAGGGCTCTGGAGGTGCATCTGCAGTCAGCAGCTTTGTACTTTGGCACAGGTAAAGTGCATCATGTCTTATTTCCCGAGTTTTTCCATAACTTTGAAACGGAGATCTGAAAAAGGAAGAGGAAAAAAACTGAGGAAATTAATGTAGCATAATGCATCTTTTTGGCATAATGAGAGAAAGCGCCACAGGTAATCTTTCCCAGAACGCCTTCTCAGCATTCCTGAAAGCTCCGGAAGCGTTCAGTACCCGGCTGCTCCTAGAACCGTCTTGGTGAGTTTCTCCATCCTTGCATAATGCTTTGCAATTATATGATGGCTTTTTTGTTTATTTTTATTTACCAGTCTTGTTTCTCCATTTTCAAAGGGTTTTAAAGGTTTTTTTTTTTTTCCCTGTTTCTCCTATCTTTTTTCCTCAGACTAAAAATAAAAGATTCTTTTGTGGATAAAATGAATAAGAATAAGTGGTGGCTTCAATTCCTTTGGGAAATCACACTAAAGTATCTTTTTAAGCCTTGGGGAAAATGTGGCAAACTCCAACTCTTCCCCCTCCTTTCTTTTGTTCCTGAGTTCAAAATTTGACCTCTGGGACTGCTGTTGTCAGCGGTAGTCAAAAATGTTTGAGAGGAAAAAGATGCGATGCAGAATAAATAAGGGAAATGTTTCTGCTTCTAAGGAAAGCTCGGTTTTTATAGGCTCTGTCAGTCATTTGTCAGAGTTTTCTTTTATAGAAATAGCTCGGAGCTGGTGTCTCCCCGAGTATTTTGGCTTTGTGAGATGTGAATTGCAGTCAGTTTACTGTCAGGGATGCTAACTGTTAATGCTTGTTTTGTCACGTACGTTTTGTGGTTTTAAATAAATTTCATTAGGTTATCATAACTAGTTTATGATTCATATTGCACTTTATCTTTTAACATGTAAAATCTGTTTGCCTCCATCTGTGTCTTTGGCTGAGGTGAACGGGGTTACACTGCGTTACCCAGTAATATCGATGGGTCACGTCATCATTTAGTACAATTTCATAGATCTGTGGCTGGTACAGCATATTGACCATGACACTACTGATGGGATATTATGTAGTACATGAATATTATGGATTTGCAGGTGGCCTTGAGGACTTTGGCTTGTTCTGCTCTAGTAACCCTGAGTAAGAATACTTTCCCTGAATTGCTGAAAAGGTTGCCAGTAAGTAGCTTGGTCCACAAATCTAACACAAAGTTACCGTGGCGAAAGGTGCTGGCTAAATGAATGAATATACTGACACGAACTACCCTTCGTGTTCTCCTTCGGCGAGCAGAATTTGATAAGCTAATGTTCTGTCCAGTTGTTATATTTTGTGTATGAAGTATGTGTTTAGAAAGTTCAAAACAAATACATAAAAAAACTCATAGCTATTCTGAGTTTCCCCTAGTGTCACCTGCCCTGTAGCAGTTTGGCCCAGACGTGGGACAGATTCCTCAAATGGTATTGTGACAATTTTAATGGATCTGGTCTGGATGTCATCCACAATTTTAGCTACCACCATAGAATTCTGCATAGAGCTCATCCAACAGGACCCATTTCAACAAAGGCAGTAAAACGTGTAAATTAGGAGAGCATTGTGCCTCTCATTGCTTCTGTAATGAGCAGTACAGCTTTATTTTTTTTAAACTGTTTCTGTAAATGTTGTACGGTGCTTTTATTTACTGTTAGGGTAGTTGACCATACTGCAGTTTGAGCTTATCTGGAGAGACGTCTCATCTCTTTTAGGTTTCTTTTTTCTCTCTGACCTGTTATAGAAATTGTTACAGAGCGGTAGACGGTAAGGTCGATTTAAAATACTGTTTCCACATGGAGGAAGCCAACAGTTTTCCATTTTCCACGATCGTGACATTCTGTGGGTTCTTGTGTTCAGTGAAAATCGTAATAAATGCAGAACGGTACTTATGGGAACAAGTAGCTGGCGTTTTCTACAGTTAAATGTGTGTTTCTGATAGATTTAATGGCTTCCTGGGAGGTTAGGGTTGCTGCCTTGCCTTCAGAGAGAATGAACAGGCAGTCTGACCCAGTCCCACTTTGTTTGTAGTTTTACTTCAGACTTGGGTGTGTGTTGGGTATGTTTTGATGTTTTTAAAAAAAAAAAAAAAAAAAAAATCTCAGGTAAGATGCCACTGTGGAGCCTGCTCTCATTGACTGAACTATTTTCAAGCCCCAACCAACTACATCTATTGCAGTGAAGGTTCTGCAATGTGCAATTCTGTGTCTTTTAAAATTAAGACTTGAATTGGTAGACAATTTGAATTTGGTGTTTGTGATGTGCCTTCTTCAGCAGTGCAGAAATAGCACAGCATTCCCTTTTCTGTTAAGCTGACTAGTTTTCAACTCCTCCCCAAGTTTGTGCCTCTACTGGTTCTTGACATCAGTGGTTTTCATCCTTTTTTGGGCTGTGAACTGGAGTATATGTTTATTTTTTTTCAACCGGCTGGACTATGTACCGGAACTAATGAAAATAACCTGATTTTTGCAAAATTCCGGTAATCACATAGTGGTACCGAACAGCAGCCCTGAATACAATTATGACTCATTTGTTTTTTTTTTTTTTTTTTAAACAATAAACATGTTTTACATTCAATGACAAATAAATAAATAGCACACATTTTTCTCTGCTACCCACATTATTGTGGTTTACTTATTATGTATATTTATTAGGTGGTGTTTCCATGCCCTAGCAATGCAGTATTCATGGCCCGGTTGAGAACCTCTGATCTACATCTTGTTTCCTATCGCACTCCTCCTCTCACCTTGGGCAGAAATCCTACAGCATCCGTGGACCATTTGGTGGCTGTCAGGCATGTGCTAGATCAGAAAAGAACTAAAGCAGGAAGTACTTGATGGCTGACAAAATCCTGGGGTTTAGCTCAGACTCTAAAATTGGACCCAAAATCCAACTTAAAATTCTCCATGTACAAGGTTAGAATATTTTTAAATTTTTAAAAATGTTTATCCCCCCTCTTTGTACTAGAGCCTGACAAGTAGAAGCTTATGTAACTGATTTTTCTCAATTGTTGCCGTCTTAAATCAGGAAAAGTGGTACAATATTTTTGGCTTTGGACTCCAAATACAATCCCATTAAATAACTCTTGACAAATTTCAAACAAAAGTCATTTTAAAAGCTTTTCTGAAAGGTAGTAAATTTTTTTTTTTTTTTTTTTTTTTTTGTGTCAGATTTTTAAAAAAAAATCATCCATATTGGATGCTTAGTGCATTCTTGGGAAGAAAGAACTCTTGCCTTCAGTCTTCATTACCTACTTGGGTATATGAGAGATGCCTTCAGTCAGGGTTTTAGTAGGGTAAAGAACATCCAGTGTGTTCACACTGAGAGCTCTTAATATCTCAGAGTGAAACCAGTTCATGGAGCCTCCCGAGTGTCAGTGACCCAGTTTAAACAGCTGTCAGACAACCAGCTGTGAGGACGGCTCTGTTGGGCCGCCTGTCTGGCCACCTGTCTCTGCACCGTTCTGAAGCTGGGCCTTTCAGAACAGGTGTGTGTCTGTATTTCAGATGTCCCCTCTCCAGAGACAGGCTTTTACTCTTGTGAGTGCACACAGACACACTGCGGTTTGTTTATCATTTTTGATGAGGACCACCTTCTTTAGCACCGTTCCAGCAACGCTGAACCAGAAATGACGACTGTTCCAGAAATGATGTGGTGGTGGTGGTGGTGGAGGTGTTATGATGTTAGAATTACTGTGGATGTGAAGGTGTCTGAGCCCGTGTGTGTTTTGATTGTACCTGGGTAGGAAGGACCAGTTGTGTGGGGGGCACTGCTGTGCAGTGATGATGTAAGTTCTTCACATTGCTGTCTTTCATTTCCCCTTTTCCCCAGCCACAGACCTATGGAAAAGTTATTTTGGAAAGAATTTCCCTCTTTAAGTTATTATCCATTGCTTGCCTCTGTAAGTAATTGTCTGTTTACTCTAAAAGATATCATTTATTATGACATTTTGACAATATGTCTTCAGTATGTTGTTAATTTTTGTTTATATGCTAAATTTTATATACATAAACAAATATGTAGTAACTCTACCCCAAAGCTGTTGCTTTCTTATAGAAATAAAATTTGTAGTCGGTTCATATGCAAAAAAGTGAATTATTGTTAAACAGATGCAAAGAAATATTTGGTGATACCCCTTTAATTTGAGAGATATAGATGTATATCTCTATTTTTCTTATGTATATGGTTATATAAATGAGTATATTAATATTGACTAGTCTGAAAACCTTTATTTTATATATCTCTTTTTTTTTTTTGTTCATTTATTTTACCAAACAGTTAACCTGGTATGTTTTATTTCTTGTTTAGTTGTGTGAAAGGATTTGGAATTTTCTTTCATGTTCATTTATTGGATTTACTCCCGCTTTGTGCGCTTGCATGTTCGTAATACAGACTGCCTGCAACTTATGACGTACTAGACATATAATGGATGTAAAATGGTCAAAAATAAATAAATAGATTAATGGATAGAAATAATTTAAACTCGAAATAGATGAAAATGGTTAAAAAACTATTTGTAATGATTTCCCGGAGTCTGGGTAAGTGAATGGGCATCCTATAGGTAATTAAAACATGTATAATGAACATCTTGTAATGTGCAATGTACAGCACATGTTCAATGTCATAGTGTAACAGCTGTACAAAAACATGTACAATAGGACTGAACACTTACAGCTTTTTATTGTTGATTATAAATGTTGTGGAAAATGTTGTGAAAATGCATTAAAACATTGCACATATGTACCTGCACAACATGCATGTGTTACGCAATCATTGCACTATGATATAAGGTGAATGCCGTATGAGACTGTGCCAAGACACGATGACAATGCCCTGCCCACACACCCAACAACCATCTTCTTGCGCCTGCTGCGCCACGGCCCCTCCCCTCTTTTCTTCCTCTGTTCTACAGCTAAAAGATCGGGCAGCACAGTGTTACTGTCACTGATATATTACACAGATGCGAACACAGCAGGTTAATTTGGCACCTGTCCTCCCTTTTATTGTGCATCTCACAGAACTGAACTCACTTTGAATACCCTGCACAAGTGCCCCTCTTGTCTTCCATGCTGTAATAGAGTATGTCCTAACCCAACCCAACAGCGTCACAAAACAACTGTCACTGCATGCAGCCATGACAACGAGCAGTAAATATCTTTCCACGACTGCTGCCCTAGCCCCCATGGCACCACCTCTGCACAAGTTACACCACTGACCAGCCATCAATGAGCTCAGCAGGGTCACCGAAGGAACAGTCGCAAGAGATCACATCACTTAAGCTTACTGTATCTTGCTGCTGTGTGGCACAGAATACTACAGTATTTAAAAAAAAAAAAGTTATAAATGTACTTTACTTTTTAAAAAGAAATTTTGCTGAAGAATACAATAATGAATTATTTAATAATGGTATATGAATATACTACACTGTGGCCAGAAATAGTACAAAATAGGTAAAAACATCAATGTTTATCAAATGTCTTAAAAGAAGTTGCCATATATAATGGACTGCACACTTAGAAATAACTGCTCTGTCACAAGTATGATCCAACTTACGCATGACGTGACTTAGGCCCTTGTTGTCCCTAACGGGTCATAAGTCAAGGACAGTCTGCAAAGATTTAGTGGCGAGAAAAAAATCTTGTCTCTCTCACACATGCCTACAAAATCATGGCACGGGGGTCGTGAATGCGCTCGAAGGTGTCATAATGGCTGTGTCTTGCTGGAGCTTCCTTGCTTCTTTTATTTCCTTCCTTACGAGACCCTCCCTCAAGGGTGGTGCAAACAAACAGGTGTGACAGTGAATTGCCTTGTCACACCCCCCCCAGGCTTTTCAAAATGCATCTCCCCCTCCTCACAAAGCAGATAACCACAAGTGACTGATCAATGTCAAAAAATCTCAAGTGTATTTAAGGGGAACATGACTAAGATGATGAGACTATGAATCAGAAACGATCATTTTTAGTCAGTCAGTATCATTTGGCCCCAGTCTGAGTAAGAAGCATGCAACAAGAATAGATTTGCTATATCTCTGTCTGTATTGGTTGTATTGTAATTACGCTGTTGGCTATTTATGTCCTGAACTCCTTTGCAGTATTTAGTTTCAAGTCAAAGTTATATCCAGCTGTTATCAAGAAGCTTATCCACAGGAGTTTCACCTCTCCACATCTTTCCATTATGGGTGAAATTCTCCACTGGTATTTATCAAACTCTCGATAAATGTGTGTTGCAGAACTGTTTTAACACTTGAGATGATGTGTTCTCTGTGCTTGACTTTTACCTTGTCTGGATGTGGTTGGCTTGCCAGTGAGTCCCCAGCCAACGGGGCACTTTGCTACTGCGTTATATTAGCAACCCAGGTACCATCTGTCAGCTCCTTTCAGGGTTTTCCAGTGTGCGTCCTACAGTTGTCAGTAGGTCTTCCTTTGAGTGCTGCTCGAGTTGAGATGAATGTTTATACCATACCATTGCGTACTAATGCTTACGGTGGAGTATACTGGACCAATGCAAGTGCACATAATTCGGTGTGTTTATATACTGTATAGTGCCCTTAGAACACTTTAGTCCTGTTCCCAATCGTCTTCACAGCAGGAGCCAACCTGTTGGTAAATATTTTTGTATTTGAACTCGGTCGTACGTGCTGCCCTGTTTGGAAAATAATGGCACAGAAATCGAGAAACCTGCAGTAGAACAGCTTATCAAGCCTTTCTGTGATATTGTAAATACTTAGGAGCTTGTCTGTGCTGTTTGCGTGTCACGTCATCCCTTCATCTGGGCTGGCTGAACTGAAAAAATCCATTGAGCCCATCATCAAGGGGGTTTCAGCTCACTCTGTAATAATGAAACACCTTAAAATTGTGCTCTGTGCATTTGCAGCCTGTTCGCCACTGATGTTTTAGATCAAGCAAGCTGCGCCGTCAAAGAAACCCAGAGCCCGACACGTCTGCTGCAAGAATTACAGCAGTCGAGGTGAAGGATGGCTGGATGCCAGGCAAGATTTAAATCTAGCACTCAAAGGACAAAGAGTTCCAGGAAGGGAGTCGTCAAAAAAAGAAGGAAACAAAATAAATGAATTCCATAAGCAACAGATAAAAATAAATAAATAAAAATTACATAACGTAGAGCAGGTTAACTTTGAAATTGTAAAACTGCATACTGAGCACTCCCAGATTGATTTATTGGATTGGGTAGATGTGGGGTGGGGTTGGGGGGGGGAAGAGATGAGGTGGTGTTTCCCAGCTCCGTCTGTCATAAGCTGCCCTCCTGTGCTCTGCTCCACAGCGGTAATCGTGAGCCAAGCTGCCTGATTTGTCGTTGCTGGTGGGCCAGCAGATGATGTTCTTGTACGTGAGGAGGGCTCAGATTGCAGCGTAGCCAAGTGTGTCGAGCTCCGTTTGTCTCCCTAGCTGTGTTAGCTGATGGGCACTGTCCTTTCTCAAAGTTGGCACTTCTAGCCAGGACCTTTCCTGTGATGTGGGAGGAGGGTGGTTGCAGGGGGTTAAAACTGGTGGGATGTTAACACCAGAGCTTCTGAAAATGTCAACAGCACGTCCCCATTTAATGTTGTCTAATTTCAAATCCCCTTCCACAGACTGCTGCATGGAAATAGAACAAGTTAAAAAGATCTCTCCCTGTGTGTCAAAATGTATTCTGATACTGTTTAAGGGTAGAGACTTGAACATTTCCTGAGCAGCTTCAAACTGTGGAATTCTGCAAAAGCTACCCGTTTTGAACTCTTTGGGCATGCCTGTCTTAAGTTTCCCAGGTCTCTTGCCAAATAGCAGCCTAGCCTGTCATTGATGCTGGGTTTGTGGGGTGGGATGGGGTAAGTTGTACTGGGGCAGATGGGTGGTTGTGTGAGATGATGCATGATGGGACCTTGGCCAGTCCAGACAGTCATTTCTTTGAGGGCCTTTGGTCATGGTTGCAGCCCCCTGTGACTTTTCACAGTTTGTTCAGTGGAGTGTCACGATACAACCGTGCATTACGGGTCCACCTTGGTATTTTTCCTGATCCCTCCCATCTTAATACATACAGACTGGGAGTAACAAACTCCTGCTTTACTGCTCTCTTCTTATGTCCTATTATTATTATTATTATTATTATTTTATTATTATTAATAATAATAATTTTTTAAAACTCTGTTCAGGATCTCTAGATTTAGTTTGTAGGATGCATGATACTCAGCACCTGTGTTGCTGGAGGTGGGTTTTATTAGGGACTGCTAGCTAGTAGCTGTCTGCCTCCAGCTGTATTGAGATGCACTGCCACAGCAGGTTGGGTGCTCAATGGCGAGATGCGGTTGAGGCCGTCAAGGGTGGTGTTCATACGTCTACATCATTATGGACTACCTGGTGGCTGTTGGTACTGTCGCCTCAGCTGAATATGTTTCACAGTATTTATGCACTTATGTAAGTACTTAAAGTAGAATATTTGGCACACTAGGTAATTTACATGTTTTGTCATAAAATTGTCTGTGTATGTGTTTTGTGATCATTCCGATTCAAAAATATGTACTTTGCATACAGTAGCTTGAGCTCCAGTTAGATATCCATGTTGATGACAAATCAGTGCTCAGGGTGGCTCAATAGAAATTATCCTGTCAGTTACGAAAATGTTTATATCAGTGCACATATTTTTTATTTCTCTGTTTTTCATTGGCTTAAGCTTATGCAAGAAAGGATGGCTACATCTTTTAGAAGTATTCATGTTTTATTTACCTTCAAATACGGTCATCTCAATTTTTAAACATCGTTTTTTTTTTTTGTTTGTTTGTTTTTTGTCAGATTGCCTGGAAATGCAGGTGGATCGACAGCTGTTTGGCATGCACGCGGGAAAACATGAACAGCAATATGTCAAACGGTCCCCTCACAGCCTTTAAAGCAATGATTACCTGCTGGTTGTGCCCACACACTCAGTCACGTGGTCATTGAAACACGAGTTTAAGACAACCTTAAGAACACAGCACATTTTGAAAAATGACCTGCTGGAATTTATTCCAATGCTGTCAGTCATGTGGCACAACTGCTGCATCTCTTTGAAGGTGTTAACTTTGGAACTGTGTTGGCATCCAGTGAGACATTATTGTGAAAGTACATGGCAAATCTCAACAGGCAAAATGTTCCTCAAAGCAAATTCCTTTTCCAAACTTCAACTTTAGTTGAAACAATGTGAATTAGCACAGGTGGCTTTTCTTGTGCAGTATTTTTATAAATTTGGGATTAAGTCCCTAAAGTAAATATGCCCAGAGCATGGATAACCCCCGCCCACGTAATGCTCATATGAGATTCAAAAAGGGTTTTACTCAATTGAGAAACAATCAAAAGATGCAGCCTGACTTTGTGTTGCTCTTGTTTCGGTTGTTTTGCACGCTGTAGTTTGGCCTGGAAATGTCATGGATAACATGAAAAATGCAACCTGATTGTGGATAGCTCTTGTTTTCACTTCTGCATTGCAGGCAGAACTTTGCCCTTAACTTTCAGGGAAGACATGTGGCTGTCTCTGTGTCCTAGTTCCTGTATCTTTTTATTGAAACCCAGATGTTACAGTAGCCTCAAACCCTTGTTACTCGGGGAAGTAACTGGCTCCTTGTACCTAATTTGAAAAGCTGTGGCAGTTGCCCATTTCCCACATGAATCGGTGAAGCTGCGAGTGAAGGTTGGGTCACAAGAAGTCCACGACTGGAGGCAGATCAGAGTCCCCTGACCCACCGCAGGCTTTCTGGGACACCTGCTCAAGTCATTTTCTTAATGGAGCGAAGTGTGATGGTAGGAGACCAACAGTCTGCATTTCCTCAAGCAGGCTTTAAAGGGCTCTGGTCTAGAGAAGATTGTGTAGTCCCCGTCAGATTTATGTCACTCTGTAGCCTGTTTTTGATGGATTGATTCTCCAGTTTGTTCCTTTGTGTCTCTTTACCCGGTGTAATGTGATTTCCATGAGACCACTGCTGTCAAGTGCAAGACTGTACTCCAACCCATTAGATATAGCACTTCAAAACAAATCCAACATTTGTGCTGTGGGTTTCTCAACCTGTGTACTGGGGCTTAAAGCATTTTCTCTCACAGATGTTGGGGGAACTCTAGAAAGTGAATCGCAGGTTGGCGAACCCTCCTTGCCAGTTAAAAGTATGAAGTACCCAGTTTGACAGCTGACAAAAAAAAATCACATTGTGTGACAGAATTAGTAGTGTAAAGGCTGACATGAGGTGTTTTGCTTTATTTTATGGATCTGATTTAACAAGTTGTTCAGGGTACACTTCAACTTTAGCATACATCGGTGTTTGTTCTGTGCAGGTTTGGCTAAAGTAAACCCTTTCTTGTGCTGAATATACAGAAATGTGGGTGGCTTGGAGTAGCTTTTCAGGCCAGATAACCTTTGATCCCTGAACCAAAGCCAGGTGTTCAGTTATTTTTGTGAAACTGACATGCCAACAAAGGCATAAACAAGTTCTACAAACAGGCCTGAAGGATTAGTACACTTACTGCAGTGGTCAGTTTGTCATTCCTTCATATCCATTTAACTTTCAAACATTATGTTGCTACCCTGAACTAGAGTCCCTGAATTTGTTTTGGTGGCTGACCCACAGCGATTCTAATTCAGATTTTGAGTGTAATTCTGTGGTACCGACAGCTTAAGCTTGCTTTGGGCTCATATATTTCATTGGCCAACCAAAGCCTTACAGCATATATGATGGAATGAATAAAGAGAAATGGGTTACTTGCAAGTCGTGACTCTTTAGCCATTCCATTCATCTTTCTGTCCCTTTGGTACTCTTTCCCATTTTTCTTTTCCTATATGTTTAAAATTAATAGATTACCCTTCTCTGCAGCCTTTGACATGTAATCCTTTTTATTAAAAAGAAAATTTTATTTTCTGCTTCCACTGAGAATTTTTGGAGTTCTGACACATCAGAAATGGAGGTCTTGTCAGAACAATAACAAGAGAGACTTTGATGGCAATTAGGTAAATGCAGTTTGTGTGGGGGAGCATATGTACCTGTTAAAATGGTTTATGAGTGTAAATTGAAAAAAAAAAAAAAAAAGTTTATTCAGTGCTGAAGCCTTAGTCCATGGCTGAGCTTCAGACAGGTTTATGCTTTGAAATTGTGCTTCTTTTAGGCCAAATGTGAACTGAAGGGCTGTTAGCTGGGTACTAGAAGCTCTTGATGCTTGGTTAGACTGACTCTATTATTGCGTGGTGGTGGAATATATACACAAAATGGGTTTCCTAACAGACTTTTCTATAAGAAAACCGTTCCTCCATGCTCTGTCAGTAGCTGTTTCCTTTAACATGGCGATTAAAATAGACCCTCTACGCTTGTAATGCAACGCTATCACTGTCAATTTTTTTTTTTTTTTTTTTTTTTTTGTATTAGTTCATTATAGTCAAAACATAGCATTCTGTATTAGCCAGGGCTGTTTTCTTCGAGATTAGGTTTAAATGGACAGAGGGAAACTCTTGGCTCCAAAAAAACCTGTGAGGTATTGCCACCTGAATGGGAAATATTTTTGAGTCAACTGTATTTATGGACCCATCAACCTTTACAGGACTGCGGTTCTTGCTGACACAGTAACAGTGTGACTGGGTTTCAGGGCATCCAGAGGATTTAAAGCTTGAATTTGAATGTTTCAGCTGTACGTACTGAGAAATTTACGCGAGCCTGATTCTCTTGTGGTTACACTGGAAGTAAGCCTATGTGCTTGCATTAAAGGCTCATAAATTCATAGTAAAGGTAGCCTAAACTAAGTAATTGAGCAAAAATGCCTAAAAATGTAAGCATTTAGCTTACAAGCAAATTAATGTTTGTGAAAACGTGATCAGAATATCTTTTAAATACTGCTCATTCCTGAATGTGTGATTTTAATGAGCTTGTTTTGCTCTAAATGTTTCTTCCAAGGTATTTTATAGAAAGAAGACACAAAAGAAGAAATTCATTGTGCAATTTTAATTTTAAATTATTGCAGTAGATGAAAACGTGTTGCTGTAAGGAGTTTTCAAGTAGGAATTTTAAAGATGCTTTCATTTTTTGGTCACGTATGTCACTTCATACACTATTTACTTGTGTATGAAATAATGTACGAGTGAACGGCTCATCTATGCATCATCTTCTACGACGAGTTTCACAAAAAGGATGGTAAGACTCATCTGGTATCTGCCATAATACAGCAGGTCTTTGGAAGCTATTGATGTGTATACATGTGTGTTTTGGGGAAGCTTAGAAAACACCCTGCTGAGGTTGTGATTAGGGTCTGAATTCTCTTGATCATCTCATCTCTTCCTTCAATGATTGAGTGGTCTTAACAAGCTGGGGTTGGTGAGAGGTGGGGCTTTGCTACTAGTTAATTCCTTGCTCTTTATTCAGTGTTGAAAAAGCCATAGATGCTGGCAAGGAGAGGTTTTTTTTCCAAAATTGGAACGTGACGGGTATCCTGCTGGGATACCACCATGTTTGCGCTCACGGTGAGGGGAGCAAGCCTATGAGCAGTAACCATGGTTACCCAGCTGCTCGGTGAGCCACTGAGCCCAGTAGTGTCACAGATTTGATTGCCCTGGGGGTACCAAGGTGCCTGTCCTCTAGAACTCAAGTGATGCCAGCATGTTGGCTTGTCCTGTTGAGTGCTAGCAGGGACATTGAGGGTGATATATGCCTGAAATGGTGACTGCAGGCAGTGTACCATGTTACAGGTAAGGAGAATGCTTTATAAATGCAGGGATGGTGGCTATAATCGCATCCATTTGGACTGAAAAATAATAGAATTAGTCCATTTTTAAAAACTGTTTAATTTTCTTTCTCACCATCCTGTTATTTCAATATGCCCATCAAGGCTGATTTGGTCTACAGTGGCTACACAAGTTCATGCAAATTCAGTGTGAATAATGAAAAAAATAATGGGTATTTGTTGACCCATTTTATGTATTATATAAAACTTGTTTTTAAGCATCTACATTACTTTGAGAAGTCACGCTAGCTCAGATTTAGCATTTATTTATCAAACTTTATTAAAGCTAGGAATCATTTTTTGCTTTGAAAATTGAAGAAAACGCTAGCGCTTCCGTGAAAGCTGCTATTTTCCCACGAACTGGAAAGGCCTATACTGTAAACTGACAGCCCTCATCTGTCATTCAAGGTTTGTTTTCGTAAGGGTGCTAAACATGTTGATTCAATATTATTCATGGTTGTTATTTGTGGCGGTTCATCTTAATGTTCAGTAAATAAATGATGAGCTCTTTTGGCAAACTCCTTATGATCTGTGAATTTGGTGTGGGATGATTCAGCGGCTTATTTTCCAACCTGCCCCCCTTTGACCCCACAATGCAGAGATTCATCTAAGCTCAGCAGGTTTGCGCTCGGCAGTGACGTTATGGCAAAAGTCAACAAGCCTGCTAATAATTCAGTTTATTTTCCTTCTCTCATTATTGTAATGAGCAGATACATTATATACGAAATGACACACTGCAGAAATGCGTTTAAATGCCATAAAAGAAAAATAGAAATTAAATAACTCTACATCTGCAGCATGAGAACTGTTGTTTTTCCACATCTGCCAGCTGACAATCTCCACCCCCACCTTCGGACTTTTGCCAAACGCTTCTGGAAGGCACTGTGCTATGAGCTCACCTAACACTACACCACTGTGCTAAATGAATGAATGAACAGAATGATTTTTTTTTTTTTAAGCATTAGTTGAGGCCTTTGATTTTTATGAGTTTAGAGGTAATGTACTTGTAATGGTGAAATGAAAATTTGTTCACAGTTCTTTTCTAATCACAAAAAAAGATACGTTTTTAGTACATAAAATGTGTAACGACAGTGAAGATGTATTATCTTTAGGACGGTGTAATTTAAACTTGAAATAGTTTACATCTTACACTCATACAAATGCCAGCAAAGTTTTTGTAAGGTAAAGCTTTTGGTTTTATTATTTAAAACAATTCAATGAGGACAACTTTACTGCTCAAGTGGAACAAAATACAGCTTGTACAGGAGTCCTGGTCCAGCACTGAGAATCAGTTTTAGTCAGTTTGTGACGTAAATGGTTAGAATTCGGAGGTAAATGTAACACAGGTAATGTTACCTGTGTTTTAGCCTGGTAACTCTGGTTGGTTACAAAAGTGCCCTTGCGTGGATGGTTTTTTTTTTTGTTTTGTTTTTTTTTTTTTTTTTTTTTTTTTTTTTTTTTTTTTTTT
>UFQX01000214.1:11998-51037 GCA_900497675.1 Arapaima gigas | reverse complement strand
AAAAATTTTTTTTTTTTTTTTTTTTTTTTTTTTTTTTTGCATCTTGACTTTGTCTAAATATTGGCTCCTTTTGATTCAGCATTTTTGTGTCAGTTATTTTACTGCAATTCTCATGGTATTTTTTTATTGAGACTGAAAATTTTGGAGGAGTATGGGATTGTAAAATTGTTAAATGAAGCATTAGCAGTATTTGTTCTTTGACTGCAGTAACCTTGTGAAATGTATTCAGTGCCTAAGGGTGTTGTTAAAAAGGCTTAAGAGGACCTTCTTAGAAGTCTTCCACCTCACTGTGTATTGAGTGAAGGAGCAGCAACTGTAGGAGCAGAGAAGTGCCGATTATGTGGAGGAGTGACACACATGCAAAGTACCGCTGTAAGAACTGGAATTGGAAATGAAACCTTTTGGAAGTCCCATGTAAATAATATAGTTGCTTGAGCTCTGTTAGGTGACCTTGCAAAGTAGTATCCAAAGCTGGAGTTATTGAATCTGCAAGCTCAANAAGAACTGGAATTGGAAATGAAACCTTTTGGAAGTCCCATGTAAATAATATAGTTGCTTGAGCAACTATATTATTTACATGGGACTTCCAAAAGGTTTCATTTCCAATCCAAGTATCCAAAGCTGGAGTTATTGAATCTGCAAGCTCAAAAAATCAAGATCAATGACTTTTGCTCTTCCCAAGGAGTCACTGGGTACACTGAATACACCTGTAATTGGCTCTTGAGCTCCTTCGGTATCATTTGAAATGAGATCCACTGCAGTACATCAATATATGGGCTTCTGTTGTCTATTATTTACCCTTCTCTAGGGGGATTCAAAAAGTATGCCTTACCACTGTTTTACCCATTTATACTGCATAGCTGGCCAAACTTACTGTTTCAAATCAAATTCAACAAGAATGGGGATTTAAATTTCTGCTATGCTACCTACAGTAAATTTAAGGTCACTGGTATCCGAATAAATTAGCTAAAATTTTAAATGTAATTTTTCATCAGGTTTATTGGAGTGAACATATAGATGAATCAACTTGGTACTGTTTTTAGAAGATTTTGACTATGTGTGTCTGTCTGTGTGGGTCTGCCTGCTTGTGTTGTTTGGCGTGAGATGGTTGGTTCAGAACATAATTCAGAGATGCCTGTGGTGGTCTAAGATCACAGCTGCCAGCCATGAAGAGAGTGCTCTGAATCAGAGCAGTTAAATCAGCTTCCAAACCTCTCAAAATCCTACCTTGGAGGAGAGGCCTCATTATGAAGTCTTTGTGAAGCAGTAGACTGAAACAAAGTTGGACCTGTCCAGGGGGTGGGGGGTGCGTGATTACCCCCTCCCTTTCTTGGCAGACTGGCTTTCCTGGAAAATTTTGTTGTCTGTGCCTGGCATTCAGAGAAATGTGCCATCTACCCTGCGTTCTGTGTAGATGTATTTTACTTCATAATGTGTTGTGTTAAATGTCTTTTTTTATTTTAAAATTCACTTCATTTTTTCTTTTTAAGGAAAATGATTTATTTCCCTGCTGTGAGAATTTTTGTCCCCACTCTGCAGAGTTCTGAGGAAACTAATCTGTTCTGCTCTGAAGAACTGGGTAATAAAGGAGTGAAATGGACACTTGTGCCTAAGAAATTGAATTAAAAAGAAAGAAAATATTCCTCTGTGGCTTTTGCTGGGGCAGCTCAGGCTATTAGTAAAGGCCTCCGATATATTTGGTCCATCATGTTTGTAAATATTTTACAGGCTTTTAAAGTCAGTGTGGCAGATGCCCGCAGGACTGTCTGGCTAGATCATGGAAGATGCTCAAACCTGATGAGAGCGTGCCTTTGTCCATAGAGATTATCCTTCCGGCAGGCTCGTCTTTGTTCGCAGGTATTTTATTTCACTTCCTGAAATTTGGGAACGCTGCATAAGCTCAATGAGTGGAAGTGGCAGTCCAGGGTCATGGTGATGAGGTGGAATCCTCTGGTTGTACTCGATCCAATTCATTTCCCAGTTGTGTGAGAACCTCCAGGAAGCTTATAGGAACTGGTGGTCCACTTTGAGGTGTCCAATGCCCCCCGCTTGCTAATGGCCACCTGGCATTGGGGCTTCTTTAAAAAAAAAAAAAAATGGATTGTTTCACAGAGGTGACATCTTTCTGTCCTCCATGTTTGCTGTGCCTCTCCATTCTGACAGCAAGCCATGACAGATGACCCAGAAGCCTGTGAGTGGGAGGTGTTGGTCTGCATGTCACTCTGCTACTGCAGGGGAGAAGGCTCTATCAGATTCTCCCCCCCGTCTCTATTATCAGCCTTTGTTGATGCGTATGACACAAAACTGATTCATCCTGTGGTCTGTTGTGTTGGCTACCCAAGGTTCAAGGTTCACTTTATTGTCATTCTGTGTTATATACATCTGCTGTGCTGCTTCCCTGTGGATTGGGTACCATTAGCCAGACCTTGGAGCTCCACTGATTTCTTTGGCTGTTAATAAGAGAGCAATACATCCTTTAGTGGGATTTCGGTCAGAAATATCACCTTTGCAAGCAGAGACGCTTCATTTCATGTTTTACTGGATACTTTTACTACACGTATATAACGAAAAGCAAAAAGTAATCAGGTTCATAAAATTTCCGACATCTTTATCAGTAGATGCTTGCTTATACAGTTTACCTTTTGTGCCAGATTTATAGAGGCAAGTCCGGTTAAGTACCACGTAATTAACAAAGGTTAATTCGGATGTTAATCTATGTCTGTTATTAAGACGGTTTATTGCCTTTAAGGAGTCAGCTAATACATCTCATTAGCGTGACAGTTAAATCTGATCTAGACAAGGTTATAGAAAGAAATGATCAAGCCTAAAGACAAGCTCTGTAAATCATATTTCTCTCTTAGGTACCCTGTAGTGTTAATTTTGTGGCTTGCGAAGATGTCTAGGTAATGCAGTTTATGGCACGATTAATTTTGAGTGTTTTACATGTGCGAGACTGTTATTCCGTTTTCAGGTTTTTTTTTTTTAACTGTTATTGCTAAAAGTCCATGTCTTACTTTCATGCATGGGAAAGTGTCATCTTCCCATAGTTACCTTTTAATGCGATAAGCATTTTGGAACCATTTAAGAAATATAATGGTGGTTTTAAAAAGAGTTCTCTGGGTTGAGAATGAAGACCCGTGTGAACTAGAGCTGTAGTCGAGGCCAGCGCTGTCGAGTCCAAGACACGGGTCCGAAATCAGGACTAGTCGAGACTGAGTCAAGATCGCTTCGAAATGAGAACAAGACCGAGACACTTGACAGGAATTGGAGATCTTAACTAGGATTTTACTGGATCCCATCAAAATTGATGATTTTTCAAAACGTTTGTTTGAGAGTCAGCTGTACCATAACCCTTGCAGATTCACAAGTGTTTGGGGGGGGTCATACAGGACACCGAAATTGAAGCTAGATCTACTGAACTAAATATAAATGTCCTGTCCTTTATCTCTCCAACTTCTGGTCATTTGGAGTAAGAGGGGCAATTTTTGGATTTTATTTTTGGCTTTAAGTTCTCTACTTAGCCTTTTAAGTAAAATGAAACGTGCAGTTTACGCTGTTGTACACAGCCATGTCCTTCCTCCTAAGTGACACAGATATGTTTAAACAGCGCATTGATCCGTAACTTATCATTTGTGCACACAGAATGGACTAAAGCTAACATACATTTGCAAAGGCTGTAAAGTAGTCATATAACTAAATGATAAATTATGTTTTCTGTCCAGCATTATCATGATTTGAAACCAAATACGAATGTTTAAAGGTACACAAACTTTGAGAAAATGTTTGTTTTCAAATGTGATAAAGATGTCTCATGCAAAAAAATTCCCGTTTGGGGTAGACCAAGTGTGAGCGTTTAGTATTAGTGGCCTGCTTACCTGTCTCGGTGGTGTCTTTGCAGGTGTCTCACAAAATTAGATGTTGTCCCAAAAACATTTGAAATAGTCTTTCTGCTAAATTTGCAAGTACCTCTGCTTTTTTTTTTTTTAAGGGAACCACTGATGAATTTTTTTTTGTGGCTTGTGAAGCCAAATTTTATGATTCTGAAATTTGCCACCATCTTGTCTGTAGCCAAAATGATATCGCAAAGGTGGTGAAGTGTCTGTGGAAATAGTTGTGTTGCATATTTGCATAGTTCAGTTTCCTGAGAATTTGTGCGATTGTGACTGAATATTCTGTTTATTTAGGCAGGTGCATCAAGAGGGATGCTGGGAAGATGCTGGGGACCCCCCCACCCTTGGGGACAGTCTGTGTGTTTTTGTTTGATTTGTGTACTGTCGACTGTCTTTATCAAGACAACCACACTACCATGTACGGGAATAATAAAGAGCAATTTTCAGGATTCCTGACTCCTGAGCTGTCTTTCAGTGGCATCTCAGGGGAGGGTGTTACGATATATTTTACACATGGAGGCCATGCAACTCCAGCTCCATGTGTGTTGACAGATGTATGTCAAAAAAGAAAATATGCCTACAAGATGACAGCTGGTTTCAGTTGAGACTAATAACCAAGACTGAGACAAGTTCGAATAATAAAATCTTGTAGTCTGAGATGGCAGAAAAAAACATCTCAAGTACTACAGGCCTGGTGTGAACGTAAGGTAAATGTTTAAACCTATTTATTGTGCTTTATTACTCATAAAAGGCCTGACAGCAGAACATTTTATTGAAGATGCATAAAAGATGTTTTAATTCATCTCCTGCTGTCAGTCGCTTCGCCTTCAGGTCTCTGCCAAAACATGTCTTCTGTAAATGAAATTGCACAGAGACTTTGAAAACATCAGTTTCACAGCAGGTCTACCACAGGGATACTTATTGTGTGTTTTTTTTTTTTTTTTTTGTATTACAATGACAGCAATACTGGGTCACAGCATCATTGAAACAAAACATAAATAATTAGTACATTAAAAACATTAATTCCAAATGATCAGGTACCATTGCCCAGGTCTATGATCATTATACAGGGCAAATTCAATTCATTGTTTAGGTTACCTGTACAAAGTTTGGCCTCAACGTTAAAATGCTATTCAATTTAAAAGAAATAAAACTAACAAGTCTTCAATGCAAAGATAAACTTGGATTTTGTTTTCCTTTTGGTACAATATTAAAGTCCCTTTACCGCTAATTATATTGTTGTCATAAGTGATAATTTGAACTAAACACTCCGTTTTACAGTTAAGAAATGGTAACCTCTGTCATGCAGTCTGTCATTTTACTGGACTCTAGAATAATAAACTTTAACAACCCCCCCCCCCCCCCCCCCCNACATTTGGATTTATATTCTTATTTCATGCATGTCTTTTACACCCCCCCCCCCCCCCCCCAGAGAACCAGTTTGTCCCTCTATTTAGATATTTATAGGTGACAGGATGACACTTCATAATTGTCCTATCCAGACATCCCTGGCTACACCTCTCCCCTCTAGGACCCAGCAAAGGTGAAACGGAAAGCGTAAACCTCCCTTTAAATAATTGAGAAACCTGGTAAAAGATGTCAAGGTCCACAGCAAGAACAAAGACAAGCACTATACAAATATAAAGAAACCAAGCCAAGAAATCTAGCAATTTCTTTATGTGCATGATGCATATATGTGTCAGTCTTTCACATCAGTCAGGAAAGCAGCGGTTGATGTCGCATTATAAAAGACACAGATCTTCTCTTTGTGCAAGCATTTCAGTCAGTCAGGCTCAAAGTAAAACCCTGGTACGCCCCCCCCCCCCCCCATTGTTTGAAAGCTCTGCTGACCTCATCAAAATGACATCTCTTCTTGATGATTTTCGCTGGTAGATAAGTGTAGAGTCCCATATGGGGAATCTTTAAAGGTGATGCAGTTTCTTTGCTGCAGATTTTTCTGATGTTTTCTATGTCACAAGGGCCCACAGATTGAACTAGGATGGTCCTCATTCAGGTTGGAAGTGTGCTTAGGGAACTGACAGGTAAAATTAGTCTCAATAGGACCGTAGTTGGCCAGCAGACCCACTCAGAAATAAAGTTTGTCCTGAATTAATTTTTTTTTTTTTTTAAATGGAATATCACCTTCAGTTCAGTGTTCTGTTTCATCCAGTTTCACATGGTGCACCTCACCTTTCTACTCCAGAGTAGCTATTGAATTAGCTTTTGATTCCAGCTGTTCCTCCAGTTCAGAGATCAGTTAAATTCCAAAGCCAGAGGACAGTTTTAGTTTAACATAATGTGTCCAGTTTTGTAAACCTGGTTTTTATGGTGTTTAGTTTCTGTACATTGACGCAATGGAACATCTCATTCATGATGTCTCAAAAATGCATATTTTGACCATATGACAACTCTTATCTATTCTACCAAGTCTGCCCCTAAGGAGTTGTTGCGGCTGGCAATGGAACGGGTACCCATAGCCCCACATTCCTCAGCCGCGTTCAAGAAGTCCGATATGTCTATTTTCTTTGTGTTGTGTAGTTTCAGTCAAACCTCTCTCAATAGACTCTACCTTGGTTCTTTTCCCTTTTTGAGAAAGTGTTGAGAAAACCAGATAATTGTTATTTTTAAAATGAGACCTTTGAAATTCTATCAGTTCTGGCAATTTAAGATCATCATGGGAAAACAGCCCTGTGACTGCCCTCAGATCCTTACTGTGGAATTAAAAAAAAAAAACGAATAAAGCTGGGGAACAAGAGGTTTATTGTGTGTTGCACATGAACTGTACAAAGATGAAAATGGCTGAAGTTCCTCGCACTGTTTCCGTAAGTTAGGGTTTGATGGAGTTCAGTTCCAGTCATTAATGGGCATTCTCTTTATTGCGTTTTCCGTTCAGGATTTGTTACGTTCCTATTTCTTTTGGTTACTCGCATTAACAGATAGAGTAAATATATGGGGAAAAATGTTAATCATACATCACGGTCTGTACTTATGTCAGCATTCAGTGGTTGGAACTCAAGTTTCTTGAAGGCACCTTCTATGAGATTTGCAAAGGAAATGCCAGAAGTAGAGTTTTGGCAGAATTACCTTCACACCTACCTTCACACCCATTCAGTCAAATTCTCTCCTCCATTTATTCGCCTGCTGGAGGATGGGGAAGTGAATCGATGGTGTGCTCTTCCAGATGAGCAAAGACAGTCGTGTAGACCATAATTAACAACGGAGAAGAATTGGACTGAAGTGCTAACAACGTTGACTTGCTGAAGACAAAAGAGCAGTCAGCAGATCGAGCTTAACCATTGTGTTTAACTCACTAGGCAGACGTTCCGTATACTATCCTGCAGTTCTTCTCACTTGCAGGGCTTTTGCTGTACAAATCTATTTACACAGAAATAATGTTGACACAGAAGAGGCAATCCCCTGAGCTCCTGTAACAAGCAAATTACTGGTGTGAATTATGTTTGACTCTGACTGCTAGAAGGGATGCGTGTTGGTCATTGTATTGAATTCTACCTGGGTGCTGAATGGCTGTCAAGGTTGTCAGAGGCATTACTGTATGTTTGATTCAATGTGTGTATCCTTCATTGGATTTCGAGTACAGTACTGTCAGCATGTTTTCACATAAAACTGCTTGACTGAGTAATTCTGAGGCCTGGATTGAATGATACATGCCCTCCATCCATCTAATCTGGTTTTGATCTAGAACACAAAGGGCTGGGGGGGGGGGGGGGGGTCATAAACATTCTTGAATTCGAATTGAATTTAGCTCACTAATAAAATGTCCTCATTTCTTTCTTGCTTTTTGCTGAATGCTTTGACCAGCCAGTAAAAATGTTAGAATTCTGGTTATAGTAAGTGGTTTTACGGGCCATGGTGTCCGGTTGGCTCTGTGGCCTGTAAAAATTCACAGCTGTTTAAAAAGGAAACAAACCATTTTACAATCACTTGAGCGTTGTGTTCCCCAAAACTGCCCTTTGATAAGTTTAAAAAAATTTTTTTTTTTTAATTTCTAGACCAAGGTGATTTATGATCTTATTTCATTGAAAGTTTCAAGTACCAGGTACCCCCTTATGTGTGTAATGCATTTGTGGAAATCGGTTCATCATAAGGTGAAATATTGTAGTTCGGAGAGGTAATTACTATTATGACATGAACTTTGAAATCTCCCCCACACTTGGCTTTTATTTAAAAAAAAAAAAAGTGTGTGTGTGTGTAACTCTGTAAAGCATATTAAATAATTTCACTTGCATACGCAAAAATTCATTAGTGAAAGACGGGATTCTTGTACTGGGGGGGATAAGATATTTTCTCTCTCTTTCTCTCCATATACATCCTCTCACATGTAACTGACACTTTACTTACTGCATTTACTGTATATAGTAATTGTAAGAAGAATATAGCTCAAGATACGCTCAAATGAATATCCGATACCTGTAATAGGGATTCGTGTTTGTTTTGATGCCTTTCAAAATCATTTACAATCCAGTGAAAATTAATTTCTTCAGAGGAGCAGAGTTGTAGATATCTTCAGATGGTAGCTGTGAAAGTACTTAACTTTCCTTTTTGAATGCATTTACAGATATGGATCTTAGACACATGAAAGTCAAATGAGGAACTCTGCCTTATGGCTCGATCAACCTTGAATGTGCTTAGAGTCCAGTACTATCTCGGTTTACGTTGAGCCCTGCAGTCTTTAAATTCAAGGGCGAGGCTTTTTGGGTTACTTTGGTCATAGGTCCAAAGCTTACATTGGTTCTACCCTGTCTGCTTGGAACCGGAATGGTTGTTTGTAACTGTTTTTCATCCCAATGCTGGAACAAATTTACAAAAATCTGTTGAATAAAAAGTATGAGATCATGTTACTCACCATGCGCAAAGCAATTATCCCATCTGTGCCATGAAAAATGCCAGAAGAACAAGAGGAATCTAAATGAAGGCCTTATTTATTTATTTATTTGTTTTTACGTATTTATTTTCCCCACAGACTGAGAGATGATTCCTTTGGGTGCCTTTGGTGTGATTTCAGATGTTCGTTTTTGGCACCGCAGTCATAAGAGGGCCAGTGGCATAAAATGATTTTGGTGACACAGCCATGAATACAGACGGAGATGGAAGGAATGCCTCTGATTCATGGCACAGTAAAAGCAAAGGGACAGGATACACTAGCTGTGAAATATAGAAAACTAAATCCAGTGAGGTGCTGTTGTGGAGTTCAAGACCTTTTGCTCATGTTTCCTTTTTTCCCCCAGGATGAATGGAACAGTGTTGACTCCTCGAACCGGAACTCGGCGCACAGCGGGGCAGATGACAAAGTCCATGGACTGGAGACACTTCCCCCAGGTATGCCGAGTGTACCTCACTGCCAGCCACTACCTCCCCCTGTTCATTGCTCCTTACCAGGGATTCTCATCCATGAAGGATCTGAAAATCCAACACTCAGTTCCATAGATGCTACATTTACTTTGTCTAAAAGGGTGCTTCCTCTAATTATATAAGCACCTGGTTAAAAACGCATGAAGTGCATTAGATCATATAATGATTCTACAGCCACGTTCATGATCTTAACAAGTCTCTCTCAGGTAGCGGCCCCGTTCCCAGGTGAACTGATCCGTGAGGCTTCAAGGTCAGCTCAGGATTCAGTTTCGAAAAGCTACCAGCCTCAGGTCCCAGCATCAGCTGTTGATTTCTTATGTGAGATGCCGCATTTTATAGTAGAATATGGTGAGGAATGGACAGTGGTTTGTATGCAGTGAGAAGCAGATCATGTGCTTGTTGTTGACCTGGAACGTGGAAAGTTGTTGCATTGCAATACAGATCATAAATAATGAGTCTTGCATCTGCCCAAGCAAAAAGGAAGCGGTAGAACACATTGCTATTCTTGATCAGTGCCACCCGTCTTGACTACAATTATATCCTATATGTGTAATGTCACGGCAATTTTTCAGGGTAAAATTGTTCTGTCTTTTACCATGCAGCAATTATTGTTGTATAAGCCAGTGAATGTAAGATATTCTGCTCAAAAAAAAAACTTTTCTCTAACTGATATCAGTATGACAGCCATTGGAATGAGGTTTATTTATTTATTTATTTTTTTTGAATAAATAACTTCTATAGAACTGCAGACAACAACAACGTCTCATTCCACTGACAGGGTAAAAGACGGGTGGCATGCTTGTTACCGTTGTTAAGTTACACAGCACGGTATTATTTGGTAAGCACAGCCCACCTGGAGAATAGGCCTTGCTCTTTCTGTGGAAGTGCATACCTCCACCTCTTGGGGGTTGTGAGGACGTTTCCTTCGTCCCCTTAAAAAGCTGCTTGGCAGGACCTCTGAGAAATCCCGCTTCATGCGAAGGCATGTGTGACTCTTTCAAGTGCCAGTTTGTGCTTTTTCCTTGTGTGCCTTGCCTAGGAATTGGTTTCACTCCGTCAACTGTATACACCCCAGAAAGCCTGGCAAAGTTATTTTCTTTCCAAGTAAAGACTTAAGTGGTTGTATAATTAAACAGTTGAACATGGCGTTGACAGAAGGCTACGGACCCTACAAAGGTGTACTTAAGAAGCGGAGGTGACAGCAAGGGTAGGTCCACTGATGACAGAATTCCCGGCAAACAGTGATGCCTGTGACGTGGACCTGTGATGCCAGAGGCTCCACCATGTTTATTGACCTAGTTGGGAATGGTGTCTCTGAGCAGTTATATTTGGATGGATGTGCATTGCTGATATTAGCTGCTGTGTACATAGAGGTGTGCAAGGGTTTAACCATCTCCCCACGTCTTCTGAAAATAACAACTTTAATAATGGAGATGTAAATGTTAAGAAAAAGTATTGCCATAATTTGAGTGGTTAAAACCAGAAATGCTGAATTTGCCATTTTTCATATTTTCCTTCAGTGTGTGGCAGCTCAGAGCCGTCATTTAATTGGGATTGTTTTCTCTTCTAGCAGCTGGTAAAGATAACAGATGTATAACATCTCCAAATGTGGGGCATGTTTGACAATTCTGCTTGTGCTTATCTTGTTTGTGATGCATGTGTATGAAGTGATGTCTGCAGCTGTGTTATGATCAGATGCAGAAGTTGCTGTCTGTCTCATCTGTTTACAGCTGGACACCTGATCAGTTTTTTCTTTCTGCAATGGTACTAGGTGCAGCTTTTTTTTTTTTATACATTCAAGTAGCCTGTGTTATCTTGTATGTCTCCCTGCACAGGGTAAAGGATGTAATTTTATACTTTTTCTCGATACCATTGATTACTTGGGTCATACCATGTAATTGTTTTTAAGAACCATGAAATTGTAAGCAAACCTAATTTCTAATATTCTATTAGGAACTGTCTCAGGTTTAGCCTACAGCAGCACACCAGATAAGTGAGGTTTTGTTTTGTTTGGTCCTCCACTGGTGGAGAAAATCTGTGTCATCTGCAGGTTACTAGACTTTGCTTTATTTGTGTTGTGCCATAGGATGTCTGCTGATCAAGAAGGAGCAAGCTTCTGTGCTCATGAACCTGCAAGGCATCCATAAAATTCTTTGGACAGCCTAGGGCATCCTGGGAGAAGTCATGAGTCACATAAGGGAGAGAACTCACACGTTCTGTTACCAACCCTATGACTGGCCAGTGGACAGTCATGTGTTTCTAATGACAGCCTTCAGATAAACAGTAGAAAATATACATACACACACACACACTTTCTTTTCAATAACTGACTCCACCCAGATGACATCTTAATGTTTTTCATCACCTAGCTTCTGTTTATTATCTTGTCTCTCTTCTGAATCAGTCCCTAGAGCAAGTTTCCCCATTGTCTAATGGGTCAGATGTGATGAGTACAAGCTGATTATTTCTGCAAACACTTCAGACATGTTTTGGTTATGGAGTTTGGACATGACTGGGTAATTTCTTCTACAAGTGGAACAAGATCAGTTTCCTGTTTGGTCTTCAGCTACTTCTGAGCAGCACTGAGAAATAAATGGTTGTGGTTCTGTGGAAGGAAGATGATGTCATCAAAAGGAAAAATGCGTTCCATCAGCATCGGCTTCTGACTATTAAGACTGAAGGAACGTTTGGTGTTGAAACATGACTCATATAGTTTAACGGCAAGTATTTAGACTTAAATGAGTTTGGCCAGAAGGGCAGGAGGTGGCATAGTAGCCAGTGCTGTCGCCTTATGGCATAAAAGTGATGGGTTTAAACGCTCCTCCTGTTACAGTACTCTTGAGCAATATACTTAGTCTAATTGATACAGTAAGAATACTATGCTATATTAATGGATAAATCATTTTAAGGTTGCCTGTGTGTTATAAGTCACCTTTGTGACTGCACAATAATAAGGTGTTACCTTTATTGTCGGTCAGAAATGGAGCTTTTCGCGCCTGTTTTTGTTATCCTGTTATAGGAGCAATATGTTAATTTAATTTGCTTCAGATAAGGGTCATGGGAGTCTGTATGTATTCATGTTTTTATCTCTTCCCTCTCATCACCCCCCTTTGTCCCCCATGTACTACCTGACATCAGTATTCAGCAAGGCGATTATTGTCAGAGACACATTATTTCAGGCTCTTTTCTAATTTTAATGCTATAGATGGACTACCGGAGATCAATGAAATGAATTGCCTGGGTTCCTCCTTTTTACTTGTGCTCTCTCATTGGCAGGTACTGCAGCCAGTCTCTAAAATATGATTTAGAGGGCTCATTACCATAATTTTGCCGTGTTATTTGGGCAGAGCAGTGTCAGGATCACAACACAAAGAGGTGTTTGAGGCCTGGTGAAGACTGAAATTGGAGTTGCTCCCACATGGGGCTTCTGTGAAATGGTGGCTAGAAACTCTCTCCGAGAGGCTGTTTTCCATCTTCCGTGCATGATGCAGAGTTCATGCACCGTTTGCAGGACTTAGCAAATTTTGAAGATCCAAGCGTGATTGTGATTGTGTGATGATCGCTATAAAACATCTTGTATAGTAAAATTTTCTCTACCACCTTCGCAGCTTTTTCATAAGGCTGTTTAGAAATGAATTCCACCTAGTCTTTTATTTATTTCTTTGGGTTTTTGAAATTATCTAGGGTAAATAAGTACAGCTGACAATGCAGATTGAAGTAACCTCTAGATATTCGTATGTCAACATACTCATTTAATAGGTCTTTACACAAAGTAACAGACAAATCTTTTATGTCTGTTTTTCAATCTCTGCTACCTCTGATTTGTCGGTAGCCAGTCTCTGTTCAAGTTTTTCAAAGCTCATTTGATAGAATCCAGAACCAGTGTCATTCCTGTACCTCGAGGCTTTCTGACCTGACACTAATGTGAGAGATGTGTGTCTGGTGAATTACACTTGTAGCTTGGGTGCCATACAAGAGATTATACTGTGTTTGCAAATGGTACATTTAACACTTATTGGCAGCATCTGCTGTCATTCCCAGGGGAAGATTTAATGGTTTAGAAGCCCCGGACAAAGACAGGAACCGGGCCCATCAATCCCAATTCTCATCCTTTTCTGTAGTTACTCGCTGAATTACTCGGTGCTGCCTAGGTCAAATCAGAAAGCATAGAGGTGGAAAGGTAAATAGTAATAACACGTGACATATCGGCAAATGATATTGCCGTTAACGTTATATCCCCCCTAGCTCTCCCTGTTGCTAGTTCAGGTCCATGTTTCTTTTTCAGCTATAGGAAACGAAAAAGGGTCTGTCTGTTGTATTATCACCACAATTTATAAACTTTAAACTTGTATAGTTCAGTACATTTGTGTGTGTGCGCACGTGTGTAGAGAAGTAAGAAAGTGTCCAGCAAGTTGAAGTGTAAATGGTAATAACATGTTATATATTGCCAAACTGTATTATCGTTAAAGTGGTTGCATTTAGTACAGGTGAACCCTTGTATACACAATTTTGCTATAATTCAGCTAAACTTTTAATACCAGCTCCCAGTTTGCACAATAAATATCCTGTTATAACAGAGGCACAACACATCTTCAGAAATTTGTCTGTAAGAAATCAAGAAATTCTAACTTCCTGTCTCACGTGAATATCTTCTTCCACTACACTGCCTTGCGACATAATACTATGGACTATGGCAGGCTTTAAGGGACATAATATACTAATGCCCTTAGTTTCAGGTCTGTTTGCTGTGTTTCTACGCTTTTGTGGAGTGTCTCCATTTTAATCTCATAAATAAAATATCATCCCGCAAAATGGAGCAAAAAAAGTCGAGAAAATAATGAAAAGAAGGTAATAAGGCTAGAAATGATGCCTTGTATGTTCTGCGCTGCGCTATCCTCTGTGCGTGCAGCATGGTGTGATCCCTTGTGTTTGTTGAAGATTTGTATGGGCTTTGCGCACATTGTTTTTTTCCCTAAAATAAAGCAGAATATGACCCGGAATACGTAATGTTGAGGGTAGGGTTTTCAAGAACGAATTACAAGCATAAAATGGGGTTTACCTATACACAAATATTTGTTAGTGCTGTTGGACAAACATACCTCAGAGAGCAACATGCTGGTCATAGTCCAGTGGAGAAGAGAAAAGTAATAACATATATATCACCAAACTCTATTACTCTTACATTAGTAATGTGTACAATGTTGTTTGTGTGTCGCTAACAGAATTACCCGACACTGCTTAGGTCAGAAAGTGGAAAGGTAGAAATAACACATTATATATTACCAAACTGTTTTACCTTTAATGGTTGCATTCAGTACTTAAGCATTGTTAGTGGTGTCAAAGAGGAAGGTGGCACAGAGAGCAATGCCTGCAGGTCATAATCCAGTAGACCGTGGGGAAGAAAACAAGATATGCACACTTTATGACCCTTACATTTTGTGTGTGTGTGTGTGTGTGAGACAGAGAGAAAGAGAGGTGGACAAATTGTCACCATCATGATAAATTAGCTGGGAACTGCCTGGAGGCGCACATCACTAATGTGTGTAGTGTCGTGTGTGTATGTTTGACTACACAAAAACCTCTTTTAGGGTGAGAAGTACCTGTGTGCCACATTTCATTTCTTTGTTTTTGAAGGGAAAAAAAGCCAGTGCATAAACAACAAGCAAACAGAAAAACAGAGACAGCTTTAGAGATATTGAGATGTCACTGTCAAGTACAATAAAGACAAGTTTCTGTTGTTAAACCTCTTACTGTGAGTATGAACATTTTATAGGTGTTTAAATCTAGCTGTTTTTCTTTTTTTTTTAACCAGTGGTTTAATTTACTATGCAGGTAACCAGAAAGGATGTCTGGTAACTAAAATAAAATGAAAATACGGGCTTGCTTTTAATGTTAAACAGTGGATTGCGCCTCTGTGCCGCCATCAATCTCCAGCCAATTTGCTGTGAATAACTGACTTTCAGGAGCTTGGTTAAGAATCGGCCATCACTTTGGCTGATGTCACCTGTAACAGGTACGTTGTGAAATCATTAGAACTAGTGTGTAAAATAGTGCGTCCAAGATTCATACCATTACGATATGAGCTTATTATCTTTGCTGTGTTAGTACTGTACTCTCTGTCAAGCATAGTGGTGCATCAATATGGAAACGTCCTACAGCCTTTACTGAAGGGAGGCTCCACGTTGACTGCTGAAAATAGCTCTGGCAACATTTTTGGTACGTTTTGTTTTGCTACAAGTTTAAATAAAAATCAGTGCATATACAAATGCAAGTATCTTTTTTGAAGTGGCCCTAGGATTCCTGGCGCCCTAGGTGCTTGCCTAGCTTTGTTTAAGCTAGGTAAGTCCACCCCTGGTCACTCCTTATTCCCAGATTAAACATGGAGAATGTACAGATATCCCTGAGCACTCCACAAACACACCTTCTCCGTCTCTCCTATTTTTCCCCTCCCACAGGGAAGGTGAGGTGGCAGGACTTTGATCAGGACCTGTACGTCGGGGCAACCGTGGTGAGACCAGGGCAGGACCCCTATGCCCGCAACAAGTTCAATCAGGTGGAGAGCGACAAGCTCCGCATGGACCGAGCAATCCCTGATACCAGACACGACCAGTAAGTCTCTAAGACCCTTGAAACCTTCTCTACTGTGGTCCTCAGCAGCCTCTGTCCAGATAGAGCAAAGCAATGAAGATTCTGTTCTGGATTCCGAACAAAGATGTCTTGAAACAGGCAGTCTGGCATCAGTTTCAATTCTTTAAACAGACTGAAAATTCATTGGAGACTGTGGTCTCTGAGGCTTCTGTTTGAGGCTCCAGCCTTTGATGCCAGTCAGTCATCCCACTTCAGCTATCAGAGCTCCTGATGGTTCCTGGAGCACTTTTGAATGAGTTGTACACTGAGACCAGTGATGAAGTAAAGGCCCAAGATGGCCTACCCCTTGAGCTTGCTCTGCAAGTCACAGTTTGTCGCGTGATTGTTGTAACTTCTTTATTGCCCATTGTCTCAGTTATTGCAGCCTTAAAGTATGTAGGTCTTTTGAAGACAACATCTAAGCCTTGTGTTACTGTTATACAAGTGAGTCATTGAGCAACGATACAGCTCTGTTTATTGTTTTGATTTTTGGAGTTTTGATAAAAGTTCCCAGGCGTCAGATCTGCATGTCAGGAGATGAGGTCCTTGGTGAAATATTCTGTGTGTAACATGACTCTAGCTTATTCATTCAGGCAGAATGTATAATCCACACCACCCATTCCGCATTCCTCCACGTGGGCAGTGTTCCTGAGCTGATGCAGCACAAACTGGTTCCAAAAATTCCACCTACGAATCCCCAATGATCAGAACACGAGTCGGGATGTTTTGTGACGGGACACTTAGTGTGCAGAAGGGAAAGAAAACATGCGAAAGAAGCTGAAGCCAGATGATTTCCTGTAAGCGGTTACCCCTTCCCCCCTTATCACTGCCCTCTATGGGCTGTCCCACATCCTTCGTGAATCTTTTACACGTAACAGTAAAAGCCGACAGCTTGTTGGACCGCGATCTTTCCGGCTGAGGCACCGTCCAGCTGAAATCAATACATCTGCATCTCTGAATTAACTCCCATAGTTTAGTCACAAAACGAAACAAGTAAAGCCTTTGTCAACAGGCTGTAGATCTTTGGGAACCACCATTGGGAATAGCAGACGTTTGTTTGGATGGATTTTAGACTTTGTGTAGGAACGCAGGAACGCGAGTTTGCTGAAAAAACACTCGAATCATACCACTTGCACGCCAACCTGACGAATTGATCGCGTTTATGGTAATGGTGCAGTGTTAGTTTCTTAGGTGATTTACGCCATCGTTCATGTATGCTCAGTGCAGACCAACTTAATATTAAGTTGTATTAAGTTGGTCTGCACTGAGCAAATAACATGAACTATGGCATTAATGGAGTCAACTGGAAATTAATTATTCAGGAGCAACATCTATTATGTAAGCAGATTTTTTTTGGACATCAATTTTATTCCGCCTCCCTGTTTTAGAGTTATGCTGCGAATTAAGTCTTCTGCTTGCATCGCAGCCATCAGTTTGCAGACTATTCCATGCAGCCATACAAGTTTTGAAAGTAATTCTCTGTGAATGGAATGAATCCTAAATGGCTTCAACAGACCTGTCATTCCCTGTAATCCATACTCCTTGTCCTTGAGACATCTGGTTTCTGCCCACCAGCATCTTTTCCAATACTGTGTACATCTTTGGCCAAGGAGAATTCAGGTCCATGTTGCCAGCTTGCCTTTATCTCTGTGTTGGCCCTTAAAGCCTTATTTTGGTCCAAACCTAGACTGCGAGAGCTAATAAAGAATATCGCCGGAAATCCATGCAGTCCTGCTTCTGCTGTACATTCTGTGGGTGCTGTAGAATCTAGGATAAATCATTTGTCTGCATCGCTCGGTTCTTTTGCATCTCTTGTTTACGTTTTATTATTTACAGTACAGCGCATATTTAGTTACATGCCTGAGGTGGTTATCCACATGTAAGACTGCCTGTCCCATCTCTGTCTGTTTACCACATGAAGGTAGCCAGACAGAGCAGATGCCATTTTGCCTATTATAGCCAGTCTGAGGTTAATTTGGGACCAACACTTAAATCCGATGATCTGATTGCCATCTAGGCCCACATTTCTGGAGGAGTTTCAACAAGGCAAGATTCTAGAAGGATGGTTAAGAGTCACACTTTAGTGGACGGCACAGCCAAAAGTGGTGCATCTTTATGAGATTGTGTCAAATGCAACGGTATAAATGCCAGCCTTGAATTCCTTGCAAACCTAAAGAGACACGGATTATGCTTGAGGGAAGGATAATGGATTTGCTGATTTAGGTTACTTTGGGGAGGGGAGCTGATGCATGAATGCAGGATTTTATTGGACTTTAGTCATCGTCGTAACGCCAACATGTGACAGTCGCCTGTTTAGAGCACCATTATGCGCAGATCATAAGATAATTTATCTGTGGATCTGAGATGTCAAGACATGGTGCATGTGAAATCAATTCGCTCAGGGGAAACTGCAAGGAATGCGTTTATTTTCTCACTTCATTTTTTAAAATGTTATATTTTTTGTTCTCGTTACAAACGGTGACTGTGACGTCGAAACTGGTGACCCGTTGTTCCTTATGAAGTGAATAGGTGCTGTTTGAGGAACAGACTTGATGTGTAATGAAAAAAGTTACTATAGGCACACCGTTATTTAACGTTTTTTTTAAAAGCAGAATTTCCCAAAGCGGTTTACTTTTCCTCTGTATTCTTTGTGTGCAATGAAGCAGTGTTTCTGAACTGCCAATGCTTTGCATTATAAGTAATCCCAGCATGTAGTTACGCACAAAAAAAAAATTGCGTATGGCTGTGTGTGCAAAGGACTTCACAAACCTTTTAAAAGTGAAGTTTCTTGTCACCTCTTTCATATTGCCATGGAAGGCCATTTCTGGATGAAGGCATGCTGGCCCAAGGATGGTTTTGTTTGTGGTGTACATTTCCAGGGATTGCTGGGTGATGCATCACCACCCTGACTACTGTGTGACAGTGGGTATCTGATGGCATTAATGGAACAAGTACAGATTTTGCCCCCACACCTCTGGCACGCTTTGGCGCTCGTGATAAAGGAGGACTCAAGCTCAGCATCTTCTCCCCAGCCTTGGCTCTGTCTCCACAAGTGCATCTCTACCTGCTTGTAGGTCTTTGACTTTACCTTGTATCCCTGCGGGGCTGATGTTAATGTAAAAGTGGGCGGGCACTACACTTCAGTGCTTCGAGGCTGATCCGTGTTTATGAGCCGGTGACGCCTCTGATTTAAAGCAAATCACCCAAAGTTTGATGTACATCCCAATAGAGCGTTTGTGTTAACTTTATCTAGCTCTAGTAGCATCTGCTTAGCTTTTATGCAAAGGGGAAAGATAAAGTTTGCAAGGAACTGGTATAAAATTAGACCCGATTATTTGAAATCTGTGACGTATTTTTTCCATTTGGCGAGGAAGCATTTTTTTCCCAGGTTTTGATTGATGCTTTTTCTGCTTCATTGTCTTCTCGTTCACAAAGTTTTGGACTTGGTCGCTGCGTTCGTGTGATTATTTGCTGTTCAAATAAAGAATATATGTCTAAGTAATGGGATCGTCTGAAATGATGTGAATTATAATTATTCAAAACGACGTGAAACCGTTAAACCTGGAGTTGTTTATTTTTAATTGATCCTTTTAAAAATGTGCTTTGAGCTGTGCATTTGGCCTTCTGAAGATTACCAAATTCTTTGTTTTGCGCTTAAAAAGTGTTCTGTTGTAATTTCGTGCTCCAAGCTTCAATATGGAAATTGATCCGTTGAACAGAAACCGGGAAAACGGAAAGGTAAGGGTAACAGAGTTCGTTCCGTTCAAATACCTAGGAGGGTCCTATTGTTGTTTAGTTTGGGTAAACAAGAGCACTCCACTTTGTCAAAGTCAGTGGTTCCTCATTTCTATTGAAGGCTCTATAAGTCTCAAAAACATTGAGAAAAGTTAGAGATGCATGGTATAGCAGCTGAAAGAACAGTTAATCTCTCGCTGCTGTGCGATACATAAAGTGATTCGGTCTGCTGTGTACTCATAGGGCTCTGCACTTTAATGGTGGCGCTCGCCACAGTAGAAGAACCCCACTCGTTCCCCCCACTGGAGTCTGAGAATTCAGCAAGGAATATGATTCTCAAGGAAAGTACTGTTCCAGCTACCATCCTTTTACCAGTTTTTTTTCTTTTTCTTTTCTCAACTACTGCTCAGTGCAAGGAGGAGGAAAAAAGAGGAGCCGCAATCATGCTGTTCCTCTGAGATGTTGCCTGTGCTTCTGTGATGTGAATAATTTTTCTTTTGATCGTGAGCACATCGCTATCTGACTTAATTTTGAAAAATATATCCATCCTTCCCACTAACTGCCTGTTCCTGGTCCTGGAACTGCCTTTGTTCAACCCAGCTGCATCTCATCTATACCCATTGCTGCCCTTTCTGCATGGGGTGAACACATAACTCAGGTACAATGTGAGGAACAGCGGTGGCATGTGTTGCTTAAACACTCCCCATCTCCTGTGACATACAGCCTTTCTTCACGCAGCAAATCGAACGTTCTCCTGACTGGATGCGGATAGAGATACACAGCCCTCTTTCCTTCGGCCTTCCTCCTTCGGTCCTTATTACAGCCAAGAACTAGCCCCTGGGTGCAGTGTGCTAATGGACATTGTTCTGTGCCTGATCAGCATTCGGCCGCCTCTGCTGGTGGTAATGAACAGAAACTCTATTCTGAGATAACAACTGAGAACAATGAGCCTAAGGATGTTAGTGTAGGGCTGGCCGTAACACCCACCTGGACCATGCAGTTGCACAGATTCCCTTCTGAGAAAGACCTCACCCAGAGCAGTGCATGCTGGTGTCATGCACCGTTGGCCAGTCGCTCTGCAAAACCTCCCTTGTCAACTGCACCACATCAATGGCTCTGTTGTGTTGATGGGACGACTATGTTGTCGTAAGGCAACCGAACAGAGCATGCTGTGCTAAAGGACCCCCAGCTGATCAACGGAAGATGGGCAGTCATCCGTGTTGGGCAACTCTCCACAAATGCTGTCACCATGCTGACATTCCCACTCAGCAGTAGCTCTCTGGCTACTTGTACATCGCAGTTTTGTTACGTTTTACAACGTAAATCGCAATAATCTTCCAATGTAGTTTAGGATTATCACCAGTCTTAATGTTACTGTTACAGCCCTACAGGTTAAACAAAGTTTAAACGGAACCATTTGGAAACTGAACCGAGAACTTACAGACACTTTTGGATATGTCACCAATACGCAAGTGTCTGCAGAAGGTCCGCTTTTGTGTATTTGGATAAGGTATTTGACCTTATGTGCCTGTAAACACGCAGTTTTGTGAGTATGAACGTCAAAAATATGCAAATTACATAAGGATAAAACAGAGTACTAATCCACTAAATAATAAATAACCCTAAATATTATTAATGTGCTAGCTAGCCGTTTCTGAATTGTGAAGCGAATTTTAAAATGTTAATGACATTTGTTTTTATGAAAGTTTCTGTGTTTATGAATTCAGGCTGAGTGTCGGGTCAGATGTTCCTGTTCCCGTAAATCCCCTCCGGGTTTACAGTGCTTTGGTATTCTGTTTTTTGTAAATCAAGTATACAGTGTATTCAGGGTTATGGCATTATTTGGTACAACCATTTCTCTACAAATGTTTTTCTACATAAATTTAACCCCCCTGACATTCTTTTAACGCTGACTCAGCTTAGGTTAGCACTAACCTAAGTATTTTTTGTGCTTTTATTCTTAGAACAAAAATTTAGAGAATGGGCACTGAATGTGCAGTTTACTGATATGTTCTGCTGCAGCTTAGTATGTTCATTGTCTTCACTGCTCACTCCAGACTCTGACCTCCAGGTACTGAATGTGTGATGGGCTGTGTAGGTCTTCCTCTTAGTTTCCAGTGATTTGTGTGTTATTGCTTAGTTTGACGTAAACTATGGAGAGCTTTTCTAACAATGCGAGTTTGAATGAATTAGCCTTGCTCAGCAGCTGCTCTGAAACAGTGACGCCTGGATGCTGACCTTCACCCTTTATTTTATTATTTGTTTATTTATTTATTTTTGAAAAATTGAGATCACAGAAGGACTCAAAGGGATTGTCACATTGAAGGCATGTTTGTGGGCTGTTTTTAATATGTCTCTTGTCACGGTGGAAGTGGCAAGAAGTAGCATGGGGAGATGTGGATTTATTCCCAGACTCCTCTGGCTAGTCTTCACTCCGTCCCTTGCAGTGGTTTTGGGAGAACTGCCAAAAATCATCTTTTTGTTGAGAAGCTGGACGGGGAACCCAACAAAGTTGTTGCAATGCACTGGGGGGGGGGTTACTGTGAAAGGATGATGAATGGTTCAAAAAGGAGGTGGAGTTTCCTGGCTGCTTGAGGTTATGTGCTCCTGAAATTCCACCTCTGCCCCTTTGACTCTAACTTCCAACCCCACTCTTCCTAAACTTCTCTTCATCTGAACAAAAGATTTCTTCTGCGTGGAAAGGTGGCATGCACATTATGTGAACCTGTTCCCCCCCACAGAAGCTTGAACAAACCATCCCAGAAAGTCCTGTATCGTAGCCACCTATGATGTTAAGCAGTTTTTAAAAATATACCCGTTATCATAGGTGATGTGTGCACAGCGCTTTTGGTGGAATGTTGGAGGTTGGACCAGTTTTGTTGTCTACCTTGCATAACACTGACGGTATTTGTTTGAGGTAAAGTCTATAGCACCCCACTTGGTGAACAACCCTTTTGTATCCAACCACGAACGGACTTATTCCCTCCGACCCCGTGTGTTCGGCTCCGACTGGGACGAGTCTCCTTTCATTAATTCATCAATCCGTAGGAAAATGTTTAGTTTTTAGACTTTGTGGGCGTGAGCAAATTCCTTTTCCTTCACGATGCAGAAAATGACCAAAGCCACGTGTGAAAAGAATGTCGGCCCTCGTGCGGAGCTAGCGGCGCTTCTCAGGAAAGCTCTAGTTCCTCCTTGCTCTACCATGCCCCCAACGTCCGATACGTTGCACTGAGTTGCTGCAGCTGGCTTTCCCATATGTGTGGCATTAGGAGTCTTAAACTGTTTTCAACCCTGACAGGGTCATTTCCCTCCCCCTTCCTTCTTCTGAAGACTCTGTACCACACACTCTGGCTTGTATCCCAGCATTCTCCAGCTCACTTAAGATCGAACGCGTGGTTCACTGAGGGGTTTGCTTTGACTCGTCCGATGGTGAGATGGGTGGCGCGAGCCAAGTGGCTCTCGCCACCCTAAGCCCTGTTCTTTACTCATCACACCCCCACGTCGAGTGCTGCTCCCGCCGCCTCCGAGCCCCTTGTTGCTAACAACGCGCTGAAAATAAACAGCGTAATTACAGCGAGTCGCAGGGCGGGCACTCTGCACCGCTGCCTGGGCGTCTGGCAGGGCCGGATAATCTGCTTGGCTGGAGCGAGAAACGTGTTCTGTCACACCTGCGGAGAAGAGTGGCCATTCGTTTATGTCGGCAGCTTAGGAACGTACAAGACATTAAAGTAGCACTCCGCTTTTCCACAGCGGTGATTTTAAAACGGGCCGGTTGCTTGTCCCCCTGCTGCCCACACAGGCAGTCAGTGAGCACTGGCAAACCTGGGTGTGAGATTTCTCTGCTGTGCAAGTTGGCCTCCGGTGCGTCTTGCCTATTAAAGGTGCAGCCATTTTCTGAGACACGTTCTTATCCCAAATACTTTCAGACAGTGAGGGCTCTCAAGATCACTACATTTTTCCATAACTTGCATGAAAAAACTCTGCAGGTCCTAATGGGAACGGTTTCTGTCTCCAGTGTGGTCTGGCTCTTTGACCATCCCACATTTTAGTTAGGCAGTGAGGTAATTCATATTTAATGTACAAGGTGAGAGGGCAGTATTATGTGTGGAGATACACCAGGCAAGTGGCTCAGGGATACATCCCTCCTTGTGTGTGCATGCAGGTCTGTTTGCCAGCGACTCATGGATGATTTTTGCTGATTCCACATTACCAGTGCCAGACAAAAAGTCAGTAGCGTCTTGGCTCTGCTGCACTAAAACCACTAATGGAAAGTGGGCAGTGACTGCAGCTGCGTGCAGCAAATGCTACTGGCAGGACTGGTGATGGGGCTGGTGGGAGACCAACCAACCCATGGAGCACAACGGATCCATTTACGTGTCCTGTGAAGTGTTCGAGTTGCATCTTATTGCTTGGGATTTGGTGGTCTGTGGCAAGCTGCTGCTTGGATAAAGTTTTACCCCAGAAGCACTCCTGGTGGCTAAAAAAAACCCAGACCAGCTGCTGTAGCTACCTGGGGAGTTTGAGGGATAAGTGTCCATTTCATGCTTGATGCCTATTGGTTCAGAGTAAGATGAATGCTTAATGCTCTTTGGATTAGTGTCTGCTGAATTCTTGATGTCCATTTGAGAAGAGTCAGGGAATTTTTGGTGCCCACTGGACCAGTGTCTATTGAATGCTTGATGCCTGTTAGTCGAGAGTCAGCAGAAGGCTTGATGGCCACTGAGGGAGAGCCACTGGACGAAGAAGAACCTGATGGTCCTAATTTCCTAAACAGAACCCGCCCCCCCCACAACAGAGCCTAGTTATCTTTGTGAATACACAGACTACCTATGAAGTGGAACAGATGTTCACGTTTTGACAATATAAATGTACCAGAGTGATTCTTCACCTGGATTTATGGCCAACCAACTGCCAAGTTAAAATTTGTTGGAGCTGCATTCATTCTCATGAGAACAGTGCTTAACCAGAACTGCATCATTGAACGTCTGTCTGAGAAAGGGGTTTAAAGAAAGTATAAAATAATATCCAATATAAATTGTTCTGGATAAAAGCATCTGCCAAGCAGCATAGCTGCTTACCAGTGGAAAAAAATATCTCTGTGGCTCTTGCAGTGATCCAGCCTCATTATTAGACTGTTTTATTATCAGGATAATTAACTTTTATTTTTATTTCTAATTATATGACCATCGCAGTGGATCGGGACACTTCGGCAGTGCTACTTAAAGTCTGGCATTAACTAAGTACCATCAATTCTAATCAGATTACGTAAATTAACTCACGGCACCGAAGAGAGGTTTCAAGGTGGCGTCACCAACATTTCGTTTGTTTTAGACGTTTGCGTTCTGGCAACTTCTCCTTCTGGGAATCCAGAAGAAGTGTAATGCCTTCTAGTATAAAGAAGACATATGGTGTTTTTGAGGGGGAAAGGGGTTTTTTTTGATTGGTCCAGGTTTTCTTTCTTACGGGGTAATCGCTGTATCGCCATCTGTTAGTGTGATACTCCATTAAGGTGTCATTTATGTGAATAAGTTTTCCTTAATTATTTTTTCTCGATTAGAACGTAGCCTGCGATAATTCATCTGAAATATTGTATTAATTTGGTGTAACTTTAGTATGCTATCTGGGAATCTTCACACTAGTAAGAAGAAAAAGTCTTCCCTACACCTGGACGTAACCAGGATTGGCCTGGATGCAGAAACCTCGCAGAGGGGTTATTTAAAAGCTTTCTGTAGAGTTCAGGCTGAGGTCACTGAGGCAGAGGGTATCGGCAACCAAGCGTTTATTCTCCGTGTCGGTAGCAGAGGAATCCATCTTTCTCAAATCTCTGGTTGTCTTTTCAGGACCTACTGCTTTGTTCCACGGGTAGCTGCACAGAAATTGTTCAGCAAATACTTGTTCCTTTCCTTTTGGTTAAGTGCTTAGAAACACTGCTTCCAGCTCACCTGTAACTGACAAGTGTCGCTGTTCTAAACAGCTGCCGACACAAACAGTGGAGAACTGACCTGCCGGCCTCCAGCGTGGTCATCACGTTTCACAACGAGGCGCGGTCGGCCCTGCTGCGGACGGTGGTCAGGTAAGAGTTTCCGGAGTGCGTCCAAGAACAGATTGAATGGAGACCATTCCAGCCCGCAAACTTCCATGTTTCTCCCCCTCTTTCTCAGTGTTCTGAAAAAGAGCCCTCCCCACCTTGTCAAAGAGATCATCCTGGTGGATGACTACAGCGACAATGGTGAGTATCCACCGCTGAGCCCTGTAGTATTACTGTGGGTCCAACTCGGTCATTGCCTAGGTGCCCCAGTCTGTCAGAGGCCCCTTCATTCTTCTGACACCTGCTTTCAGGAGGTCTGCTCAGGGTGCAACCAGACTTGAGGGACAGAACTGTAGACCCCGTACAACTTACTTTGTAACCTCATTAGACGTTCTCTTTCTTGCCGCTGGGGGACACTCTGGGGCACAGCACCCTCAGTTATCCTTGTGCCTAGGAACTGAGAGTCAGGCATCTTGGTGCCTCTGGTGTATATTTTGGGTCTGTTCTGTATGCAGATGATTTATCTAATATACGTAAGGCACGGGCTGTGATAAAACAATAGAAAAATGCAGCAGAGCATGAAGTAATAATGATGTTATTGGTGCTGTTGGTCCTGTTGGCTGAGGAATTGTGCTTTAACTTTTCCCCCTACAGCTGAAGACGGTTCCTTGCTGGGAAAGATAGAGAAAGTGAGGGTCCTTCGGAACGATCGCCGCGAAGGTGAGCGAGGGGACGGTTTGCGACAAGTAACCGCGCAGGTTTCTTTATTTGTGTTAGAATGCGTGTGAAAAGTACAGAAAATCAACTCTGCTTCAGAAATACCGGTGCCCTTTTAAAGTTTTTACTTGCAGGAAAGCTTGTAAATTCCGTGGCAATTCAGAAACGGCTTCAGCAGCTGTTTTTTTTTCACCAGGAAACTGATGCTTCCGTAGGGAATGGCAGGGATATCAAGCGAGAGGAGGAGAAAAAAGTCTCTCCCTCCCTACTCCACTAAACGGGTATAGTGTCCTAGGGGAACCACGTTCTGTGCCTATGGAAATGTGATCGCAAACATCTCTCCACATAGCGCTGCATCTGTAGCCAGGTCATCGACAACTGTCGTTTCACGCAGGACTTCACTTTCAGGAGCCACTGAACCCGAATAAGGATTCAGTTAGCAGCTCAGTCGGCCGTCATTAACAGACGTCTCCAGGCGTGGAAACTAGAATGCTGGACCAGTGCCTCTGGCCGAGGGTCAGGAAACCAAAAAACTTTTTTTCAGATGTCTTGGATGTTTGGCTGTGCACGTACATGCTTTTTGCATACCACTGAGCGCCGATGGACTCTGAAGGGATTTATATCTGGTTGGTCGTAGTGGTGAACTGATGTGTTCCTGTACGTTCATACTCTGCGCTTCAAACTTCAGTGACAAGTTTTCAGTGGTAGTACCATTAAATTTATTTTTGAGAATTTCTATGAAGTGAAAATGGCCTGCATTTCTACTTTTGGCTATTAGATGACAGAAGAATGCACGTGGCGGGCATCTTCAAGAAGGTGCATGTTTTATTGTCATTTATTTTAAATTAATGTAGCTGAAAGTTGACGATATTAGTCTTAAAAATGTATTATATCTATTTTTGAACTCACCATTAATCGAGGGAGGTCTTTATTAGTCTTTTTTGTTGACTCACTAGAAAAAAGAATGTTGAAGTTGTGGACAGGAGTAATTGTGAATGGGGTTCAACTCCCAGTGTTGTTTTTTGTATGTTCTGGAGCCAGAGTTCTCATGCCAGCAGCTTTTCTCCCTTATTGGAGTCCTGCTACTTGCAGTTAACTTTTGATGGGAAATTTTGCTTAACACAAATGCGGCTAGTACCTTTAAAATAGGACACGAATAAATACAGAAAGTACCGTGTTACCCCAATTCTGCAGCAGACGCAAGTTCCAAGGGGAACCGAAACCACCATGGAAAAAAAAAAGACTGAAGAAAGATTAATGGAACCATAAAGACAATGTTTCAGGTCTGATGTGAAAAGCAGATGTTGGAACATAAGAAAGTTGATCCTTGTTCAACGGAGATTCTTTTAATGGATTCATATGTAATGGAAATGTCTTTTAAAACGTGCTGTGGCGTAGTATAATCCAAATATAGTTTTGGAAAGAACTTCATGTCAGAAGCAGTGCTGAAGTTGAGTAAAATGGATCAAACTACTTATTGGTCCTCTGTATCTCCACAGTAAGGATTTCCCCAATTCACACAGACACAAAAACTCTTTTGTTCCTTTTTCTAGTTAATATTTTTTTTAAGAAATTAGGCTTGTGTCTCCAGATTATCACCAATAAAATTTCTTCTGCACTGTGAATACAAAGTAGTGGTTGGGAAATAGTAAAGAATAAGCTGAACAGAGGTCTGACTCTCGCTGTGTGTGTGTGTGTGTGTGTGTGTGTGTATGTGTGTGTGTACGTGCGTGCATGAGCAAGCACACGTCTGCGGGACAGTACTGTCTTTTATACTATATGTTTGTGCTTTTGGGAGGAAAACGGTGCCCTGTAAGCTAGCTGCTTTGTTACATGTATGTAAAGAACACGTATGAAAAGCGTGGTGTAATGGTTGTTTTTAAAGCTGCTCTCGGAATAAGTTTCACTTCAAGCAGAATGTTATCCCAGCTCGATTTAAAATTTTTTTAATGGTTTTAGGCTAAAGGTCATTGTTGGTAGGTGGCGCTCATAAATTGTTTTTGTGCGGTGTCCTGGGTAAGAGCTCTCCCCTCACCAATGCTTCTCTCTCTTCAGGGCTAATGCGGTCCCGGGTGCGAGGGGCTGATGCTGCCACCGCTGGCGTTCTTACCTTCCTGGACAGCCACTGCGAGTGCAATGAGCACTGGCTGGAGCCACTGCTCGAGAGAGTGGCTGAGGTCAGCACCTTCTCACCGCCCTTCTGTGTGGGCTGGCCAGGCTGCCCATTTTCTGTCACGTCTCTTCCTACACGCTCTCATTCAACCTCTGGACCGTGTACCCAAGTGAGATGCCACTGTGGCCCTGCTTAGTTAGAGGAATGCAGAGTCACCTAGTGTTACCTGAAGGTGTCTGGACTTGCTGGTCTGCATACTTTGAGTCCTAAGTATTGTAACACTATTGGCTTGGCTGCCTTCTTGGGTGTGGGCTCACAGGAGTTAGACCGCCGATCCTCGCACGCCACCGACACCATGCATGAGTGGCCCATTATCTACCCCAGTACTGGCTGAATTCCATTCCCACTCAGCAGCACGTGGTGTTGGCACCCCGAATGTTGCTTGAATGACAAACCAGGATAAACTAAACACAGACCTGCGCCTTTGTAAACGACTCCGTGGGAGTGCAGAACAGATTTACCGGACTCACGATGAAGTTGTCCGACCTTCTCAAACGTGTTATTCAGCTGAAAGAGATCAGGCTGACCTTGCAAACCTCCTTCGCGCCCAGGCAGAATAATCTGAGTTATTAAACGCTGGGAGAGCAGCGACACTCTCCTCATCAAAGAGCCGTGCGTTTGCTTTATCCCGCTTATTTATCCCCTGAAACACGGCGCCCCATTGAGTTCTCCATGCATCCCTTTGCCATGGTAACAACCATTTTGTGATTGTACTGTAGTCTGTGTCGACAGCTGGGTACATCCAGCTGGATGCACCGAGCAGGATCTTTCAGCTTTTCGATTTTTTAAAAATAGTTATTGTTTTTTCCCCTTTCTCTCCTAAAGGACAGAACCAGAGTTGTCTCCCCTATTATTGATGTCATCAACATGGACAACTTCCAGTATGTGGGGGCCTCTGCTGATCTCAAAGGAGGTAAGTTGCTATTAGTTGCAGCACTTGCTTGTGTGTGTGTGTGGGTGTGAGAGAGAGAGAAAACCCACAGATTAAACAGCCTAAACAACAGATTCTAGATTATTTTTTAGAGATTTTTTTTCTTAGACTTTTCTTAGACTTCTTAGAAAAGCATCCACCTATCTAGGCGTGGGATTGGTGTTTCCCAATTTGCAGTTTAGTAATATTATAGTGAGAGCTTCCCCCTTCTACAGGTTTTGACTGGAACCTGGTGTTCAAGTGGGACTATATGACTCTGGAGCAGAGGCGGGCGCGTCAGGGGAATCCAATTGCGCCGATCAAGTGAGTCCCGTCCCCCCTCCCCCACCCAGGACCTGCCCATCCAGATCCACTGGACTCTGATTTCACTGCCTTAACTTCCTCCCTACAGTCCTTCTCCTCAGAGATCCGTTTGCTTGCTTTGGATCCAACGAACGCCTTGCGCACAAACGAACGTTTTAGATGCGTTTCGTCCCCGATTAGTCGGGGTATCGCTGCATCTTGAGTTGCATCAAGTTGAACCCTCATTCTCAGCCTTGTCTGTCATGTTGCTACAGCTTGTGCAGGTTTTTTTAATAATGTGCTCAGTTGCAAATTTCAAGTAGGCTTTGCCTTGTTACAGGGCGACTTCTGTAGACACGTTGTCAGAGAAACTGAAGCGGAACACAGCTTTGCCAGTGTTGCTTTAATTGGGATAAACTCACATAGTTCACACTGTCTTTGGTTTGTAATCTGTTCTTGTTTGTAGAAACCTTCTTCTGCAGTCTGGCTGAAGATGCAGGTGGTGTGAGCTTGAGTTCCTGCTGTCCTCATTAAGCAGTCAAGCGGTTTCTTAATTTCCACACGCTCTGCGTTTCCTGCACTTTCCTCTGCTTCTTACTTCAACTTCTCTGCTTGATCCGTTTCTCCAGGACACCTATGATCGCTGGTGGCCTCTTCGTCATGGACAAGAACTACTTTGAAGAGCTCGGGAAATATGACATGATGATGGACGTGTGGGGTGGGGAGAACTTAGGTAATGTGCTCGTGGAGTTAATGGAAATTTCTGTGATTTATGTTTTTGTGTACTATACATATATTTGTTTGACGTGTGTGTGTGTGTGTGTGCGCGCGCGCTGCAGAGATCTCCTTCCGTGTGTGGCAGTGCGGGGGGAGCCTAGAGATCATCCCCTGCAGCCGAGTGGGCCACGTGTTCCGGAAGCAACACCCCTACACGTTCCCTGGGGGCAGCGGCACTGTCTTTGCCAGGTCGGTGTCCGTGAGACCCCCCCCCCCCAACTGCAGAGCACATGAGAGTTTACACAAAGAGATTCAGTCAGCGTGGCACTGAGATTTACAGTGAATATGAAGGCACTGTGCACACTAAAATGTGAAATACGCCTGCCTTTTCTGTGGTGGGATTATTTATTGTGTCTGGATTCAGGGTTTTTACACAATCCATCCAGTGAATAAGATAAGGGATGTCTATATCGTAAGGCTTTTATTGATTTTGACTTTGGACTTTGCGAAAAATGTAAATAGCCTTCCATTCCCAGCTGTGTTCATAAACTGACATGTTACTCATAATCTAGAATTCAACAACTTTACCTGTGATTTTAGTTACTCATTGAATCGGAGAGAGTGAAATTGTATATCCGTCACAAAATGTCCCGGCGATGAAAAGCCATATTGAGGAGGAGAAGAAGGAGGAACTGAGCTTTTTTGGTATTTGCACACAGTTTGCTTTTATTAATTGTGTATCCAGCCAAAGCATTTCTTAAAAAGTAATGTTTTTGTACAGAAGCCGTCGGAATTGTTTCCAGCTCTTAATGCGCTTATGAGGTAAAGAACAGCTGCTGTGAACATTTTTGCATGTTTGAGAACAAGCTGGAAATTTCCGATTCCTTGCGATGTAGAACCCCCCCATCCTGAGCAGTGTTGTCGTGGTGCCACCTAGTGGTCGAATCCCTGTGCAGATTAGTCAGTCATCATGTCTCGGGGTCTTCAGTAAGAGGAGTATAGTCATACATGCTCTCCTGTTGTTTTTCCCAGGCCAAAATATTATGCTGCTTTGGGTCACAGAGTTATATCTGCAGCAGGTTCAGCCGTGCAATTGTTGTAAGGCATGAGGGCAGGTCCTTGTGCAAAAGTCCACGATAGATACAGGACCCCTTAACATCTCCCTTTCTGCAGGAACACCAGGCGGGCGGCAGAGGTTTGGATGGATGAGTTTAAGAATTTCTACTACGCTGCTGTGCCCTCAGCTCGAAACGTCCCCTACGGCAAGTAGGTATCCTGGCGTTGTCCTCTGTGCTTGCAGTGACGTCCCTTAGCCTGTTGATTTTACCCCCAGCTGGTCTCCTGATGCTCTGCCTAATTTAACAGGGAAGATGAAAGTGAAACATCACACACTTTCATGTACTGATGGACATCATCTGTGTTGTGGACGTTGCGTGTGAATAAAAGTGATTGATATACAGTGACAAGCACTGGTATTTTGTTGCATACGCGTGAAATTTGCACTTCGTATCAAAAAACGTCAATAAAATTTTAGCGAACGTGGAATACTTGAGCAATTAGAAACACCCGTCACCCGTTTGTCACAATACTTGCACTGACCTGAAGTTCTGGGAGGGAGGGTCCTAAACATAATGCTGTTCACACTTCACTCTGTAGGATTTTTCATGCACAGCTGGACTTATTGTACTCCTTCTTCCCCAAAAACATCTCAGTTTTCCATTAGTGTTTAACTTGCTCTCCTTTTCAGCTGCCCCCCCTTTATAGCTTCAGTACAGGATTGAAAATTATAGTCCAGAGCCTTTGTTGTTGAAATGGTTTGCTGGTTTCCGGTGAAATGTGAGCGATGATCTAAGTTCTTGTTTTTCATGCACCGCGGGCAGTAGTGAGATGAACCGCCATGCAGCCTGATGCTCATTCGTGCCTTTTATTGCTGCTTGTCAGCATACAGAGTCGGCTGGAAATGAAGAAGAGACTTGGGTGCAAGCCGTTTAAGTGGTACCTGGAGAATGTCTATCCGGAGCTAAGGTGAGCGGGGTCAGGTCCAGCATTGGGCTAGCACTTTAGGGTACTAGATTGGTTCCCTTTCTGTGCCTTGAACCAGCACTGCTAATCTTAATGTGGTAATAAATGTGCTGCTGACATAAACACAACCAAGGAACAAAGATTAGCCTCCGCCGCACTTTTTTCTGGTTTCTTTAGTTGATATAAATGTACTCGTGTCCAGCTCACAAAGAAGAGGCTTTGCTGTGGTCTTTCCCCCCTTTGCACTCTTTTTTTCCTCAAATTTTCCATTTGAATGAAAGCACCCAGTATATTTACTGTGGTAACCAAGGAGGAGAGAACCTCAGCCTCCTCACCCATCCAAGGGAAAAACAGCCAGTCTGTTTTCCCTGGATTTCCTCACTTTGCGTGGCTGTGGTGGTACAGCAGGGTGCTGGGTTTGAGTCTCTGCTTCGTGCTGCGGTAGCCCTGTGTTGCAAGGAAGGGTGCAACGCCAGCATAGCGTAACCCATGATACCCTGTTGCATTCCACCAATGAGCATTTGTGCTCCGATCCACAGGGTACCTGACCACCAAGACATTGCCTTTGGGGCCTTGCAGCAAGGAAGCAACTGTCTGGACACGCTGGGCCACTTTGCCGATGGCGTGGTGGGCGTGTATGAGTGCCACAATGCTGGTGGCAACCAGGTACATTCCCGCACGCAGGTACTGTACCGAGCCCTCCGGTCGTGTTTGGACCACGCACTGGTGATGGAGGAGCTGGGGCTGCACGACGAGCACACCGGGGGGCCCACATTGGCAGCTTGGAGTTGCCACGGCAGCTAGAAGCACTCTAGGAGGAACCATAGCTAATTCACTGATAACCATCACAAGTGTGAGTCACTGAATGTGAGGGGACTGGATGAGATGATGAGATGCCGGTTCATAACTGGGGCTTTCAATGGTTATACTGAGCATAACTGAGATGTCAGTACAGCAGACGTGTGCAGCATAGGTCCACTCTCTTCAATCTGCAAAATTTGGTATTAAGCCAAAAATGGCAAAGAGCAAATTCACCCCCATTGTAAAAACTACCCGTTAATCCGCTAGTTCGCAAACCGTCCTTCGCCAAAGGAGCGTGGATGTCAGTCGTCGTATTTAGTGCTCAATAATCTGCCAACAGAAATACGTCTCAGACGTCATCTGTGCCGGTATGTTTCGCAGTGGGCATCGTGAAGTCGTACGTGAAGCTGCAGACTGCTAGTCCAGGTCGCACGACAAGCAGAGGAATAAGGTTTACGTCCAAGTTCTGACTCTGTCTCAGACAGGTCCGGCCACATCATCCAGCCTTGTCCGACATCGGCAGCCGTACCTGTGCTCCTCCGTCAGACAGTCCCAGGAAAACCACCTGCTCGGCGCCTCCTGTTGTCCCTTGGCATTTGATGTAGCATATGGGTACATCCAAATTTATTTGTACAGCCCCGGTCATAAATAATGTCAGTGGTAAGCAAAACGGTGTACATTAGGGATTGTACAATGGCTCAGAAGCAAAAAGGAACTGAACTGACTTGAGCAGAAAAGTGAGATTTGTTTTTATAAAGAAAAAATGCCCAAAAGGCAAGTTGGGAAGAAACTGCTGGTCATTTCAACCAAGAGCGGTGCTCCAGCAGGCGATATACTGGCTCAGAAGACGTGGTCTGTTGTGCATGGAGACGTTCCTTCATCACAAAGTGACCCAAAGCGTATGAGACGTGCAAACAATGAAGAAAGGGAGAAAGTGCCACACCTACAGTTTACACAGATGATTTTAACTGAAAAGTTATTTTGGCAGTCAGACGGCAGTGAAGAAGTTTTCGTACTCTTCCACGTGGCTGATGCATTACGGCATTTTCCTGACGGTAATTTGTGGAGAGAGCAGGGGCATCGATTCCCTTACTGTAGCTCATGGTTGTTTTGAAGCTTCTCCGCAGTTAGGTTACGTTCTTGAAGGTGTGTGTGATAAAAGTGCCCCATTCTTTCGAACGCTGCTTGACAAAACCTTATCATTGGGACTAGGCAATAGAAAGATCGTGTGACTGTATGGTTTAGCTGCAGCGCGAGAGGAGTGGACAAAATCAACGCAGGCAAGATGTTTAAAAAAATGTTAACGTTCATCTTGGTGTAGACTGTGGGTTCAAGAAGGCGTTGGACGCAATCTTCATTGTTCCTGATTTTTGTGAATAAACTGAACATAGACATGCGTCATCAAGAACGTAAGATGCTTCTCTTGATAGACAGCACATCGAACCACCAGCAGAATGTTGAACTGTCCGACGTGATGTTAAGCTCCCTTCTGCCAAACCCCCCTCCTGCCATCTTCAGCCACTCTCCAGGAATCAAGTGCTTCAAATCACGTTACTGTTAAGCTGCAGCATGTCATACAGATGATGGACACAGATCACGATCCTGATGTTGACCTCAAACAAGCCGTGGGCTTCCCTAGCAATGCTTGGAAAAAACATCAGCGAAACTGTCGTCCAACGTTGCTGGGGTCGCAGTGGTTAGTTCATGAAAGAGCCTCTGTCTGGAGAGGAAATACTTTGACGGAGATTCATTGGATGGAGGTGCTACACAGACGCCTAAACTATGCCGGGCAGACTTCCAGCTGCTGGCGATCTCCGGTCTGCATCAATGTAGACAACACCGAACCTACAGAACAAGAAATAAAGGAGACGTCGGAGCAGTGCAGCGTGAAGCTGATGTGACCCACAACAAGTTGGAGAGCAGTGAAGAAGAACCAGACACTTAACCACGTGATGGTTTGCGATGAGCGACAAGCACTGAGAGTCCAGATGAAATATTTAGAATCCAACCGAAGTACAAGTGCGGAGGATATGGACAAGGTCCTGGCCGTCTGGAGATAGTCGACTGAAAAGTGTGCGAGAAACTTGTCAGAGCAAGACAACTGGATATTTCACTGCTGGGTAAATGACAGGATAAACTTTCTGAAAAGGTTTTTTTTTTTAACAATGTCAAAGCGGTTAATACGGTGTTTTACGCTCTGCTGCAGTTTATTTTTACAAAATGCACTATAAAATCTGGACACCGTCCCTCCCCACCCCACCGCTACCCACAGAAAGCCGACTCTGCTTAATCTGCCAAATTTCTTACTCAATCCCTGAAAACGTGGTGGGTTGAAGGGAGTGCACCTGTCTATGGTAAATAGCACACAAAAGGCTGTATGTGATAAAGTGGAAACGCGAGTCCAAAGCCAAAGGGCGGCTTGACTGAAAAAGAAGCAGAAGTACTGCGTGAGCTTTTTGGGGGGACTCGTGGAGGTGGGAATGGTCTTACCTGTTAGCCGTGTGCATGAGCTCAGCTCTGCTTTCCTCCGGCAGGAGTGGGCGCTGACTAAGGACAAGTCAGTCAAGCACATGGACCTGTGTCTGACCGTGGTGGACCGGACAGCCGGATCGCAGATCAAGCTGCAGGGCTGCAGAGAGAATGACAGCAGACAGGTGAGGAGGATGAGCAGTGACCCTCCACCCCCGGTCAGTACTCGGGGTTGTTCAGACCACCAGTTGAGTGTATGAACGTGCTGGGTTTAGACTGTGGCCTCAAACATATAACTCAGATTTTTACTATGTTTTGGTGGTTTTGCTCAAAGTCATTGGGCTGTTTTTTGTTTTTGAAGGAAAGCTCTTATACTTTTAGTTTACATAAGAAAAGCACTGGGGCCAGAAGTGCGTTTGCAACTTGTTTTGTTCTTAACTCCAAAGTCATTTAACTACCATGAGTTACAGTTAATCAAAGCTTAACAATATTTATACCCTTTTATTTATCTTAACATTTCAAACACATGGTGTCACAAAAACAAATTAAAAAAAAATCTAATAGAAAACAATGAGTGTCTCCAAAAACTCCTATTCAATCCCAGTTGTTGACTGATTCACTCCATAAACATGTGCAGTAATTCTGATCTTAGCTGTAAGTGCTGTAGAAGGGAGTTAAAATTTCTGTTTGGATGCTTTTCTGCAGTCTTTGACATTTAAATGCAAACTACTTTAAACATAACACTTAGGAAATGTATAAGTGCACGACATGGAATTAAAAATGACTAAACTGGAAACTATGTCTTCAAAAATGCACGACTTGGCTGTAACATTTTGACCTTTAGTATTTGAATTTCACAAAAATCACCTTTTACATTAACTTCTAAATATTATACAGCTGGTCCTCGACTTAAAAACTTTGGAGTAGAGAACTTGTTGCTGGTATGAACCAGTATCTGACCGTTGAAGATCACAAACAGTAAACATTGCTATGAGTTTTTAAAGATAATGGAGAAGCTGTAAAACAAGTAAACAGAAGTTGAACAACCTGTTTAAAAAAAAAAAAAAAAAAAAAAAAAAGTGCTTCCTCACCACGTAGTACCTCCAGCTGAGTTGATGCACCCTTTCAGGCTAATAGCATACTGTACATTAAATAACATAGTGTTTTTTTATTTTCTTATTATGTTTTTACTTATTATTATACCTGAATTGAGCATTAGTGAATTCCATGTGACACGTTGCGTTAAAGATTTGACCAGAGAGCCTCTGGTGAGAATGAAGGCCTTGATCTTGCTCTGGACAGGCTTTATTGGGCTTTCTTATTTGCACTCGGATGCAAAGAACGTGCCGATATCTGCGTTCTCGCTGACCAAGACGTGTGCACAAACCACCCTGGCTCACCAGAAGGATGGGCTGTCTGCTGTGCTGCTCTGGAAAAACCCCACTGTTGCTTCTTTCTTTACATTACATTTATTCATTTGGCAAATGCTTTTCTCCAAAGTAGCCTACAACTTGGCGAAAACAACTGATGGAGAGAAATGGATGCGATTCAATTACTCCAATACCACTGCTTTCTGGGACCCCTTATAGAAGTAGTTTCATATGGAATTGATGATGAGCCCCTCGATCCACTCGGTATGACGTTCAACTAGCAAGCCTTCGAGTAACAACCCAACTCGCAGTCCCAATTAAGCATCTGCACAAATACTTTCTGTAGTTAACCTAAAGATACCCTATGGGCCGTGACCTCACCGTGTGCTGGCTGTGTTCTGTCTTTGCAGAAGTGGGAGCAGATTGAGGGCAACTCCAAACTGCGGCACGTGGGCAGCAACTTATGCCTGGACAGCCGCAGTGCCCGTAACGGCGGTCTCACCGTGGAGGTGTGCAGCCCATCGCTGACGCAGCAGTGGAAGTTCACCCTGAACCTGCAGTCCTAGAGAGCACCTGCCCTTCTACGCCCCTCTCTGCTCCCCTGGCCCCTTAAAACACCCTGTACCCCGCCTCCCCCCACACCACTTCCACTCTTACCTGCCATGTCCTGGGAAGAGGCGCGGCCACCCAACCGAATCCAGCACATACTGACGACAGGGACCTGAGGAAACGGAACTACAGAGAAAGGCCTGCCATTCAGAGAGACAATGAAGAAGAAGAAACTATCATGACATTGATTTCCATCCAACTATATACCTCAGTGTTTCATCTTGGTCCAGCTTTTGGAAAGTGAATACGTTTTTTTTTTTTTTCCCCCCCGATGCAGTGAATCTGAATTTTTTTTTTTTTGGTTATTTTTCTCATGTTTTAATTTAATTTCTTTTCACTGAATTATTCTGCATTCCTTAAATGGGTATGGAGTTTTTTTTTTTTTTTTTTTTTTTTTTTTTTTTTTCTTCCNTTTTTTTTTTTTTATTTTGTTTTTTTTTTTTTTTTTTTTTTTTTTTTTTTTTTTTTTTGCGAAATCACATCCTGTCGAATGTAAAAAGACGTTGCTTTCAATGAGTCTCTCTCACGTGGACGTCGTCCACCCTTTCAGTGGTTTGATCGCAGCATTTCCAGGTTTTAGGCCGTTTTTGTCAGGAAACCCTGCGGTTGTGGGAAGCGGACTGACCTACACCTGCACCTCCCCCGGAGTAAACGCGAGCGGCGCTCCATCTGGCTCGGCGACAGGGCAGATGGGGAAAGACCCTGAGCTTTGCTTGTTTTGGGGTCACAGAGCTTTGAGGAAAGTGCAGTATAGAAATAAGGGGCTCTCAGCTCGGGCACATGGAGAAGGGAGCTGTTGAGGGCCGTGGATGTACTGCTGCTGGATCGGGGTTCGTAGCACTGGCTGCTACTTTGGGGGTCAGTGTTGAACTGTCCCTCATGTCCTTTGCCGCTGTATGGAAAAAATACACACTCATCTTCATTATTACTACTATTATTGTTATTATTACTGATTTATGAAGACATTACAAGGACGAGAAACATCCGTTACTGTTGTAACTTTTCTTCTGACATTAAAATGTTCTGTTTAATTACACTATGTAGAGTAATTGATTAACTAAATATGAACTGATCTTGGTTTCTAGTAATCTCTTTATTCTTCCTGACATGTTTTTTAGTCTTTGCTTGGTGTGGTCCTTGGTGACATCACTGTATTTACCATTTGCAAAGTGACCTCGGATTGGTGTGTATTACAGGGTATTGACAAGTTGGATGATCATAGGAAGAATTGTTTGTTGAAATGTATGTAAATCAAAATCTTTTTTTTTTTAATTTTTTTTTTTTTTTTTTTTTTTTTT
>UFQX01000214.1:0-11979 GCA_900497675.1 Arapaima gigas | reverse complement strand
TATTTTTTTTTTTTTTTTTTTTTTTAATTTTTTTTTTTTTTTTTTTTTTTTTTGCACTTCTCATTTCAACTTGACAGTTCAAGTCAGGGTCTGAAAATGATGAAAGGTGGTTAACATTCTGGGTTGGGATGGAATGTAATCCTGCAAACCGAACCATGACTTTGTTGCTTTTGGTCTTTCTGTTGCTGTTGGCCCTCTTTTTCCCATGGGTTCTTCAGCAGTTGCCTTTTAACGGTATATATCACTGTAAGCGAGAATGTGGCTTTTTTTGTGTGCTTATGTACATCTTACATAAAATGTTGTGGAAGGAAAACACAAACTGCCAGTCGAGTGGACTGGCATAGGGGGAGTAGCAATAAGATGCCCTGTGTCGAGGTAACTGCCGCGCTGCGAACCCATGTGGCTGAGGAACGGCCTGGTTCCGTCACGCAGGCGCCCCTGTAGAATGTGGTACTGCACAACCCGTCTTCAAATGTGACAGACTGAAGAAGCCCGGGACTTGGGACAGAAAAGCAGGCTACCGCCGCTACTTTTCTGTCAGAGATGTAGGACTTCTCAATGTGCGACATCGTGGCGATTCATCTTGAAAAGGACGTTTCTTTCCTGGCAATTATTTGTCAACTGTATTCCCCCCCCCCCCCCCCCCCCCCCTCTTTTTTTTTGGCTAAACTGCCACTAAAACACTTCGGGAAAAAACACCCCNACGTTTTTTTTCCTGGCAATTTTTTTTAAACTTTTTTCCCCCCCCCCCCCCCCCACCATGTATCGTGACAAAATGACTTAGTTTGCATTCATGCCCCATTCCAACATTGGCCCATTTCTTCAGCCACATGTACGTCGAACTGGAATCGCCAGTTCCCAGTTTGTCACTGCTAGGGCGATGTGGGAGCGAGCTGATCTCGCGTCACCATTTTCAAAGATTTCTTACTGGGTGTGTGTTCTACATTTTTGAGAAAGACTCTGTGGGACCCTTCATCAATCTGTAGTGGCAGGGATTTCCCTCCCCTCTCCAAATAATATTGAAATGGGTGTGGCGGGAGTTGTCAGCCACGTGGTGGGGATCACGGTGAGGCTCAACGGCATAATTCAGCACCCGCTGTCACGAGCAAAGGAGAAAAAAAAAAAAAAAAAAAAAGCCCTACGTGGAGTTTTGTATATGAATTACATCTGCATTTGAATAAAGCCTTTTTTTTGTATGACATTCATGAGAACCAGCTTTAGTTTTCACGTTATTGTTAACGTAGGATGAAAAACGCAGTCCATGAACGACAGCTACTTTGATATTTTTTTAAATTGGATGAAATGTTTACAGAGCACAATGTGCCAAAGTTATTTACTGTTTTATTTATACTCAGTACATTTGTGCAACTGTTAGTCAGCGATGCGGAATATAGGAGCCCGTTGTCTTATGAATGAGGTTCCGTATTTCATGTTTTGGTTCAAGTGAAATCAGAATTATTAATTGCTGTAGTGAAAAATTTAATTATGATGTAAAATCAAATTGTTGGGGTTCAGTATGGATAGGAATGAGTTATAAATTCATGAAAAAGGCAAACCTTACGTATATAATTATAAACAATACCTAGTTCATAAATTTTATATATATAAATATATATATATATATACTATATATATTTAAAATATATAGTATATATGTATGTAGTAGTCAAGTCTGGTCTACTGTACAGCGCTTGTAATTGTTCTTTGTTTTATAGATATGACAGAAATTTGAATGGGGACAAAAAACTAAATAAATGCATTTATACAAAAATTTCTGTCTCTGTCTTTTTCCAGCTCATTTACGTAAGAGTAAATTGATTCGGCGAAATCCCTCAGTAGTCGAATTCTACTTGAGCGAATCAGGTTAATGTTATTTGTGAAGGAAAAAAATAAGTGGTTCCCAGATGAAAAAGTCACCAAGAAGTGCATTTAAATTGCATTTATGTCTCATGTTTGCAGCAAAATAGTGCTACTAATAAATTAATAAAAAATAACTGAATATTAATTAATTTATCTTCGTTTGATCGTGAGGTTAAGGCTTAAGTTATTTTAGTCTGAGTGCTTATGTTATAAAAGGTGTTCCTGTGATTCAAATGAATGTTTCTACATGCAGGTCTATGGTTATTTACATCAGGACTCTTATGAACCAAGGTTCAAATCCCACCCAAGGTGGAGCCCTTGACCCCCATAGGTAACTAAGTAACTGCCGCAAGTCAGAGGAGGAAGGTGCCAGTTGAATGAATAAACTGTACCGATAATATTGAGTTGGCTATTTTGGTTGTGATATCAGACTTTCTGTGATCAGTGAGTGATATTGTGACACTGTCCATGTGACAGGAATCAGGAAATATCACGTGACCTTTTGTAAGAAATAAGAAGACAGTTAAGAAAGAATAAGAAGTAACCATCTAGTGCCTGTATTAAGAGAACAGTCCACTCACCAGTATTTGAACCCGACTTGTACATTAATAGTTATCTGTTTTTCCTTGTAATCTAGAAGTTAATATACTTTAGCTAGAAAATAGCCAGTGTGAATGGGTTTGAGACGCCAAGTGTGTATCTGTCCTACAGCATCTGATACAGGCCTGATATTCAAGTAAAATAACCACAGTGGGAAACTGTGAGTGAGTGAATAAACATGTTGTAAAAAAATGTATATATTCATTTTCATAACCAGCAGATGTAGTGGCGTGAGTTGCCACCTTCCAGTCAAAGGACCCAGGTTCAAATCCCACTCCGGCTACGTTTCCCTTCAAGCAAGTCGCTTAACCTTGGATCGATCAAGAAGAACCAGCTGTATAAATGAGTAAGTCATTTAAATAGCTAAGCAATGTCAGTTGCTTTGTAGAAAAGCATCAAATAAATGAATTATACATGTTTTATGTTGCTACACAGGGCCCTTTTATGTGCGGGGTGTCTGTACTGTGTAGTAGAGTATTTGCTGCAGAGAAACGACCTTGTTTTCTTTGCACATAGCGAGTTGAGGGCTGGTTCCGTGAAGACCTTCTTCTATCGTGTTCACGTCACTTCTGATGACACATGAGGGAGCAACAGAGGACTCATCTGCGCTCTATGAAAAGGCATTCATGGTGTGTAACATTCAACCTTGAACCCGATTTCTGATCTGTTTAGTACGCAAGCCATCCAAATAGAACTTGTGCTCTCCAGATTCAATGAACAGCTGTTCCTGGCATTTTCACCCCGTTGACTAGAGGGGGGTTGTTTGTTCCCCTTAAACGGGGCGGCCTTTGGGGACTTTGGTACCTCTGTATGTAGCGCTTCAATAGAAGGATCAATAACATCCACTGAACTATGTTCTGACCCCCTGGTTCCTTTTGAAATCTGCTTTGTTTTGCCTTCCTTTCTATTCCTTGACACGAAGCCCCCTTGCGCTTCTTAATGGCCTCTTTCAGATGCAGACTGACTGATGGGTTTATTGACACGCTGTGGCAGGGTCACGCCTGCAGTGCTGGTTTGATGCTGCATGTCAGAAGCTCGGTGGCGTTAGGTTATAAGAGCAGTCGACGGACACGGCCTAGGCCAGCTGGTTCTCTCAGCTTATACTCAGCTTTCGCATTAAGTGCTCCATCTGTCACCTGTCACACGTGCAGCGGGAGGCCATGCGTGACAATGACACATTTTCTCAACTGCTGAGCTACACCACACGGGGGCCAAGTATGTACAATCATCTGCAAAATCGGTGTTAACACCGTTTCTTTGTTGAAATAACCACTATCGCTTCTGTAAAGTAACTGTTTCGCGTGACGTTCGTGACCGTATTTAAATGTCATGCTGTTTAAAATAAGGTTATGGGAATTAGAATGACACTGTTGTGAACGTTATAATTTTCCTGACATCTGCAGATGTTTCGGAGCACACTAACTTGGTTAGTGCTCTGCATGTGTTCTTGAGCAATGAAGCGCTTAAATCAGTGCCGTGTCATTAATACCGTATATTTTTGCAGACATGAAGCTTGAAAGCTGCACATGTACAACCTTAAACAAAACGGTTACACCTTAAATAGTAGAGAATAAATGCAAGAATGTATTTTATAGATAACAAATATAAATTTGTAAAAAATGTTTCAAAATATCTTCTGAAATTTTGAAATATGCTAAATTATGACTTTACTCAAAGGGCTAAAATGAAAGAGCACTGTTGCAAAACTATGAGGTAGAACTAGTGGCACCGTGCTTTATAAATCTGTGTTTTTTCCCGGAAGACGATTGAAATTCCACAAACGTTTCCTTCTTCGGTTATCGCCCGAAACTTGTGCAAATCATCAGCCGCACCATTTGCACAACAAACAGAAAGTTTGGTTTTTCTCGCAATTGTCTCATATTGTTACTGCATTCTTACCGAACATATTTAATAGACACACAAAGCAAAAGGTCCCGGTGGTTTAAAAAAATCAAACATTTATTTGAAATGTGCAAATCCATGTAATGTTACAACAAAGGGGCGTTTTTGTACAGTTCAAACACAAAATCGGTGCAGAGATGGACTCTTCAGTGGCGTCTTCGGGCCGAAGGGCACGCGGCATCGAGCCGGGAGACGCTCCCACCTGCAGGCTGCAGTCACACCGTCGTCACTCTTCTCTTCCACACAGACACAAGATTTCTACAGCACAACACAGGCATTTCCAACACATCTAAAACAGGTTGTCTTTTTTTTTTTTTGTTTGCACTGGAACTCATAATGCTTTATACAAGTTTTGACACAGAATTCTTGCAGTGTTGGTCAAAGTTTGAAGATAATTTTTTTTTCCCCCACTTCAGACAACAAACATACATACATACATACATACGTACGTACGTACATACACACACATAATTCTAAGCACTTAAATACACCTAAAATGTTTGCTTTAAACCCTCTTCACATTCACCTGCCTTACCAGTCAATGGCAACACCGGACTGGTCACCAGTCTTCCTCTGACCTGTAGCATTGCTTTGAAGTACAACTTTTTTGGTGGATTTGACAGCACCTACAAGTTCTACCATTGTCTCTTCGACAAATATTATTAGCATTATGTTTATTATTACGTGTTTGTTACATTTCACATATTAGCTCATGCTTTCATTCAGAACAACTTGCATACCACTCAGTGTCTCAGTTACAGTTCCTGGGGGGGCTGCACTTACATTATGCTCATTTTATGTTGACTTTTGCATCGCAAATTATTTAATTATCTGCTCTATTTATACATATGTACATAATTTAGCCCTGTAACACTTTGACAGCTAAAATGTTTAGCACATCATACTGATCGCTTTAATTGTCTTTTTAGGGAAAATACCTAGAGCAAAAATGAGCGTTTCTGCTTCGAAACCTCACTCCTGCCATAGAACCGTACATTTAACCTGACCTGATGTAACAATAGCTTTTTGTCAATATTGCTGAGAATCTAACATTCTAAGTGACTCATTGGGTCACAGGTATTTATTAAATGACGGACAATGGTAATAACCTTCCAGGAACTGAACTTGAAACCCTCATATTTGGTGTAAATCCCCGCTGCCGTTTCCCCCATAGTGAAATCCACAAAGGAACCCTGAGCTCATTGAAATTCAACTCTTCTTAAACTGGCATTAGACGTTACTTATGCACATATGACATTACATTGTCAATAAATACCTCTTAATTTATAAAAAGCAACCTTATTTAAATTATATAATTGTACCTATGATACACCCGTCATCACGGCATTAACTGTACCTGAATGCAAAAAAGTGCCGTTTAGTTTTGCAGTCATTTCCAGTCAGTTCATGAACATATTCAGAAACTTATAAGATCATCAACTAATGCAGAAATTGATATATAAATCCAGTTTAAACTAGGTCTGTAATATGTTCGTCGGATGTTTTTAAAACTGACAAAACAAATTACTTTCCGCCGTCATGTCTACTTACGGTCATCAGTTCTAAACAACAGATTATCTTGCTGACTTGAAGACAGGCTTTTCAAATAAATCAACATTGTGATTTCAGTGATTTTAGTAGAAAAAATGTACCTCGGGTAACCACATTATCACACGAATCCACCACTTCATCCATTTATAATCTTTCCTCCTATTGGACCAACAGGAAGAAATATGAAGACGCTCAGTTCCTCCTGGCTGTCCACCCCCCTCCAAAAAAGCAATTTCAGAGCTTATCTTCCAGAGCCAGAATGTGGGACAGATGGTTTGTGAAAATAAAAAGGCAATCTTCAACGGTCCCATGAGTGCACACTTTAAAGTGTGTTCAAAAACATGTTATGTCACATAATTTGTGTGTGTGTGTGTGTGTGTGTGTGTGTGTGTTCCTGACGCCTAAGCACATCACTTAGCTGTCGTGCCAAGTTCTGCTCTCAGTCATCACACCTCTCGCGAAAAGTAACACTGGAGACACACACTGTTCAAACTCGAGATTTCAAAATAAATCACATTTTTGCCATGATTTTGGTCTCTTTGGGGGTGAGCTTTTTTTTTTTTTTTTTTTTTACATTGTCACGATATTATCTCAAATTTCTCCAAGAGAAGCCTTCAAATGAGCCACCAGTGATGTCGAGCCCACACTTTGTCACACTTTCACCAACAAATGTGAAGTGCGAAACTTGGTCAGACACATTTATGTGAGAAAAACACGCTGTTGTCTCTGTGTCCCCCTCTGACTTCCCATACTTTGGAGAAGTTGGCCACTGTCTGTAGCCACAGGAGGACACTCGGGACTTTTCACGTACGAGATATTAGAACATTAGCTGTGTCCAAGAGGTTTGACTGCTAGCTCTGGTAGCGGACGGATTTTTAAGAATCCCCTTGACAGGACAACTCATAATTCACCATATTTACTCATACCGGCGAAGAGGCCTGTTTAGATAGTTAGATAGAGGGGCGGGTGGGGTGGGGGGCTTATGACACACAGGATGAACACACACATATTCAAAAGAGGGAACTGAAGACAAATACAATCATGAGTCTTAATTCTAGTGGCTATTTACATTACCATCATTCACGGTTCCTCTTAGTTACAAATGTGTAATATGGATATATATTTAGATAGAAGTACTTATACGTTATGATCTATACACAGACATCGACACCACCTCAATACTCTATGCAAACGTTTTTAAATATGCGACAAACTCAGCTCCCTTGGTTGACATTTGTCGTTTCACAGTGTTGTCACATGCTTTAAATATACAGCCTTGAACCCAACACCACATGATATACCAGGACATTCAAGAAATCTGACCTGTTGGTTTTCGTTTAGCAGGTGTGCCAGGTAGAATGAAATGCACACAGTTTGTCTCCGACTGACCTTTTTTTTTTTTTTTTTTTTTAACTTTAATAAGATTGATCCGTACGGAGGACCCTTCACTGAGACACCTGAGATGACAATGGGACCACCACTGGGTTCCTTCCAGAAGGTCAGCATCCACACCTTGGGTAGGTCTGGCTGTGTGTGAGGACTGACAGCCAGGGGGGAAACGTGTACCATCTTGTGTCAGTCTGGATGGGCAGTGAGGTTCCAAACAGCCTAAGAAACCCTTCTCTCCTCCTGCTAAAGCTCAAAGGATGACCCTTATTCCACTTGGAGATCAGCACCTTACGCAGGGATAACAAACTTCCGTGACTTCCAAATCGCCTAAACTTAACTGATCTCGAGCTGCTTCTTCATTTATCGTTTTATGGTTTAAGTGGCAACGAACGAACCCTTTCTGAGGAGTTCTGTCCAGGAACAAAGTGACAGCAGAAGACCGAGCTGTAGTAGGGTGACCAAAGCCACCAAATCAGTGGTACTCCTCGCACACCGGTACAGGGGGCTGTTCTACACCCCTCAGTTCCACTCTGGGGTTAAAGATGCTGCATATTGGTGAAGGTGCTGAGCACTGAGCTCTGCTGCAGAGACAGCTGCCCCTGGGAAGATGACACTCCACAGATAGGGTTGTGTATGGAAACTATCCACATACACGCTATAACTGCTGTACAGTCAGGCACAGGCAGTGCATCCCTCCGGTCAGAGAAAGTCATTTACAAAAGATTGATTCTAGTTTAAAACAAAACACAGTGACTTTGAAACAAAAAAGTTACATTACTCAAACTCCTGGTCATGCAACTGGTGAGATTACCGCACGGTGCGTGTATGTCGGCAGTTCTCTAGGAAGGGTTCGGCGTTTCCGAAAGAATCTCCTGTAGAGGGCAAAGTGGCTGTTCCCGCACGATAGAAACCCGCTTTCCACACACGGAAGAGCTCTAGTGCTCCTGAGTCGCTCACACCTGGTGCCCATGAGATCGTGTCCCTGTCCTACAGTGGAGACGGGCCTCGTGTGAACAGCCAACGGCTGCTTCGATGTGTGCCTGAATGTGTGAGAGAGAGAAATAGTGACAACACGTGCAAGTAAATGTGAGAAGAGGACGGTTGTGGGTCCACCGTAGTGAGGGACCGAACGCGCGCGCGCGCGCGCGCGCGTGTGTGTGTGTGTGTGTGTGTGTGTGTGTGTGTGTGTGTGGGGGGGGGCGCGCCCAAGTGCTCCTCTCTCTGGTCCCTCACTGCGTCGGGGAACAGTCGTCAAGGTCCAGCAGCTCCCTCACCAGCCTCTCGCCGAACTGAGCCCGGCTGTAGCGCTTCGCGTGGTAGGCGTCCGACATCTTGTACAGGATGTAGGCGTTGTTGATGGCGATGCTGATGGTCAGCCAGAACACCTGCTGCCATGTCTTGTTGGGCTTGTGAAAAATGAAGTACCTGTCGAGGAAGAGCATCCGAGGGGGTCAAACAGCAGTATGAGCAGAACAGCACCGAGGAGCTGGATGTATCATCGCAGGATGGGAACCGCTGCTGGACTGCAGGTAAATCCGAACTGACTGTGCACTCACATTTATGTATTCAGCAGGAGCTTTTCTCCAAAGTGACCAACAACTATGGGTTCAAATACATAAAAAAGTTTTGCACCACAGCTTGTTTGTTCAATATCACTACTGTTAATAGTGCACAAATTCCAGCAGCTGTGTACAGAAGTGATATAAGAATGGGAAAGTGGATAGATAAAACCAAGCGGGTGGTGAAGGATCACCTTATGAACGTTTCAGGACATGACTTTTGAGACCCTTCTTGGAGATTTGAAGGGATTCAGCAGTTCTGAGGGGCAGGGGCGGTCATTCCACCACGCCGGGAGAAACATTGACAGAAGACTGAGAATCAGTAAGGTTTAGATTTTTTACCCTTTTTTTTTTTTTTTAAAAGAGACTAGCATGTAGTCCCGCCACCTCCAGGATCTGATCCATCCCTACACCCCGGCAAGAGCGGTCCACTCTGCCACCTCTGGCTGCCTCCTCGTCCTCCTCACACGAAGCCCAAAATCTAAGCTACAGGCTTCCCAGGCTCCTTGACCACCAGGACCACAGCAGAAACAGACATGTCCACGTGTTGACACCAGGAGAGCGATGACAAAAGTGGGGCACAGCAGTAAGACTGAGACGAAAAGGGTTTGTCACGGGGTGAACTTCCTCTGTGGTAAAAATGAGGGACAAGTAAAAGACGAAGGAGAACAACAACCCGGGTCTTTGATAACTGTTGTGATGGATCCCCGGTCGCGCACGTCGACGCCGGCTGTTTCCGCTCTACCCCGAACCCCTGCTTTCTCCGTCCTGCGCTTCGACAGTAATGACAGGGCCGTCTTCTGAGGGAACAACTAGTTACTGTACTTACTCTGTGACGGGACCATGTTAATCGATAAGATCCACATCCGGTAGGACTAAAAAGGTCCTAGTTTAGGGGCTTGTTAAATTTTATTTTAAAGTGCGTTTTTTTCATTCTGTCCAGTATAATACAGTTAGAACGGAAGCGCTTTTACTGTGGTTATAAAGTGCTCCGGGTGCAGTTTACCATATAAGCGAGGCCTCATCTGAACACAAACCTCATTATTATTCATTATTATTCATTTTATTGTTTGCCGAGCAACTGATTGTGGGTAACATTTCCGCGAGGAACTCATTTCCACTAATAGCAATGGATATGTGGGTGGTGGGTATCAGTTCACATCTGGCTTAGTCTGTGTGGAGTTCACATGTTCTCCATGTTCACATGGGTTTCCTCCCACAGTCCAAAGACCTGACTTTCAACTGGATTTGTGACTCTAAATTGCCTGTAGTGAGAGTGTGTGTGTGTGTGTGTGTGTGTGTGTGTGTGTGTGTGTGTGTGCGATGCCCTGTGCTGCCCCAGTATCTCATCCAGGGTGCACTCTACCTCACCCTGTGCTTCCAGGATAGGCTCTGGACCACCGCGATCCTGTGCGGAAAAAGCGGTTAACAGATGATGGATGGGCAAGGTGTACCCTTATCTCAGACCACCTGCGAAGTTACTGTTAATGAAAGCATGTTTGAGTATATTTTTGACGTGTTAACACTGCTATGAAGTACTGCACTGCATATAAGGCGGGAAACTACACCGTCGCAGGCAGCGACGTGACTTTCGGTCCTGCCTTGCTTTGCTTTGCGGCTGTCAGTTGACGTAATGTTTCCGCACATCTGGACGGTACTGAGTGACACAGACAGTAGTGAGACTGAGGTCTCAGGAAGTGGTTCTCCGTCTCCTGGAAGATACAAATTAAGATGTCTGCCGTGTCCAATATAATGAGTCAAAGCGACAAGGAGCAGCCTGAGGTGTTTTGACTCAAGTAGGAACATGAGACCACAAAAGGAGCCTGAGAACCAGCCCCCGGGTCTCCACCATCAATTCCGCGTCAGGAAGGGTTGTTCATTATTTTCCAGTGTCACAACTACAGATACCCTTTTCTCTTGTTACAGTGTGACATCACAGGGGTGAGGTGGGCTCTGCGGGGGACCGGCAGAGTCACTCACTTGCTGTACTTGTCATCGTACTTGCAGATGTAGCCCAGATGTGCAGCGAAGGCCTCCACTGCCAGCGGACACGGGATCTCACCACTCTTCCTCTTGATGATCACACCTGGGATGAGAAGAGAAGGGAAATGTTAGTCTCTCTCTCTCTCTCACACACACACACACACACACACACACACACACACACACGCGTGCGCACACTGTGTCAGCGCTGCTGTTTAAAGTGAACTTAGTGGTATCAAAATCTGCTCAACTTTGCTACAAAAATAAAAATATAAATTATAATCTTGAAAAACAGTAATAAGAAACCTTCCTTAAGAATAAAGTTTGGTTTTTAAAACTGCAGCATCTGTTGCCTTATGTATTACGCTTCGAAGGAAACATTTTCTATGAAACTATCAGTTCACGCAGTAACTATATATCTAGTTTTTCCCTTAATGAACGTTCAAGTTTAGTTTTTAGACAGATATCAGTCATTAAAACATAAATTTGTGTTCTGTGAATGTAATATTCACATACTTATAACCACATAAAAGAATTTACTAAGAATTTTTTCTTTACCTTCATTATATTCTTTCGCGAAAATATTTTCATTTTTTGGGTGAACTTCATTTTTTCTCCACGGTTTCTACATTTTGGCATATTTTTTGTTACATAACGGCACAGTGGAGTCTGTTCTGTGTTGTTTGTCACCTGAGGTTAGATTTTTTTCTAATTTTGGGGTCTGGTGGAGACCGGATTGTTGTTTATGTCCTGACGTACAAAACAATATAACTGAAAGAATGTGTACTTTCTTTTTCGCGTCGCTCTATATGTATTTGTACGTTTATTAATTTAAAGTCAGCAGTTTAAGCGGTGCCAAAAATCCAGTGCTGCCTAGAGTATGTTCTGGATCCAGATCTCAGCACTAACCCACCTTAGATGTGCAGCCAAGTAATTCATTGATTCAACTGGAAAACTAACTGTGTTGGATCTTGACCTCATTGAAGTGCTTAAAGTTCAGCTCTGGAATATGTTAGCAGTGAACTACCTCGCTGGACAGCACAGCAGCACGCTCCTCTCTTTCTGCGATATGTTACAGTACTGTGCAAAAGTGTTAGGCATGCAACTTGAATGTGTGTTGAGAAGTACAGGTAGA
>UFQX01000213.1:589519-607702 GCA_900497675.1 Arapaima gigas | reverse complement strand
CCCCCCCCCCCCCCCCCCCCAACAAGAGTGCAATCAATAGCACCAAATCAATAATCAATAGGCCACTCACACCAATATACTAACTGCTGACACTGAGATCTCACAATTAAAATGAGAACAGGGAAAGGTGTGGCATAAGACTATGATTTATCTTACTGCACAAATGTCATTTAGAAATAAATAAGTCAATAGATATACTTGAGGGGTAGCAAATCAGATGGTGAGTCAGTTATGTACTTTAACATGTCTACAAACCCCTGAGCATCAGCCTCAAATGCCAGGAAAATCATTTTCCTTATGCACACAGCACAAAGCCCCCCCAGCAGCTGCCCCCAGCCGCTTAATAGCAGCGCTTTGATTGCCTCTATTGCCTTCTGTAAAGCAGCAGCTGCCTGGTTTTATTTACATTCCACCTTCACCTATGATGACAATGCAGATATTTGGCTTTTACTAAAATATTTTATCACTCATTTGCATCCAAAACATCTTGAATACCTGAACTCACCAAAAAATATGATACTGACTGCAGTGTTGAACATTGATTTCATGCAAAACAAATGGTGACTATATGAGATACTACAGATGCTACAATGATCTTTTTATACTCATAATCATCATGCTGGCAAGCTAAAATGGGAATAATAGTCCCTGGGTAATTGCTCCAAAATGGCAACAACTTCATGTGTGAATGCGAGTACTGAAGTGAAACAGTAATTGAGCATGAGTTTGACTGAGCAAAGTGTGTATGTGTCCTAACTTTTTTGGGGACATTTTTAAGAAGCCTTGAAAATACTTTGTGAGGACATCTACACAAGGTAAAATTCCTTTTTAAAGTTTCCAGCTTTTTTTAAATGAAAAACTACCCAAATCATTTGAAAGTTTCTTGTCAGCTTTCATATGATTATGAGTTTTGAATGGACGGGTTTAATCTAGGTATAGCTAGTGAATTTATAGTACTTTTGTGTACATATGCATAAGTGTAAATATCAGATTGTGTGGGTAGGCTCCAGCAGTGGAAGTCCTGGGGCACAGGGACAAGCTGTATGTATGGGGCATGGGGAAGGAGGGGGTTTACAGGCAGACAGGCACGCTGGGGCATGTGTTTGAGCGGCACTGGGAATGAATTCCGCTCCCATTTCCGACGGGACACATCAGAAGCTGCCGCTCGTCAATCCCCGTCTCCATGCTTCATTTGGGAGTATGATTTGCACTTTTTGAAGTAAAAGGGTCTTGAATTCCTCTATAAAGGAATTAAGAAGGGTCCCCTGAGCCCCGCATTTAAATGAGAGCATGGCAAGGATATAAGGACCTGTTAATAGATATAAATTAGCATTCACAATGCTTCAGACTTAAATGCAAAAAATGGTCCTTTCAGGTAGAGAAGAAAGGGCCGTTTAAGGAAGACAGCCCTAAGAAGTTTGGGTCTTTTCATTTCAACTGTGTTTACTGGCCCTCATCAAGGAGATAGGGAGAGCTTTCTGAACTGGCCCAGGAGAGGCAGAGTTTAAAATGAAACCAAGAATGTACTGTAAATATGTTCTTTGGGCACAGTGTAATGGCGCTGATTGAGAAGTTGGACAGCAGCAGTTCTGGAAGCTCAGTGCGCCTTTCACAAAGAAAGCTCCGACCTACACCATCTTTTAGGTTTTAAAAATGTACTTTTTGCTTTCCTACAATTCAGAAATGTAAATAAATATTAGTATATATACATCATATATCGAGAAAAAAGCACAATTGTTAAAAAGCACCAAAAAAAGCCAAGACAGAGGGTAAGGAACTAAAATTAATGGCACTGACACCCGAACAGGTAATAGGCACTAAGCAGATGTTGTAAAGATGGCCCATAGTGCCTTGCTGTACTGTGTACTGTTTTCTTCTTGGCTGGGGGCCCTGGTGTGACAAGTCAATCAGGTCAATCTGATGAGATGCTTAGTAAAAAAAAATCGTGTGTAAAACAGACAAGCTAAATAAAGGAGCAGGTTCCCTAAAAGGGCCTAGAGGTAAAATGATGAACACCTAATGCCACTCCTTTGCTCTCCTTACTCCATGCACAGATGAAGGGTCGGGAGTTAGCAGTAAGAGCAGGGGATAGGAGGGGGTGGAAGCCTGAAAGCATGCACCTCAAAGGCAAGGTCATAATGTCCGTGAGTCCCCCATGGCCCCACCCTAACCAGTCACTGTCTCCTATTCCCATCCGATGCCCTCCAGTTCGACAGGCAAAACACTTTGATGAGGGAAATATTGGCTAACAGCGACCCATGCTGCATTATTCGTCAACTGAGGAGAGTCAACATTAAAGGTTGAATGTCAATACATTGAGTTTCGAAAGCAAGACAAGTGTATTCAATAGCACCTTACTGCAGACCATGAAAGGAACGCTTTTCTGACATGCATTGTGGTCCAGAGGGACCTCAGAAACCATTGGGGGGACATGATTATCAAACTCGGACAGAACACTATAGGACGTTACAGCTGGACAAAGCATGGAAATATCTCATCTTGTTCAAAAACAGTATTTTTTAAAGCATTCAACTAAAGTAATGAGAATTTCAGTTCAGAAAAAGGGTAAGAAGAAAAAACAGATGTAGTAAGCGTGTCTGCTGAGCTACTGTGCCAGGATATTTAAACATCATTCCAGCCTCTATCACATGCTGCTTAATAAGCGTCACTCAGCACATTGCAAGATGGCAAAAGTTCATCCACCAGTCCCCAAAAGCTATGGATCCAGGCAGGTTTACCAAGAAATTCTGCCCACACTGAGCCCCCTGATAGATTATATCTCCCTGTCCTATTCCTCCCCTAACTTATGGCAAACTGGAAAAAGGGCAGCATCTCTCCACCATACTCACTGGAGAGAATCTCCTCACTTTATGAGTTAAATTTCAGTGCCAGTTCAATGGCTTGTTTATAATCTCAGTTATGACTAAGATGTAAGGATGGTAATATATTAATATATACAAGAAAATGTTATTTTTCACCTCTAACAGGCACCTCTTAACTCATTAATGTAAATCACAAGGCAGATTTTCCAGAATTTCTAAACATTTTTTATTTTGATGTGTACCCTATGTTAAACCTGACAGGGTTATGTTTAAACTAGGGAAAGAGACATGGACAGCTGTATCAAGGTAACCCAAGATTGCAAAAATTACAAGCCTTTCTGTGTGCACACAGCCTTGTAGGGCTCAAAGATCAGACTATTAAATCCTTCTCATTTTCTCTAACAAACAGCACCCAGACACAAGAGGCTCTGTAAAGGACACCACCCCAAATGCATCATGTAAAATGTCTCTGCCAATTCATAACAGCATGAGTTAGAAGATACTTCTCTGCAGTCAGTTCTGTATCTGGCTGTGTTATTTACACCAGTGAGAGAGTGTAGCTGGAGTGCAAGCGTACTTTAACATGGGCGCAGAACTCATCTTGTGGCACTTTAACTATGATGACAGGTATACCTGTTTTTGCAGACTGAGGAGAAGCACCTGCGATGGGAGCCATCCGACACCACGTTCACTGGGTGCAGTGGAGGTAGGGGATTAAACTGCAACAAAGAGGCCAAGAGCACAAATTTGGGTCAAAAGGAACGCTGTCTTCATGTAACATGAAAGAAAGAGTCCTGTAGTGTAGCACAGTGTTGTGTAGTGTAGTGCAGCATAGTGTGCCCAGCTTCATTAACTGAAAAAGGGACACGTTACCTGGTGCCAGTCTCTTTTTTCTATGGATGGCAGCCAGAAGCTGTGAAGTGACCAAGAAAGTCTGTTTTATTACTATTATTATTAGTGGCAGAGCAGTAACTTTGCAGACGTGGAGTAAACTGCAAAATGTTTTCAGTGTCTAGATATGAACACACTATCTGAACACAACAGCTAGTTTTACTGTTTTGCAGAAGTTAGGCTTATCATGGGCATTGTTAACTATGAGAAAGGAAGTTGACCCTGACCCTTACTCTTTCTTGTAGGGATTCTGAGAAAAATGCTTCATCCTCTCAGCAGAAATAGATGCCATTGTGCTCTCCTGCAAAACATTCAGTTTCAAGCTGTTATAACACAGGCTTACAACACACTGTGTCACAGATTTCTAGAGTTGGCAGTAATGCTGTGCTAAGGTTGGACTGCGAGAAAAGCAGAGTTCTGCTGAATGAGGTAGTCTCAGATTGTATCGTGCCAAGCCACATAACTAAAACAATCACCTTGCCAGGGAGCCTCCTCCTGCCCTTCCTGATGCAGGGGGCAACCATGCCAGACAGGCGGTTCACACGGGTGTGGTGGCCTGCAGGGTGCAAAGGGAACATGGTTACATCTCCCAATTCCACCTATTCAACTACATCACCAAACCAGGAAAAGCAGTAGCCAGGTATCATGAAAACAAAATTTTTTATTGCATCCCCTGCTTTTATAAGCATCACTAAAGGCATTGTTTTCTTCTGTGTTCATTTAACATGTATCTTGTAATTTGAAACGGATTGTATCACAAAGCATAAAGTTTGCAAGTTCAGGTCCTCTTCTGACTAGTAATGCACCATTTAAGTGTTACAGTACAACATGTCAGTTAAAATTAAGCTGATGTCATTTGTGTCCTGCCACTGTTATTCCATGTGGTCTCAAAAACAAAATTTTCTGCAAAAAAAGACAACCGATGTCTATGTATTTATGCTCGTCATAACTTGTATCCACCCAACCTTATAAGTGACTGCTCAGTTGTGATAAGGCCACACTTGTCCCAGACCGAGCAACTGTGATTTAAAAAGGAATGGGTTGACTCTGTGGTCACTGATTAACACCAGATTTGTCTCCCTTTATTAAGGACCTCTCGAGCATTAGTGCCAATCAAGGCTGCCGACACATGAAGTTTCCATTCATTTATAGGGACATCTTTAAGGAGAAGGAATACAGTATGTTGATTGTTAATCAAACAGTCCCAGCACGTGACTAGTGGTGATGGGAGGGTCGTGTTAGTGCAGTGATGGGGGGGCACCTCTTTGGGTTGGATGGGCTGGCTGCAGGAAGGTGGCTGAGGATAGCTTCTCCAGTCCAGGGTCAAATACTTCCAGATCAGAAGGGGCTTCCCCATCCCAGCCAGAAAGGAGACTTGGGACACCCATCCCTGGACCACACTCCCCTTCAAAGAACCAGTCACTCTGCTCATCATCACCTACAGCACATAAATAAACAGCTCAATTACAACATGCTCACCCACCTAACCACCCTGTCTTAACCTCAAGAACAGACACAGCCAGTCCTGGTTTACAAGGGTCACTGAGCTGTATTCTTCTGAAATCCAGTGTGTTAACTGCTAAGACAGTTACAATTTGTAAGCAGAACTAGAAGATGAGAAACTCAGCTTCCACTGCAGACCACCTCTCATTCATAGTGCCTCTGTTACATAGATGACACGCATGCACACACACACACACACACACACACACACACACAAATTATCATGACAGACACCCATTATGAATGCAAAAATACCATGATGTCTCCTTTTCCAAGAAGCCACATCAACAGCCGCTTCTTGCCTGTAGTGGAGGGACAGCCCCTTCATGCCCCCTAAGGCCCCCCAGCTCCCAGCAGATGTCCTCTCCATAGACCTGTCAGTCACCCGAGCGGGAAGGCCATGCCTCTCATAGTCAAGGTGTAGTGACAACTGTTAAATCAGAGCTCGCCTTGCTCCGTTGCTACTAATGAGATTAGCCAGGCCTTCAGCACTCATTAGCACCACCTGACAGCATGTCGTACGAGCTGTCTGGAGCACCCCCAGCCTCCCACACTGCCTCCCCATTGTAGCCTACCCTCCACAGCCACACCAGAAGCCTTTTACTAGCAACAGAGGCATTACTGTCACTTCCACCGTAATGGCTGGCCACTGATTTGGTATAATATTTACAAAAGGGTTACCTTGTTAGGAGCCTATTTGCATTGAAATGCATAAAAACCCAGGGATCAGACTCTTTAACACAATAATTGAATTGTGTTCATTTGCATTTTTTGCATTTAAATGGTTTCACGGATCAGCTAATTGAATGCTGTTTTCAAATTAGAGAGCATATTACATGTTATTTGTGCTTGTTTTTTTTACATGTTTTTTGCACAGTGCATTACTTCTCTATGTTCATATGCTTTGAACGAGGCTTACATGTAAGTTTTCCAAAAGTACATGAAAAAGGCGTAGATTAAATGGTAAAAAACAATAAATGTACTACTAAAAAAAATTAACACACAAAACTGGTAAAAACGTGATCTATTTACTAATGCTTAGTCATTAATAAATACAGAACTTTGCAATGTACATATAGTATGCAAACTTCATGTATTAGTGAGAATTATTAAACTTCCTGTTATTTGCACACAACTAACTAAAAAATGAAGATGATCATTGGTTTACTACCGTAACAAAGCATAAGTCATGATAAATATCAGATACAGAGAAAGTAAGTTTACAGTTACCTTGTCTTCCCTCATCATTAGTGAAAAGTCCAGGATCACTGCTGCACACGCTGCTAGTTTCACTGAAATAAAACACAGGAAAGCGTGTTTATAACATTCTGACATCAGCAGTTTACTTGAGAAAGCTCAAAGCTATTCCACATGCAGTAACTTTCAAAAGAATATTCTTGATATAAATATAAGCAAAAGAACACATTATGAAGTTCATTCTGCTTGTCCATTAAATGAATAAATGCCTTTGTAAGGTCACAACAACAGAGTTTGGGAAGGAGAAACCCCAAACTCAAAAAAACTATTAGGGGGCTGTAGACTCAAATGGGAAGCAGCAACACTGACAAAGTGCAGTGTCGTATCATGTCATCTAATGATATACACAAACATTAGCTGAGAGCACAAGGACACCGTCCCACAAGTTGCGACGACATACACATGGCTACGTTGGGGCATGGCTCTGCCATCCAGGCTCCTGAGTGACATTCACAACATAATTGAATCTCCACTGCTGTCAGCTTCAATCTGCATCCCGCTTGCAGGAATGGTGGGATCGCACCAGGCACCCTCCTGCTCCCGCCGTCTGTCCGGATACGCCCACACAAGCTCCCACCCCCACCCCAACTCCCTACCACCTCGCAACTGGCCAGCATCTGTTCAGGAAGAGGCTTCCAGGCGGTAGCCCTCTAGCTTTTCAGCATTGCCCTGGGGCAAGGCACCCAGACCCTCTTTCCAGCTGTCCACTATACCCACAATGCAATAGCATCTGGATACCATATGGCTAGGCTCCATCAAAAACAGTCAGCCCTAAAATCAGAAATACAAAGACTTGGTGTCCACCTTTTTTTATTATAGTTTTGAAAAATTTTTGCTTATGTATGCATGACAACAAGCTGTAGTTCCTCTGCTATGAGTGCTGTCACTCAATGATGTTACACTGACATCGCAGGACAAACAGCACAGACACAACATTAGTGAAGGAATGTCCGTGAAACTCTTCCGTTTCTACTGAACTGAGAAAACACCAAAAAATCCTCAAAGAGGCTGCGGTTTTCCGAACCACTAGAGAATATGGGGACTATTTTGGCGAAACGAACTAAGCTTTTTTTTCTCCCCACAAAGAGAAGAGCAAAAGGGGGGCTTCTGGGATGGCATGCAGTGAAGTGTTTCAGCTCCTGGGGGGGGCTCTAGAGAAAGTCAACTTAGCCTCCCGAAACCAAGGAACAGAGACGGCCTCCTCTTCCACAACAGCAGTGCTGTGCTTTTTGAACACAAAAGGAATAATGGGAACTTAAGATCTGTATCCCACAAGGGCTTTAAATTGTGAATATGTCAAGTCCAAAACAAATAACCACCTATGTAAAACCTCTGTGGGCCTCTTGGCATAAAATGCAAGGAGCAGAGTGCGTAATTCTAACACTTTGAGACAGAAGTTCAATTTGAATGTATAAGTAAGCTCTCATGCCGTAAAACAATTTTTCCCCAAAGTTCAAGTCAACATGGGGTCAAAGGTGAGTCAAAATATTCTTATTTCAGGTATGCATTCATTCATTACATGAATTACACTTCTGGAATCCCACTTGCAAGAAAGGCACGCAACAGATTCATCATCATCTACTCATACAAATCACAGCCTGTACCAACCAACAAAATCTTCACAGTTAAAAATTAAAAGTCCATTTTTTCTTATACATCAGCAGTCCAGGCATGCTATTATAGAGAATGTTCTTAATAAACCCATCCTAAAACCATCTGCACAAGCATTCTTCCTTACAGAATTTCCTTCAGTGTTGTTTTTTGAAGTCAGTAATGCTTAATTTTCTAATCACCAAATTTCCGATGAGTACATTTGACAGAATAAGCTGTAAAAAAAGAAACAAACACTGAAGACTGCATAAGAACCAAGGATAGATTTACTCTTTCTCTCCAGAAAGAAATAAAGACAATGTGTAGTACTGTTAAGCCAGTTTTCAAATGTATGTTTTAATACATGACCAGCAAGGTACAAAGCATGCAATTAATAATTGCTTACTTTTCCTTTCTTGTCAAAACTTTGGTGGTTAAAAGTTCTCCAAGCATGTAGCATATTCATAAACAAAGAACCAAAAAGAAGGCAGTTCAATGGGCAGTAAATTATCTGCTGCTATGTTCACATCATTCAACCATCTGCCACATATTTTGGGACTAATTTTGACATTTTTGAGGTTGCAGTTGGCCTAGCATGGATGCGCTGTGGTTGACCACTGTTCCACACAGTTGTCTGCCCTAGTCACACAACAGCTTAGGTTTGAGCTCCGCCATATTGCCAAAGCATGCATGTACAATCCAGACCTTATACCCATGCTGCCCTCCTCTGCAGGCAGATGGTCCAGCAAACCACCCCTGAGAAACAGATGTGGGTGGGGGATAGTGTGTAAAGATTTGAGGGAGACTTGGGGGGGCTCCCGCTGTCCTCTGCAGTCATCTCCCTGCCACACATCCACCCCTCACCCCACCTCAGCTGTTCAGTGACCTCTGGAATAAGCGACACGTCTGGCCCACGAGGCTCCCAGGTCTGAGCCAGCTGACAGCAAGCAGCCCTGTGTCCCCAAAAAGCAACACAAATGAACCCTATAAGGATGTTCTGTTTGTAGCACTGCCTCCAGCATCCAGGACACGTCTGCTGACCATAAGATCTGAGACACAAAACCACAGCATCATAAGCCATTTGATACATTTATTAATTTGATTCTGTCGTTTAATATTGTTATGAGTAGCTAACTTGTAACTTTATTTAATGAAAAAGATGTGGTTGTTAAGGAGAAATAGAGAAATATATGACAGTGACTAACAGATATCAACAAATTCATTAAACATGAGTGAATAATTCATGTACCATAAAGGTGTAATGTGATGTCACCACAATCTCTGAAACCGATTCCATTACAGCCTAATTAAAGCAGTGAATAATTGAAAAAGGGATTTTTTTTCTTGTTTTTCCTCTACATATAAAATTTGTTTTTTGTTGTTTTGAACCTCCTGTTTCAGAAATTATCAAAACATGCAATCTTAATTTTACAAATGAAAGACATTACTTTCAGATAAAAAGTGAACTATCCTTGGGAAGAACAAAAGACGACAAATCAAAATCAGCCGGTAAGCTGGCTTCTTGACCAGCAAAACCGTGTTAACAAAAGAAAGGGCATGAGCCCAGTTTCAGCAACAGCCTTCAATTGAGCAAATGACAGCACATCTCACAAAGCCAATTCAACAACCTCACCATACACAATCATACTGGAGAGGTATAGCTGCCTCCAGATGAGAGGAGATCATTAGGGTGTAATCCCTGACCCCTGGGAGGAGCTGGCTGGCTTGGGCAAGATCACAGCATGGGCCGGATTACTGGGCTGCTCATCTGGGCTCTATGATGGTGGTGGCAGGATGGGGGGGGGGGTTGGCTGATAACAATGGTGATGCAGGGCTCTTCAAACAAGCAACCCCTGTCTAAATCCTGCTCCTTGTGTATGGGCGACCGATTAAAAGGTTATTCCACCCTCCCTGAGCTTCGATAATTGGATTAGTCCCAGAGATTTTCCAAATGAACTTCAGTGCTTTGAATTCCCCCAAACTCTTTGCATAGTTTCCAAATTACTAAGGGAAGGCAGGCAGAGGGGGGGGGGGGAGTGATGGAAGACAGGGTCGAGGAGAGAGAGAAGGGTGCTTAAATCAAATATACCACCAGTCTGATGAGGACATTGCCTGTATGCACCTAATAAGAGTGATCCCTCATCCCTGATGCAGCGGTTCTGGCCAGCAGCGCCCTGACCAAGAATCAACGCTAGGTCCATCTGCTCAACCTGCACTTGACTTCCTGCACCTGGGGAGACCAGCACACCTGGCTTGGACTTGGAGCTAAAAGCATATGAAAACTCAGCTGAACAACAGACAGGGGGTCAAGGGCAAGAGACGCTGATATTTACAGTTAGAAATTAGAAGTATTATCAAAAGTAACTGCAAATGACCTTTTTCAAATGAATAACAATGAAACCAATATAGTACCACTACCACCCAATTGGATTCAACCCCCCCCATATAGAATCACAGACGCACATGCCTTGCACACATGCATACAGGCACGCACACACAATTTCACTATTTTCTCATTTGGGCCAAAGTGGACTTAACCCAGAGACTGCGGCATTACACGAACGTGCACTAGGCCGCATTTAGAGTGCTGAGTTTTTTTTGTAAGTGAAAAATGATTGGCAGCTTGCGCCGCTGTTTCCATTTATTTCTTCTCCAGAGCTGTTTTCTGTCAGAACAGGTATTGATTTTTCCATAAAATACGAAAACAAGTGGCAAGAAGGGTCAGCACAAATTAAACCAGAAGATGTATGGCCCTCCATCTCCTCATCATTGGTTACCGCACGCAACCCCTCTACCTTCCCTTAAATGGACTGACAGATAATAGGATCATCAAGGGAAAAGCTTCATGGAACCTGGTAAGCAGATCACAAACAGTAGCAGGAGTCCTCTGATACTTTCTAGAGAAACCAGAATTCCTGCCAGGGAAGGCAAAAGCCTTGACCCTTTGCACAGAGCCAGTGTCTAAAACTGTAAACAGTTGGACTATCTGACAGAGTTTGGAAGTGACACTTGGTGAGGTGAATGGCTGCAGTAAACACTACTCTATGCTGAAACTAGAAACAGTAACTTAAAAAGAAGAATGATACCACTGCACAAACTGGACAGGAAGAGCATGTACAACTGCAGTTCACACTGACAGAAAACTGGGAATTAATATTTAAACCAGTGGTAAGTCATTGAGCTAAAAAAGCTACAATATAAAAATGTGTCTAAGAATTTCTCAAATCAATTTATAACTTACAATTAGTTGCCTTTCTTAATGAGAAAAGGCTGAATAAGCCAGATGATTAGGCCAAAATGTACAATTAACACTTAAATGTCCTGTAAGATTGATGTAACTTATGTGTTTTACATAAACCACAGCAATGTGTCTCCAGCATGGCAGGGTTAAGCTAAACAAGCACATCGGTTACTACTGCTCCAAGGTGTGCAGCTAACAGAAGGCACTGAGTAGACACCTTGCGCAAGGGGTCTCCCCTCATCCACAGGTTGGCTACAGATGGGGGGGGGGCAATAAGTGTCATGCTGCCTGGTTTGAAGAAAATGAGCTCCATTTCAGGGAGATCAATGTCACTAAAAAACTGATTGTCCCTGATGTTACTGAAGACAAAACAAGCTGAGACTATGCCTGGAGGTGGGTGTATCAAAAGGTCCACTTTACTGGACACCTCTATAAGAGAGATGACGAATGCCAGGAGATACAGCCATTAATTTTTAATGTTCATGTAGCATTATAGAACTCAAAGGCAGCAGCGTGAAGCTGCATGAACATTGTGGTGAGACTCAAGTGACCTGCTTTGATCATAGTAAACTCATTCCAGGGTAATAGTCTCACTCCTGACACACCAATGACGTGCAAAAAAAGGTACTAGGCAGTTTCTCACCAGATAATGGACACTGAAGTCAGTTTTAAAATGGAACAAAAGACACACTATGGTTATAACGTGGCTCATCGACAAAGATTGGTGGAGAAAAAATGAAACAATTTTTACTGTCATGTGATGAACTTTTGCATGGTGTGAATCTTTTAGGGCTAAGAGGTATCCTCCACCCCCAGTACACAAACAGAATGTATATGAACATTTGCTTATTTTCACAAATTTGCATTATTTACCCCAATAAATCTCCAGCTATCAAAATTTTTCTCTGTTAGTGCACCAAACCCAGGGTAAAATGATACCAACCACCCCCTCAGACAGGTAGCTAGTCTCAGTGGATAAACACACAAACACACTCAGTCTGTGTGGGTAAACTGAGGATGCTGGAAGCCAATGCATGCATGCAAACCAGTGCACAAAACTAACACAGAGTTTCCTATGTTCAAAAGCAGCAGCTAAAATAGAATGAGTGCAAATTTAAAACTGCTGGATAGGATAGAGTGTGATGAGAAAGAAAGATACCTTACAAAGTGTCGATGAACATATTTTCCAACGACGTTACATTTCAGTCCCTATTGCAGACACTGATAAAGTGTGCCCACATTTCACTCTGTTGCATTTCCCTTTTCCACTTCAATGTTCCATTTAAATTATGTCTTGTAATCACACATACCCTTAAAACAGGCAACAGTTAGGCTGTTAAAAACAGTGAAACCTTGTCTTGCTAGTCTTGTTAATCTGAGAGAGGAGCATAATATTTTTCCATCTTAAATAAAGGAAGTGCTTCTTGCATATCTGGATAGATATGGAGTTAGATCTGGATAAAAAGTGATGGGTGTACAGTAATTCATTGGTATCTGAATATAATTTATCCCTGAAGATGCATTAGATACCAAAATGGGGAAAAATAAATAATGCACTTCCAGCACATCAGAAAACACCAATATAAGTATCAACCCATAATTTCAGCATGATAAAATATTCTAAAGACCAGTTACCTAATTAGAAAACACTTACTGTTATTAATTTGCATGTTTATAATGTCTGAAACAGTATGAACAGTATAGGACATTTCATTTTTTAGTGCCCCTACAGTGTCACTGTGTTACACATGGGAGATGAGAGGGTATATGCAAGGGGTTTGCGGTGGGAGTTCAGTGTTGTGAGATGTTAAATAAAGGGAAGACATGTGTCTTTATTTCTAAAAAATGAAATTTGCAACATTTGTGACGCAGCCTGTTCAGACAACGCAAAATAGAAAAACAAGCACAGAAACAACCGATAACATCCGTGCACGCGAGTATCTAACTTTGGATAAATTGATAACATTACAAGATAGTTTACGGTAATAGATACAGTACTTTTATTACAGTACAGTATACAGTACTGCATAGTATTTATTTGTAGATTTTTATATTTATTTTGCTTTTTATTCACATTTTGATTTTTAAAATTTTAATTCAGATAAAAAAATAGTTACAGCAAAAGTTTCCATTCAGATATCAACATATAGGTATTCATTTTCAAGAGCCATTATAGCAAAAATTTGGGTATACAGAGAGTTCACATACTGAGAAGTTTGCTGTATTTTGCTGAGATGTCACTTGCATTGTATGATCGGTTTTTTGACCCTAAATTAGGTTCACCGAGCACTCGTAAAGTAATTTTCAACATTGAATTTCACCAACTAAATTTTTTTAATGCAGTTCAATAGAGAAATTTAAGCATGAAGTTTTAAACTGAGCCAAAATATAACTGATACATAATTTTGTGTAAACTAACAGTTCAAAGAGGAAACTGGTTAAGAACATAATTAAAAGGATTAACAAATTGATTAAAATATAACATTTTTAAGCCTTAAATCCATTTTAAAGTTTAAAGTGGTAAACCGCTCTCCATCTCCAATAAAGTACTAACAAGTTGGACAAAAAAATTACTAAATACAAAAATAATACTAACCACACCGAAATGCTGCCTCATTTTTACTGAAGCAGTTAACCCCATGTGCAACCGTGACATTTCTGAACCAAAACCCTTTTAGGCACAACTGCAGGGCCCTGACCAATATGCAACCTAATATGCAATCCGCCCATACATCCATCCATTCATCCTGGGTCAAGGTAGTCCGGATCCTAGCCCAGAAGCAATAGGTGCTAGGCTATGAAACTGCCCCTGGATGGGAAGCCAGTCCATTACAGTACTACATAATCGGGTACAATGACTATTTTGGTAAATGTAACAAAATACATTGAGAAAACACATGCATCATGTAGTGTTCCTGAACTGTGCACTTCGTCAGCTTTATTGCTTTAAACACATTGATTGGTGTTTCATATTTCTGTTATTTGTTCTTCTTGTCCTGATACTCTAAGTTGCTTTGGCAAAAAGTGTTAAGCAAGTTGCACTGATGCACCCATTTACATAGCTGGGATATTCTTTTTTACAGTTCAGGCTAAGTATTTTGTTCAAAAGTACTCCTACAAGAGGTGGAATCCAAACACTGGTTGTACAAACCACTTTACTTTTTGTGGTCATTTACTGCATGTAAACGTGACAAGTAAAGAGGTGAAAAGGTGAAGTTACCATTCAGACATGTTTTCATCAGAAGCCTCTCTCTGCTCCTTGGCCTCCAGCATAATCTTGTCTTTCCAGCAGTCTTCAGACAGAAGTCTTGTGCCTTCTGTCCCCACTTCCCGCCCCCCCCCCCCAACCCAGGGGCCCTTCTTTATTTTGGAAAGGCGCTGCTTCTTAGCTAGCTTGTGGCAGCCAGCCCATTCACTGTCTACCTCTGACACCTTAAGCTTCCGCTGTAGGCTGACAGTCATGTCTGAGGTCATGCGCTTGACCCTGCGGCGGCGGCGCAAAGGCCGGCCTGATGTGTTCTCAGTAAAAGAGTCTGACTCAGCCCAAGAGTGCTGCTTGGTCTTGAAGGAAGCAGCAGCGGCCACAGAGGAAGAGAAGGAGAGCCGCCGCTTGGCTACCATCATGTCATCTGAGTCACTGAAGTTGGCAGCAGCAGCTGTGTTCTCACGGCAATCCTTAGCCACTTCCTCTGGGCTGGACTCTGATGCCTCACTCAGGCAACGCCCATGCTCTGATGGATGCAAAGAGGAGTCGCAGCGGCGCTTGCGACCCCGCCTGCGCCGGATCTGTCGCTGCTGCTGAAGGGGGCTCAAGACCATATCCTCCCACATCTCCGAGGTCTGTTCCAGGGCTGACGCTAAGTCATGCACAAGCTCATCCATTGCACTGCTACCTGCCTGGAAGGTAAAAGGAGAACAATATTTAGTGGGGTGTATTAAACCGTTACACATATATATCTACATAATGACACTGACCTACAAAATCTTCTTTTGATCAGTTATTGAGTCAGACTTGTCTTTGGAGTGTTTGTATCAGCAACTATGCATGATTTCTGCCATGGCCTGGCACCCCATCTAGGGTGTATCGCAATTTACACCCAGGGCCTACTGAATCTGTCTTCAGCTCATGTACTGGATGAGCAGTTTCTGAAAATGAATTGTTGGGTGAAACAGAAGCAAAAGAAGTTGAACATAACTCATCATGAATGATGCTATGCAAATTTACAGTCAGTTTAACACTGCAACAAGTACACATTTCCCTTGATTTATGAGCATAATGTGAAAACAGGGGGAAATTCTCACCTAAATAACTATTAATATAAACAGGACAACTGAGCGGGTAGTCCTAACCCCCCCCCCCCAAAAATGACATTTTCTTCACTCAGATATGTTCGGTTATCACTTATTACATAAGGACAGTCTTAGTTTGTTACTTGGTGGTGGTTGTCATAATGCAACCCAAGATGCTATTTCTCTCAATGCCAGTGGTGAGCTACTCCACCAAAGTGATGCTTTATGAAAATGAATATTGTGACCAAAAATCATGAGGATAATAAATGGCTTCTGGTCCTAGAAGCACTGTGCCTTATACCCTATGCGTTTTGTATAGGCTCTGGACAACTGTGATCCTGCACCAGACAGGTGGCTATTGAAAACAGATGAACCAGTACCAGATCAGAACAATGCTGAACACTACAAAATGCTGCAGGGGCTACAGTTAAAAACATGCATTTCTAACCCACTGGTGCTGAATAAGGTACTCACCCTGAATTACCGCAGTAAAAATACCCAGCTTTATAAAAGCTTCAAATACTATAAATCACTTTGGATAAAAGAAAGAAATTATTAATGATGCGCACTGTGACACACATAAGAGAACTCGCTTACTAGAGATTTGATCACGGCCACAGGAAGATGTTGGTGTGTTGCTCTCTACCAAAGGCGATTACAATATGAAAAATAAAGGGACCACTGCCATGAAATCTAGAGATCTACGTTTAAAATCATACTCACCAAAGCAGCCTACAATGCTACAGATATTAATCCATTTTTGCAGCAAGCAAATGTTTACTGGGGCAACTCAGGGTAAAAGCATTGCTCTAGGAGCATTAGGCAGCATAGTGGTTACAGCTTCTGCCTGTGGCTCTGAAGGACCTGTATAAGAATCCCACTTTCCGCTGTAGTAGCCTTGGCCAAGGTACTTACTATGGACTGATACAGTACAGTACAAGTGTAAACAATAAAACGAGTCACGCGCTATGAACTGCGGTACCGTAATGTGACCACAGCGATAACATAAACACGCCCCTCCTCAAGACCCTTCATCACTATTTATTAATATTGCTGAACCCAACCAAAACTGTTATTCACATTTATAAGACACATAAGCGAGAAACTTGGGCAGGGAAAAACGATTCTGAAAACGCAGAGGCGTCGACAAGTCGTGGGGCAAATATTTAAACTCGTGAAAAGCATGTCTTAGCTGGGAAACAGTCAGAATCTGACGGGCTTGTTCCACATTCCGTGTTAACACCACTCTGATCAACCGGGAGCCTTTCGCCGACCTCGAGGACATAACTGCTTTCTCAGCCTCAGCTGACGTCGGTTCTTTTACAAGAAATGCAGGTTTAACACAAGCAAACGCGGTTTAACGAGACTCCCGCACGTCCAACATGCGGTTACCCCGCGGCTTCTTTGAAAACTCACCAGCCGCAGTTCCTGCTTGTTTTGTCCTCGCAGCGGAAACCCTTGGCGCACATCCGCCCCGCACCGGACGCCACTTGCTGACTTCCGCCCCGCTTTCGCTCAGCGCCAACTTGTGGGCGCATGTCCCCAGGGAAGGCCGCGCGGTTAACGTCACTGCAGTCTTCCTGTTCATTCTACTTGGCAGAAATTTGGAATTTCTTGGTAAAAATTTGATTAACAGACAGAACTAAAGCTCTGAAACTGACCAGTTAGTTGGGGAGAAACAATATGATTGAACAGTATTTGTCTCATTTGAGTACTGGGGGGCGTCCCATACAGTCCCCTTGTCACACCTATGGAAAGAACTCTACATAAGCCACTGTGCTCGTGTATCCAGTGGGACTAACGTAAATCTTATAAAACTCGCAAAAAGGTATGCAAAATGCAGTATGCATTTAAGTGCTCAATTAGGATTAATTGTGTTAACATACCCATACAGGGGAAAAATGTTTCTATTTACTACAGGGAGGTGACTTAATATTTGTACCAATTGTTAAATTGGTTCTATAGCACCTGCATGACAGTGATTTATAACAGAAAATTTAAACAAAAAAAGTTTTTTTCTTTCTTAATTATAATGTGAAAACAAGCATTAGGATTTTTTTCAAAATTATACATCAACAGGCTATTTCTGTCTAATGCAGCAAGAGCATCAACATAAAAACATATACATGTATACTAAGCCCACTTGTGTTGCCAAATGTAGTGACTATAGAAGGTTTTGTATGTAACAGTACATACAAATAATGGAAGTTTGCCTTGGAGCCAGCGCATGGCAGAATTGAGAGAAAAGTCATTTATAACTTCTTTCATCTGTGAGATGAAGCTGGACCAAATGAAAAAGACCAAGTGAAATGAGCACAAAAGCTGCTTAATCTCTCTCATCTTCCTCTTAATAACTGCAAATTTCCCCTTCGGCCCTTGGGAGGGGGGCTCTCTGAGCCTCCACCACCTTATCTATACCTTCCATATTTCAGCAGTTGAACGGGCTCCCTCAGTACCCTGCCCCTGGCCCCCTCTCACCAGGGCCTGTGGGAGAGAATGACTCCTGGGTCTTCATTGTTCAAGGCCTTGCAAGGAAGCCCACAGAGAGCGCTGAATGCTTAGCTAAGTGCCGGGGGGGGGGGGGGGGGA
>UFQX01000213.1:390887-589476 GCA_900497675.1 Arapaima gigas | reverse complement strand
GGGGGGGGGGGGGGGGGGGGGGGGGGGGGGGGGGCAAGAGAGAGAGTGGGAGAGAGAGAGGGAGAGAAAAATCAGCCACTGCTTCATTAAGCACCAGCCTTTCAGAAGCAAACATATCAGAAACGACCCCCTTTCAAAGGCAATAATTAGCAATTTGGAAACCTTTTCCCCCCAGGATATACAGTTTCAATTTAGACCGCCGGATGGCTTTGGATTCCGAAGCACTTAATATTCATTGTTTCACCCAGCTCCCCAAGTTCTAAACTGGCATTGTCCGGCCTTTCACTAGTGATAAAGTGTTTTATCTTTCATGTAATTCTTCCTTTCAATGAGCCCTCTGCAAGAGAAGTTAATTTTTATAAATAATTTTCAAAGGGATTTGTTAAGAATGCACAGGGTATGATAGCAAAGTATTCTTCAAGTAGTTCCAAGTTGGAAGTTATGTGGGCTTGTGTACCCAGCACTGGAAATAAGTTTTCTCAAGCTGTGCTATTGAAAAAATGAAGAAATGAATATGATGCAGGAATACACATGCAAAAGTACAAATGGCAATTAGATTTATTTGCACTCAAAACTGAGACATTTAGAAGAAAGAGACTCAAAGAGAAGTTGAACCCCGGAGTTCCTATAACGGCTCCATCACATGTCCAAAGGCCATAATACAACTAAAATACGTTTTAAAAAGAAGTGATTCTGGTTCATTGGCATTAAATGTACAGAAAATATATGTACATGTATAAAAAATGCATGCTCTGTTTCAGTTAAAAAGCAGAACCCTGAAAGTATTACTGGAAACAATGAATTAAGATAATTAAAGGACTCAAATATAAATGGCTTGGCTGATGCCAAAGTTGTGTCACATTAACAGCACATAAAAGTAAGGAGGATCGAGAGCAGAGCTTTTATTTGACTGGCCACCTCGTGTCTTAACTGCCAAGGGTGGCCATTCCAGGACAGTGCCAGGCCATTCACCAGCACACCTAATTATGCAGAGGGATTAATTGGAACAAATCCTCAGGAATCAGAGTACCAGTGTCTGCATTTCTGACACGGTGATAGAGATTACCCTTCACACACCCCCTCAAATCCACTAGTATACAACTTTTAATTAAGAATTGTAAATAATCTCATCAGAAACATCAGTATAAACTTAAATCAGCTCCCCTATAATGTCAGATATCTTCTTGTGAAAGCTTCCTGGAGCCAGGAGCTTGGCTTTAAAATACCACTCCTGATTTCCTTTTGACCTTTTCAGGGTCAGCAGCAGAATTAATGGATAAATGCATGTATGCGTTAATACAAACACTATATTTTATGCCATGTCAGAACATAAGACTTCAGTGTAATGCCCATCTCCGGCAAGCCAGTTAGTTAGCTTGGCAGTAAAGAGGCGTACTGTGGTACTGGAGAACCAACAAGAGGATGGAGTACACCTTACGTCTGGATTTAAGATTGGAACTTCAGGACTACAAGAGCACTGCACTTCAGCTGCAGCTATTCCACATGGAATACTGGAACCTCATCTTTTAAACTATGTTATACTAAGCAGGAGCTATAGGAGCCGTAGCATCTGTAATATATTTGCATTTTCCATTTTAATTAAACCATTTTATACTTTCATACTGTTGCTGAGTAGAGGACAATTCAGACTGACTACTGAAATGGAGCCAGTATGTGTCATTCATCAAATGACAAAAGAAACCTGACTAATGAGGTTTTGCATGACTACTACCAGCACAGTATTGTTCAGCATTTTTCTGTGAAAGCCATAATCATGTCTGCAATTACTGACAATTTTCCAAGACACAAAAGTCAAATGTAGTTGTCTGTTGTTTAGCTGTAATCATGGTGTAAAAATGAACATTACAAGGTGTCTGGAAGAAACAGTTTTACTGAGAGTTTTTGTATTAAAAAAACTGCTTTTTCTCTTCAGTTTTAGTCAGAAAGTCACTGAAACTGAATGGCCTTGACGTTTCACTCACATACCAAAATCAATCTAAATACACAGTATAATAGCATTTTACAAGGTATGAATCACCATCATCATTTAAGTATCCATTTCTCATTTAGAACAAAGTAGTTTAATGGAGGGGCAAAGGCACAGACAGTTTTAAGAGTCCATTTAATTTCGTTGTTTATGTTGTGGATGATTTGTGAGTCTTAAAGCATGACTACTGTCAAATTGGCAGTGTCAAACAGGATCAGATTTGATTGATGTTAAACATACAAATCAATTAGATAATTGACTTTTTTACTCTTAGCAGCTACAATAAATGTACATGTATCACTAAAGAGGAAACTGTCTTAGATTTCATCTAGACATTTATAAGCCTATAAGAGTACAAGTGCTAAAGAACATGTACATTGTACAGGTATGATAATTGACTGTAAAAAATTTTAAAAATTGTTACTTCCCAAAACAATGTTTCTGCTGGGCCACAGATCAGAATTTAGCCTATGGCTCCACAATGTACAGTAGTATTGGGAAGGGCAAACTGTGTTACTGTGTCTATCAAAAACTCTGTGAAGGTTAACATCTTGCTGATGCCCAGTGTACATGGTGCAATGATCTAAGAGTGCACTCTTTAAAGCATCCTGCCAAAAAACCTACAACAGCATTGAATCAAGCCCTTGCACCCCAGTTTACTGTCACCACTGATACACAACAGTAGAAGATCGAAGTAACTATCTGCTTACCATATTTTAGTCCTGTACATGATGCAAAACATTCGTGTTTAATGAGAAAAGAATATAGCAATCACAAAAGTTGCCTTCAGATAGGCCCATTACAACCAGTGCACAAAGTTCTTCAGAAACAAAATAAAAAACAAATTTTTGTTTTTATTTCATTTTAATTACAATGTCCAATTTTAATTAATTAGTTTTTTCACTTTTGTAGAAAATTTAGTGTTAGGATTAAATGATTTTTTCAAAAAATTATTAATATTTTTTAACAGTGCATCACTTGAGACCAAAGAGCTTTACTATGTATATTCATCTGGTGGGTACTTGTATTAAGAGAACAAGTATTCAAACAGATTTTATGTTTTAGTAATTCAACAGAATATAGTCAGTCTAATACACTATAAATTTGACCTATTGAATTACCAGTTACATTTGGAATATGCTGTAATTAATTTAATTAATTTAAAGAAAAATGTTCAAATTTTAGAAGCACCCCAAATTTTTATACAAAGTAAATTATCTCTAATGCTAAAAAGAAAAATAGCACAAATGAAAACATAAGCAGGATATTAAAGTGCAAACTCTGTGTGCAGTCATCTGCTTTTTTTATACAACAAAATGTCAGCTGCATTATAGGAATCTGTGAAAAGAGACAGGTTTTCATGTTATGGGTTGAAAAGTACATTGTCATCCAAACCGCATGTCATGGCATCTTATCTCACAGAGAGAGGGAAACACTTATCTGAGGCCAAGATACGTCACTGTTTCACAACGCAACACCTTCCTTTCATTTGCTATCCATCGTTTTTTGCCTCACAAAGAAAATAATTGATTTTTGCTTCCTGTGCACTAATGAAAAAAGAAATGTCATTAGGCCTAACGCTCTCACAACTCAAATGTGGAGATTTTCATCGAAAGTAGGGAAATGCGTCTGCCATTAAAACAAAAAGAAGGCAGTTAAAACATTAAGAGGGAAAGGGGAGGGAAATAATGAATGGGGTCCGAGAGAGCTATCTTTCCCAGGCAGAGAGTCACAGGGGATGCAAACACTCAGATGCCATAAATGAGCTACCTATCTGTGGAGAGTGACTTCTCCATCCTATTTGATTTGGCTCCCCTATCATCTCTTAAGAAGATGTCAGCCTTGCTTCGTCTATTGCTCCCAGCTTTTATCAAACCGCTGACGCACCCGCACCAAAAGAGGCGCCGCATTTCAATGCCTTTTCAAGGCGCAACACTAAAGAATAAGCACTTCATGATAAAAAGGAGCTTGTTAAATAGATCTGTCTATTTGTATGGTAATAATGATTATTTTAAAGACCTGCTGCCTTGCACGTGTAACGCAGGGGCAAATCTGTAATCGTTGTTTAAACATGATTCCTTGAATGACCTTGCACAACTTCTGCACTCTAATAAATACTGTTATACTTTTATTCATTTCCTTCTGTGTTTCTAATTGTATGATGTATTATAACCATGGACAGAAAAAAAACGTTCAAAGTCAGCTTATGTTCCATTACCCACTTGCTAAAGGAGGACTTGTTTTAATTAGATGTATCAGAGATCTGAGTGGATCTCCTACTGCTCCACTGGGTGGTTGTCTCTTCTGGGTGGGAGTCAGACATTCAGTGATGTGAAACATGAAAACTTGAAGAATTAACGTAATGTCACTATCTGAAGTGCAAATAACCTACATGTACAACTAGGGCCTATTGACCCATTGGAAGAAAACCCTATTTGTCAGTCCCTCTTGTTCTTTCTTAAAATGTGGAAGCTCCATTTCATCTTGCTAACAGAACTTGCAAAGTGTTAGATGTTACTTGAATATTCTATTTTTTTCTACTATTATAAAGCTTCCAAGACACATATACAGATGCCAACATTCTATTAACATCAGAGTATTCTTTAAAAGCAAATGGACCTTAATATACTTTATGGGTTCTATCAGTTATATTGTTGCACACAAGCTGTGGCGCTGTGTATTTTTCATACTTCTTCTAAGCAGAGCACACTTTTCACAAGCAGGCACAGTTACAATTGGACAACTAGAAGAGATGACAACCTGGACCAAGAGGAAGGGGGAAAAACATACAAACAAACAAACACACGACCTCCATGCTCTCATTAGGATTCAAAGGGACTTGTTTACTGATTCCCAGACGACAGCAGCTAATAACAACACAATTATTTGTCAAAGACCTGGCCCCACAGACTGCAAAGGCGTTGTTTGAGCTGCCTGGGAAATTAAAATGACTGTGTTTGTGGTGGGCAGGTATCTGGAGGCTCTACCCTCATAGTTTCCAAGGAGTGATGTCAGCACAGATAAAGATGTCAGGTTAACATGTTTATTTGGCAGCAGGTGGGGGGGAGGCTGGATAGTTTTTTTGATGTCCCCAGCATGCAACTTTACAAGGGACATAAAATAAAAGCCACATCCTGTTTCATCTGTAAAATATCAAGTTATAATTGGGAGCTCGCTTTTTTTAGTCTTAAATTTACATAGTACCCACAAGCTCTTGACTCACTACATGCACTCTTGATTTTATTTTTGAATGGTCCTCTTGCTTAGTATCTGCCTACAGCCATTCACACTGTACATTCCTAGCACAAAAAGCATTTCCTCATCTCTCAGCTATTTACTGGTGGAATTAATAATACAGAAGGGTAGGAATACATATGTGTAGTTTCTCTTTGGCAGCACTTAGTAGTCTTGTTTGCACTTGATGAACAATGCAAAACAGAAAAGAAACTGCTAATGACACACAAGCTCCAATTTCCCACATGGCACCTGTCCACTGTGAGTGTCCAGTTAATTTGTGAGGCCTAACCGCCCTCTATAAAAGAGAACAACTCAAAAACACAGCTGAAGGGTATGTCCATCTATTCTGGTTTAGCATACCAATGTGCCAAGGTGCAGCGCTTTACCATGTGCCCTTGCTTTCCATGCGCGTTGTTACACCTCACCATGTCACCTTCTAGTCTGTCAGGGGGAAAGGGCAAGGAAGGATGAGGGACGAGGGAAGCCATGGTTCTTCAGCAGTTGCTCTCAGGCTCTCCATGAATTGCTGCTACTCCTGCCACCATGCCAGTTAGTCTTTCTGGAACTTGGTGGCCATTCAACATTTATCTGGTGGGATAACTATAAAAATCTGTCAGTAGACAGAAGAGGGTTTTTTTTACCCCCCTCTACCCCTTTCTCAGCCTAGCTGGCAGATTGAGAGGCTCCCGTAATGCACAAGTCTGTTTTTATTATTCTTGCTGGGGGAACACTATTTCATCAAGCACATGATTCCAGCAGAGGAGATGGGCTGCTCTGGCTATATTTCTTCCAATCAAACATTCCAGGGGGGAAAAATGAGTGGAAGCCATCAAATCCTGGAGTAATGCTGCCAGATTTTATGTAAAAAGAAGGACTGATGGACAAATACAGGAAGGCAAGACAAGTTTAATGACGTGTGTTCAGGAGCTGAGATTGGAAAACTGACAGAGAAAAGCAGCCTCTTTGCTGGAATATAAATTGTTCTGCACTATAAAAAGGCTTTTATCTGGAGTGAATATGGGACGTAATACATGGGTCAGGGTTAAGTCATTTTCTCCGGCAAGTTAAGCGAATAATGAAGGCAACTCTGCGCGGGGAAGGAGCAGTGCTGCCGCCAGTTTGTCTTCATTTATTATGCCAAATCTCATGATTTTGGCGTCGCCGCGGTGGGCGCTCCGGCTCGCACCGGCGGACGACATATCGCTTAATTTACACAAGGTAATGAAAGCAGGGAATGGGAGGACAAAACAATTTACCTGCTGACACTGGAAGAAGTGATTTGCGAACATGGGGGTGAGTGGAAGATCAGGCAGAGGGCCAGGGTGGAGGGGCAGATGGAGGGGAAGGCGACAGGAGGAGAAGGAGAGTAAGGAGGGGTGAGAGAAAAGCAGGAGGACCATCACTGGGAGGTGCAGCAGAAGAAAAGGAGAAAAAGCCAAGGGGAAAGAATGCAAAAAAATGGGATTAAGAACATTATGAACAGAGTGGTGGGAGGGAAGGAAGGGGTGCATGTGGGTGGCACTCTCTGCTTGTGATCGAAGCCTTATTGGCGGCTCCAAGGACTCGTCTGCAGCTGAAATGAACAGACAAGCAATCAAGCCGTAATTGACTTGAAATCCGCTGGAGGGCTCAAGCTGACAAGGCCCCTGCTTCAGCCTGACTCCCCTCACAGCCTTAATCACATAGACAACACCACTTCAGGAAAGGAGGCAGGAGGGGCAGAGTGTGCACTTTTATTATCATCATCATCCCAGGAATGCAACAGGTATTTTTACGACAGACCTGGGTTATTTCTTGAGCTCAGGTGGCATTCAGCACAGCACCATGCAAACCAAATAGCATTACGTGCAGTAAAAATATTTAAATGATATGTATTATTGTGTGAGTCAATGCAACATCTAGTATTATTAAATGACTGCTTATCAATAATTATTGAGTGTTTTGTCTTATGCTAAAGGTGTAAAAGAAACAGCTGATTGGGAAAAAGACCCTCAGTCCATTTCTTTTAAAGGGAGCTGTCCAGCTACACAGTAGTGCTGAAACCTGTTAGGGTCACTGTTGTGTTTCATCAGAATCTCCGCAAAGCACAAGAGAGTTTCAGTATCAACTTCCTCAAGGCTGACTTCTAATCAGTATCATTTTGGGGGGACCACTTGATCATCCAAATGTGTATTTAGGTCCTTCAGTTGATACACATTTCCTTGATCGGACTGCTCCAGTCAACTTTCAGACACATCACAAGATGACAGTATTTACAACAAAGCCCTGCAATTTTCCAGTCACTGGCAATCAGCCCAGACTCCTCTAGATAAGGTCTGGGAGTCCAGAGTCATTAACACTCACTCAGAAGGCCAAATATCTTTCTTTCTTTCTTTCTTTCTTTCTTTCTTTCTTTCATAAGATCAAAGATACAAAAGTGAGGGATCCGAGTACTGCAAAAACCAAAAGAATTGCTTTGGCTGGTGGTGATATTGCAATGGTGTGGAGAGTGTTTTCTTTGTGCACATTAGACCGCTGAAGACCACCTGAGCGTCATCTGAATGCCACATGGTATTTAAGTATTACTGTTGGTCAGACACATTCCTTCATGGCCACAGACTAACCCTTTTTAAGTGGAAACTCCAGGAGAGTAATGCGCTATGTCACAAACCACAAACATCATCTCAAGGTGGTTCTATCCAGCCAAAGATCTATATAGATGTGGAAAACACAATTTGGTCCTAGAAGGGAAAAAAAATTAGAACATTAGAGTATAAAATAAATTAGCTATGAGTGGAAGTGGTATTTCTTGTTGATGAAATGCACTACTCCTTTGTGTTTCTACACTGCATGATCATACTGGGACAGGTCTGTTTTGCACTGGGTCAATTCTACTTTACTTCCCTGAGGTACCCAGGGGCCTTCACTGAGAGGATTGGCCTCATGCTGAGAAAGCCACAGCTCTGCTTCTCAACCTCCCCCTCCCCAGGCCCATCCCGCACACTACTCCTTCCCGGGGCTTATTTGCTTCGAAAATGAGAGGTGACAGTTAACAGTGGAACTCGTCAGCGTGAATAAGACACGGTCATGCTCGGCTCCCCCCTACCCCCTTATGTGGAGGAACGTGCTGTCGGCTTACGTCACATGGCCGAGGGAGACAGAAGCACAGTCCTCCCACCGCTTCCATTACTGCATAACCAGGGACAAATTGAGCCCTGCCATCACTGCCAGACAGGTGGATGATTGGAGCGTGGGTTCCCACATCGAAGCGGGCAGTTTCATTTCCTGGCTGCAGCCAAAAAACTCCCTCACAGAAGAGGATGTGGAGCTCTTCAAATAACATATGGCTGCCATTTCATTTGGATGCCTGCATGAGCATATATCAGAAAAGGCATTTGTGTATCTGTAGCTTGCTAGTGCATTTCATTCCTATGTTGTCTGAAAGTAAAATACAGATACTCAAATATACTTATTAACTGTCTTCATTTCAAAACTCACTGGTACAATGAAACAATGGAACTGTACAAAATGTATAGCTTCTCTCACAGTTAACTTTTGTCAAAATAAAAAATCAGTCCAATATGGACCCATAGTCAGCCCGCTGGTCAAGCATACTTACATTTACCTCATTTACCCCATCCCTGGCCCAGATCATTTAACATTCTTTGTCACATGACCACTAGAAACACCTGTGGGGAGGGAGTGGTGGGCTAAGTAGTTAGAGAGAGCTGTTCTGGTAAATGGAAATCAGGTTCATCCAAACATTTAATAACTCATCCAATCTGGAATGTTCACCCCTTACTGGGCTAATTATATCATTTAAGTGGCCTGGACGAAGGGCCAGAGCGACCGTTCCCCAAGACTGTCACCACATAATTATGACTTATGCCACTGTGGCCCAGCAAGCTGGATGAAGTCAGCTTGCCATAAATTTTAATGATCACTTAGACCATAAGTGCGTCCCGCACGGCTTCCGTTGCAGTTACCACAAAATATAGTGTGGCCCCCAAGAGTCCTGCAGCCCCAGTAGCAAATGTGAGGGATGAAGGGAGAGAAGAAAGAGGAGCTGGGAGGTGATGGCAGCTGATACGGCAGGAGAGGTCAAGTTTCAGCCAGTGGACATGGGAACAGACCGATGGGCTTGACGTCTGCCCACACTAAGCTGAACCAGACCCGATGCATCCACGGAAAAACACCTGATGACACCCTACGCCTTGCGGTGGCCCTGACCTAATTCAGTGGACGTGAGACTGGTGAGGTGGGGGGTGCCCAGTCAGCAGCCAGGCTTCCAATGAGCACCACCCGTGGCAGGAAGGGTGACGTGATTGGGTCTTTAATATGGTGAAGTGCATTTAATTCTTAGAATGAACACTGGAAAAAATGAGTCATGCCCTGAATTTATAATTTAAAATTTTTTTATTATAAAAATTTTAATACAACTCCTCACATCCTTTGCCTCAAGTTGTGATATTTTAAAGGCAGTATGATTTTTTTCAGGAAAAGTCCTGAATACACAGCAGATTGAGAGAAAAACATGCATTTCTACATCAATATTTCACACGAGAGCAGAGAAGTAGAAAGACAGCAGCTAGACAGCAGCAGATGGATGCAGCAGATAAGAGTGTAAACGAGAGTTGGAAAGACATCACTGCTCAGGTAAGAACGATAACTGATACCTCATGCTTAATATTTATGTTTGTTTTTCAGCTATCCGCTTTCAGCTGAGCACCGGATTTACTCTGCAGCGATTGAATAACGTGGGTTGTGTACAGAAACCTTTCATGGGTCATTTGGTGATTATGAGAGATGTAAACCGAGTGCAAAAATTGAATGACTGTGCCTTTCCTTTGTTTTGGATACTAGCAGAATCTGAGATTTTTGTACTCAATTTGTCACAGAAACAGAACGAAGCAGGATGTAAACCACAAACCTATGACCATAAATAGGCTGTATTTGAATAGCATACAACTTGTTACTTAACTAACCTCTTTCACTCCATTCTTTCCAAAGTTATTTCCTGTGTTTCATTTTTAATCTAAGCATTCACCTCACTCACATTTTTTTGACTATTAAATGAGATTGAAAGTTGTAAGCCTCCTTTTCCCAGGGCTGTCAAACAGGGTGTCTGGCACCTGTTATCAGCTGGATGGTTTCATCTGCTCTTATACAACCCAAACTCACACACCTATTTGCCCCATCCTTCCAGCTCCATGGTCCCCGACAGCCCCCAGGTTTCATTAATAACATCCCACAAAGAATTTCCTTTTGTGCATCAATTTGCAAGATGGAGGTGATGGAAGACCCCTGGGGACATCCATAGGTCCCCAGGAGCCTTAGCCCTTTCTGTGCACTCTCCCATGTGAAGAGAATGGCATCATAAAGACAAAAGCTGTGTACAGCACTCCAACAGCACTGCAAGCCATTTCACCTGCAGGGCAGCGGCTTTAAATGTGACTCTGCATCATCTATCGGCCTCAGAACAAGAGCAGGCAATGCCCTAAATGTATATCTTACTGAGAACTCACCCCTTCCCCTCATTGCGTCAAATAAGGCCAGGAGCACGATCCCTATATTATATACTGTTTCAATCAGGTGCCGATTTTGGTCCTCAAAATGCCCTGAGGGAGGCAAGGGAAGACGACTTTCAAGTGTCATTCAGTATTCATAAATGGTCAGCTATATGTGCCAAAAATTTTCCCTACCTCCACCTCCCTCAGCATCCAGGAGCAAAACATTCACAGAATCTACCTTTCCCCAGTGTGCCTTCATAGGATGTTCGCAGGGACACTGCAGCTGTGTTGTAAACGTGAGGCTCTCCAAGGACTTTGATAAATCTATATTGGGAATGGGATAAGACACAAATCCACCAGAAAGGGGTTCACTCAGCAGTCTAAAAACCTTCAACAAACAGTTCAACTTGTCCTTTCCTTATTAAACCACAACCCAAATTAATGTGATTATTATGAGACATAAAGGAAATGTATTTCAATACTTTGGTCCACACCTGAAGTTCACTCTGTAAATATGTGGATGACCAAAACATTTAATTTTCTTATGCTTGAAAAAATTAACATTTGATCTACAAGACAAGCCAAAGTAATATCTGGACACCCTTCTGGAACTTTCTATACAGTGCTATATGATTACATCCCTGAAATATTGTAACTATCTGACCCTCAGCTCCTGCTGTTCATCAGAGACTCTGCCTGTATGTTGCTGTGACCCACTGCTGTTCATGAAACTAAATAATAAAAAAGAAAGCTCAGCCTTTGCACCCTCTAATGAAAAATCATCTTGCTCTCTGTATTCTCATTCAGGTGGCTCTTAACTAACTTATTTGGCAGAGCCTGTCTCATCATCCCGCACAAGTCGTGAGCAGACATTCCCAGCAGGAGACGGATCCCTGCGAGGGGTCCTACACACGTTTACAATCCATTATCACGTAGCTCCTCTCAGCAGAGAGCAGCAAGGAAGCTGCACACCGCATCTCCCAAGACCTTCGGTGTGATTTGACACCGTTTCCGCAGCTCGGAATAGTGTCTGCTAATCAATGGTGAGACACATGGATCTGAAAGAGCACTTCTGAAACTACAGCGGCTTCCCTGGAGGTGCAGGATCTTGGCGCGAGGCAAAGGCTTCGGCAATGCCGCATTCCCCCAACTACAGAATCCCTGAGCCCCGAGTCGAGGAAAAAAGAACCCTGTCTCTCAAACACACACACACACACACACACACACACACGCAGACAAAAAAATCCCGACTGAGCCTCTGCTGCGAGGACATATTTCAGTCAGGCTGGCTGTCAGTGACGGGTGCGTCAGCCTGAGCTTCTGAGCAGGAGCTGTGTTTTAAGCGCGTGCCGAGCGATTTAATCGCGGACGCAGCGACGCAGGGGAGTCTAATCCGGGCCTACGATCGCTGGCGCGGCGCAACTACGCCTCTTGCCGAGATAGGGCAGCTGTCTGTACACGGGCCCATCTCGATAATGACACATGCGTCTTTGCCAGCACTTCCATCTCAGGCACCTCGGTGAAGCCGGGCAGTCGCTGACTTCATACTTCACAGCACAGGGTCGCTGCCACTCACCATGAGTTTCCGTCCCAGAAACGGGTCCATTGTCCCTGGCAGGGCAGCACCCAATAACATAGCATCCCGCAACAGAGCGCCCTCGCGTGGTTATATCTGTAAAAATACACAACAACCTTCAAAGAAACAAGCAGAATTAAGCTGCTTACGGATTTTCCCACGTATACAGCTGGGTGACTTTTACTGCATCTGATCAAGAGGAATACCTTGCTCAAGGAAACCCCAGCCATAGGGATTTCAATCCAAGTCTCTAATTTGAGCCCACAGTAAGCGGCTATGACCACTATGCCAACTGGTGCTCCAAAAGCTGCTGGTTGAATGTCTCCATTAAGTTTCCAAGCACAACCCCAAGCTTCTAATATTACTTAATTAATTTACAGTAAACATAATGTATTTAATAAGTTATTCTTTATTAAAAAAAGGGGTGGGAAACACTATCATTATGTGGGGTTAGTTGTGCAGCCCTTTCTTCCTTCCTTGTCCTCCGACAGCGGCTCCGTGTCCGTGGCCGCAGCGATAATAATGTTTCTAATCTAGTTACACGGCACCCAGAACTGTGCTTCATGTTAATGATGGACTGGCCCCCCTCGGAGCCCCGCCGTGCGCTTCACTCTCAATTTGTGTACTGTCATCTCTGTGCGACGGTGCCCAAATTGATGCACCCTCTTGCTTTTAATTAAATCAAAAACAGCCGGGGGTCGAGCAGGTGAGGAGCCGCCGCCACTAACGGAAAAGAAACGGCGGTGAAATAAAAAATCAGATAAAAATTTAAAAATGAAAACTTGCGGACTAAATTCCGTCGCAGTTTAAACGACGCTAAGTGTCGAGTCGCAGGACGCGCGCACCCACCCACGGGAACGCCGCGGGGCCCTCGGCGTGTGACACCCGCGCTCGTTCCCCTTTGTCGACAACGTGGAAAACGTTCCGCTTTAGATGCTGTTTCCCGCGTTCCCTCGTGGAGACGCGCGCGCGCCTTCTTTTCCGCGCGCCAGTTGAAAGTTTCTCAGGAGCGGGAACTGCTTTGTACGTGAATGCGCTTCTTTTCTGAGCGCTTTTTACAGCCGAAACACAGCGCCTTGTGTCCGTGTTTATTTAAATGTATATGCCTTAACCAAACATTATTCGTTAGCTTTTGACGTGTAGTTAAAATATGCCAAATTACACGGTAATTTTACCATAATAGCGCATACATTGTATCCATAAAGATGTGCATGATCTGGTATTATTCACTATTCCCAAATACAATCCACCCTAAAATAATGCATTTTCCATTTAAACGTGAGTCTTTCTTTTAAATACTTTAAAAATTATTTGTGTTCTCGCAATTATTTAGAGAGCACTCTGGTGTGTTTGTGAGAGACACCCCCTATGGCGTACGGACACATGTCCAGTGAAATTCCCACACATCCGGGGGGGGGGGGGGGGGGGGTAACTGGATTTACTGTGTCCGGGGCCCCCAACCCCCAAGCAGTGACATTATGAAGGTAACCTAACCTGAAAAAGCCCCCCCACCCCGTTCCACATGGCCGCCTGCTTCGCTATTCATTTCGTGGATCCTGCAAATGAAATTACGGCAGGAAGAGCAAAGGACAGTCTTCGGGAATTAATCCCATTTATGCCAAGGCCCACTTCACGTTCGTGTGGGCGATGTAAGGCGCATCTACAATTAGCTCCCCAAAAGCCCGGCCGAGTGGCACGCGGCTGCCCGAGTCAAAAACAAATATTGCTAAGTGGGGATAATAATATGAAGGGGACGCGGCCGCTGAGAGACGGTCAGACGGGCCCCTCATTTTTAAAAAAATGAACTGCTGGTAAAAATGATCAATGTACATTTTTGGAACTATATGTACATACAATAATACAATTATACAAATATGTATATATGATTAAATTATTTATACTTATATCATACAAAAGTATTTATCAGATTATTGTTCTGCAAGCACTGCACGTGCATATAAGTTATGTTTAGGCATACAGTTAATTTACTGGGAGAATTTATCTTGTTCAAATTATTTTACTCGCCTTAAAATGTTTTAATTGGAATTGGAATTTCTCCCCTTTATATTAAATTATTTATATTATTTATTTTCAATTCAGTCAAACACAAAATACACTATCAATAAATGATCGCTGGCGTAAACAGTAAAATATGTACTAAATGTTTTAATTCTCGGTGTAAAAAACAGCTTTACAGTATTTTGGTAATTAGATTAAATATTATATTGAACTTTTCGTTAAAAGAAAATCTTTCGATAAATTCGGGTTCCGTAATATTTTAGTTAAAATACGTACAACCTGAGATACAACATTTTTTTTAAAAAAAGAGAAAACATTATTTGACTGTTGTGTACGAATGGATAAAATTAACGAAAGTCTATTAAAAGGGAAGTAAAAAGCGCCGGTAAACTTACCTGAATTTCCAGCTTGTTTATGGAGGAAGCGATACCTGAAGCAGACGGAGTTTCGCGAGCCGCCGCGCGCCGAAGGGCAGCACTGAAGAGAAACACTGCCCCCTGGCGCTCTGACGCCGCACAGCAGGGTACGACCGAAGGCCACCTCGGCATCTAATGCTCCATGTAAGAACTCGTTGATATGGCTTCACTGTGAGTTCGGAGCAAATCTGTGCTTCTTGGAAAGTATTATATAAACACGTGTATTTAATACAGTGATTTCACATTCACAATAACTTTTCTTATTGTATTTGATATTCGTAATTGTTTTTTTCTACAACTGTCAACCTTAAACTGGCTGAATTCATCCAGCTTTTTGCCCAGCCTAGACTGTGTTTGAGCAGGTGTTGAGCAGTCTGTTCATTAGCTATTTTAAATACAATGCGTGACCACGATGCACATTTACATATTTGGATTTAATGTGAAGTCTTTTAAGAGATTGCACATCCTCAGCCATTGATCAGACCTCAAAGTGGTGAAACTTAGAAAATAACTGTGTGAGCAGCTGGGCTTGATGAGTCACTGAGCAGCAGCCGGGTGGGGGGTCCGAGTGGAGAACTGTGTCGTGACATGTCATGACGGCCCTGCTGCGAGACCCTCAGTGTGGGCCATCCGTCAGCGAGGGCCTGACCTGGCCACATCACTGCTGAGTGGAATCTGAGTGGCACCCTCACAGACTGCTGGCTGAGAGCTCCCCTCATTGGAAGAAATCCCAGTGGTGATTCCCATACCCATGTACAAAAATATAAATTTATTTGCAGCACAGACTGGATTAGAAAAAGTACATTAAATGTCAGTGGTGTCCTCTAAAACCTGATGTGTTGGACAGACATTTGCACTTGGTGACTAGAAAGCCCCTAATTATTGTGCAGCACTAGTACAACACCCACAAAGAACAGGAGGGGTAAGAGATGTGTGACCTTGTGGTGAGGGTTGTGGTGGTAATAGCAGTAGTGACAGCAGCGGTGGTTGTGCTCCCAGTAGTAAATGGTAGCGCTGATGGAGGTGGTGGGGGCAGCAGAAACAATGGCAGTGATGGTCTTCCATGACACACTCTGAAGTTTACTACAGTGGAGGATCATAGGAATACACCAGGAAAAAGAACAAAAACACACCACTGTGAATGGCAAAGAAACTAACGACAGACTATATATTACAAACACATGGCTCGGAAAAGTAAAAAAAGCAAAATTTGTTAAAAATTAAGCAGTTTTTTCAATTTTACATTTATGCCAGTTTGAATTTCTTTCATCCCTCAGAAACAAAAAAATTAAAGCTAGTCACTGGAAGTAACTGTTGACTTGCGGTGCCATATCACCTGGATTAGTGTTATAAATGCAATCTTGAGAAATGGAACTTAATGAAACTGTGCTATAGAAGTCATTAATACATTATATTGCATAAATAGAACTTGAAAATTGAGCAACATAATACAAAATACTAGATTGTGCCTCTAATAATAGCGATGTAATCATGTATTTTATGGATAACATTTCAAAAAAGTTTCCAAAATTTTTTTGGGAAATTTGTGAATTGCTAAAATAAAAATTGGTCAGTTATCAAAATAAATTACTCAAAGGGCTAAAAAAGAAGAATTCTGTTGCAAACAGTGCCATAAGAGGTAGTGCTAACAGAAGTATTACTGTATTTTTGATCATTATTTTGAATCCATCCAAACACAAATATTGTCTGATTAATAATATGTTTAGAGGGCACCGCAGATTCACTCTCAGCTAGGCTAGGAGTAGGTAAACGGACATGGCGAGGTAAGAGACAGACAGTGAAATGACCAAAAAAGGAATGAACACAATAGATTGAATGTAGTGGAATCACTGACTTAGGATGTTTAATGTAAAAAATTTCAGGAAGCTACTTCTGAATTTGACAGGTTTTATACACTGTGGTTTATGATACAGAGATGGGAAGGGCAGACATTGTGAGGTGTAAAACCCTGTCTCTGTTACCCCTGGCTCCCATATCAGAAGTGGGCCCTGCTTGTTAGGGCACAGCAGACCCCCAATGAGCTGGTGCTGGACAGAGAGCGGACTGTGGTTACAGGCCCATATCATCCACCAGTGCAACCTGCCACGTTTGTGATTGCATGCAGCACACACACTCACACACTGGTACACACAGAGGGAGAAACACACGCTCCAGGAGCAGACCCTGTACAGGCCGAACGTGAACGCAGCGGCGTTTTAATTTCAGAGTCCTGATTAGCTGATGATTGCGTGACAGGAGCCGGCAGGTCCCCTCCTGGCCGCGCCACCGCCTGCAACTCAATCACGGCCAATTAGCGAGTCCCCAAACACTCTCCTATTAGAACACTCATAATCGACTCATTGTGTCCTGATTTGGCAGATAAATCACTCTGTAGCCCCCCCCACCCACACACACAGAGCCACCCTTCTCACCGCCTTCCTCTCCATTCCCAGAGTTTCACTGACAGCGTTCTCAAGCGAGCTTTTCATTGGAGCTGACAGTTTGCGATATTCATGTTGGACCCCTTTTTTCTTTCTTCTTTTTTTATTCCCTGCAGAAGAATGAAGAATAATTTAGCAGAGAAGGCAAGGCAGGCAGTGTGCGGGTGTCCTTGTCCTACAAGGTTAAGAATCCATTCTGTCTGAGCAAGGAAGGAGTGAATTAAAATAAATGATGGGCATATATTTATTGCGAGTTTTTAGATGAAGCTGAGTGGCTGTGCGGCACCCCTGGCCCAGCCCCCGGTCCTGAAGCAGCACGGTTCAGTTATGGCGCGTGGCCTGCTCTCTCCTGCCAGGCTCCCTACACATATTCACATGTCCAGGCAGCTGGCTGGCTGGACAACAAGACACAGGATGTCACAGTGGTGCAGAACAAGAGTCCGTAGCTGGATTCAAGGGACAGAACTGCAAAAGAGTAAGCTCTGCAGATGGTGGAGCTTATGGATTATTATTATTATTATTATTATTATTATTATTATTATTATTATTATTATACAGTGACTCCCTTTGATGAACTGCTTGTCAAAGTTAAGGCTTTTTTAGTCCAGTCCGATCCTAGAATGGGGCGTGAGGCTAAGTAGGGTACTCCTTGGACAGGATGTCAATTAGTATTATTATTAATATTAGTATTGTTATTATCATTATTAGGACTATGAGCAGAAACCCAGGCCAACATTAAAAGAACATCCAAACTGTACACAAACAGAGCTGAATTTATACAGCCCAACTGCTGTGAGGCCCCAGCGCTACCTGCTGTCTCACTGTGCAGTCCTCAGTGGGCACTTTTATGGATATAAATCTGTCTTTACAGGTGGCTTCTTCATAAGGACCTAAGTCCACAGTTGACATCACAAAAAGTCAAGTTGTAGAGGCAGCACAGTGGTGCAGCAGTCGTTTTGTCGTCCCTGGACTTCACAGATGGATATGAGTTTGATCCCCAGTCATTCTGTGTCTGCATATTCTCCACTTGTTTTTATGGGTTTCCAGTCACAATCCAGACAAATATGTTTCATTTGAACTGGTGATTCTAAGCTGCCAGTAGTAAGTGAGTTCATTGCTTTGCTGTATAAATATTGTATGATACATACAGTGTGCGAACAGGTTACCTGCACCCATGAGTGATCACATTTGAAGGGTTCTTCACTGTCCATACTGAGCAAGATAGGAGTTTGTTCCACTGTCAGAATAGCATGGACTTTGTGGACACCGCAGGATCAGAGCGCACTTGGTGATATTTCCTGCCCGGCACTAACACACTGAGTACACATGCAGTTGTCCTCGCCCTAGAGGACACAGGGATCACACGGCACAGGCAGACACATAAACACAGCCGTCCAGCACTGGGTCTATAATAGGACTCTTATTTTAGCCGCAGCATACTGAGGTGTGAATAAATATTTATAGCCTCCAGCAAGTATTTATAGCTCTCTCTTGGATCAAGGGTCTAAATGGCTTTTTTTTGGTCACATGCATAGAATTATTAATAGAACAATGCCTGTATGCAGTAGGTATGGTAAACAGAGTAGACACCAGGGTAAAATGGCTCCAGTTGTTTAAGGCTGATTTGAGTTCTGATTCCTGTGCTCTGTGTGTTACTGCAATGTGTCCTGACTCCTGTGCAAAGGGACACATTGTTTATTTATTCTTCAGTTTCTCAGCTATGTCTCAGTCAGCTGGACCTGAGCTGGACCTGATCTCAGCAAGACATTCCCCATACCAACCCTATTGCCAGCCCCCAGCCTGTAGTGACCTCGTCCTAGTCAGTGTCCTCTCTAGTGTTGTCCTGCTGTTTGATGTCAGCACCAAGGGAAGCAGCCCACTGCTCCAGAGACCAGCAGGGAGGACAAAAGAAGCAAATTACACTCAGGACCCCCCTAGGGGTGGATACTGAACCCCTTTCCCCCTTACTGGCTAGAGCCAGGGTAGCCCACAAAAGTGGTCATTGAGCTCCTTGTCCCCCAGGTACTAATGTAGTGGCCTTCTCTGTACTAACTTCCCTCTCCATGTGGAAATAGGGCAAAGGGGAGAACATCTAATATGGATTGATCCAGGCCATTGTGAGGGTGCAGCGGGAATGAAATAGGGTCAATGGCTGCAGTGGAGTGGGTGATGGGCCTGCTCAGTACAGCAATCACGAGTCCTGTGCTGCCACAGGACAGCCTGAATGTGTCCCAGGTATGGATGGGTGGTTTTCAGAAAGTGGAAGGGGAGAGAAATCTTGAATTAATGTTTGTGAATATAGCCATACCCCAAGATGTCAGGTCAGCTTCTGGGAATTGGACTTTATAAGGGGTTTCTTTTAATACCCTACTTGTCACTTACGAGGACCGAATCTGGATTTTAGGTGCCTCCCAACATTTGAACACGAGACCAGTGCCATCATGTGGTTTTCTTTGCTGCTATATAGGCTGGAGCAGCATTGAGGTCTGTTAACCCCTTTCTCATTACCCCTTCTTTGCTAGTTTTAAATGTTACAGCCTCTGCAATTATGTCCCTCATTTGGATTGTGTAAGTAATGTCAGCTTGTTCAGTTGGTGTGAATTTATTTACATTGTTCAATTGTCATTGATTTCTTTTTTCTTTACTCTTCTTTTTTTGCATTAAAGGTTGAATTAATGCATAAATATTGCATATAATTTGTATTTATTTTTTGTGCATGTTTCTGTACAGTATGCAATGGCTAGAAAGAGCTAAACAAGTGCAGGCAGACAGACACAGCCTATTACAGTAATATCAGGGAGTATTAGAGTAATTAATTAAACTTTTTTGTTATGGTGTTATAACTATTCAAGGAAGTGTGTTTATTTAAATTGGAACTGGTGATATTTTATTGTAAATGGGTGTCAGGGGGGCTGCGGAATACATTAAAGTTTCCACCTTTGAAACTAATGGTAAATACTCCTTTGACTTATGAGAATTCACCATAGGAAGGGTTTTTCAGGAAACAAATTACCTGTGTAAGGTGGGGAAAATTGCAATTGCATGCTTATGTAACATCTTGTAACAACTTCAGTGCAGGTCAAACTGTTCTTCTTGTAACAGTTTTAATGTGTGCCACATTCATAAAGCCCTACACAACAGTAAACCCAACGAATTGCGCTGGATCTCACATCTTTTTTCATGATCCTCCATTCCCACTCAAAGTTGTGGCTGCAGATTAGGGGGCAGAAGAGGGAATCATTAATTTCAGCAGCTGGATGCAAATGAGGCAAGACAGCTGTTGTGCAAAGAGTGGTGTGGCCTGCCGCTGCTAGACCCCCATGGCACTGGTACCGCAGTCCTGGGCACCTTCCCCTCGGCTACGGAGACCACCACCAGCATGGAGCAGATGGGGCCTGAGCTTATACTTTTTCCTCTTCTGCAGAAAGGTGAGGAATAGCAGGAGAAAGGCAGCTACTCACAGATGCCAAGGGGTGTCAGGACAGCTGGAGCCATGTATGGGACACAGAGCCCCACTTGGAGCTCACCTAATGCTCATGAACTTGCTGGTGGATTTATCCTAAAACTCCTGAAACCTACAGCCCTATTTAGGACAGCTGGTCATCCTCCACAACCTGATTCCAATTACCACTATGAAAATAGTTCTTAACCACATCAGAGTTTAGATTATTGCTCTCTGATTAGCTTAGCACCGTGTGCTTCTGGGATGGGCTCTGGACAACTGTGACCCTGAGTTATACAAGTGCTTAACAAAAGTTAGTGACATTGTTGTTATTAGTATTATAATATTACAATTTTTTTGGACTACAGCCAAAGCTACTCACAATTTTACCCATATTATTTAGCTAAAATGTAACTGGAGCAATTATACAGTTAACTGTCCTTGTGAAAGATGTTAGTTCCTGAGACTCGAATCAGCAACCTGCTGGCCACAAGGTGCGTGTAACCCAACATGGTTTTTGGAGCACTAGTGTGTTTACCCCAATATGCACACAAAATGAGAGAGAGGTTTTTCCACATGTACCTGGACCCAAGTTGCTGATAACCTTGACAAATGTGCCACGGTCCTGCAGCAGGGCCTCCCCAACCTCGACCGCAATTTAGACAAGGACCCTACCCAGGCCACCTCTGCAGGGGTCCGCACGCAACTGCTCTCCCCTATCCTCCCCACCTTGTTTATCGCCACCAGCAACAAGACAAACAAGTGCCCCCGGCATGGTCGGCTGCGGGAGCTGTGGCCCTCCCCTGCTCTGCCATGACGGAGAGGCTTTATAGCTGTGAACAGCATGGCCGAGGAGACCACCTTGGCCTGTCCCTCCTTGGGCCGCTTCCTGAACCTGGCCCCCCGGCCCCTGCCCCCCAGCCCCGCCATCCATGGCTGAGTTATTATCATAATTTCCCAGCGAGGCATCGCAGGGACGCCCGTGTTTTACAGAATGTTTTGTGTTTTATTGCCTTTAAGTCAGGCGGCGGCCGGCGGAGAGGGGCTGCGGTGATAAGAAAACCACTCAGGTGAAAAATGAAGGGGCCCCTGTTCAGGACCGAGGGGAGAATGGAGCAAATAATAAAATACATGACAAATGTGGATGCTGCCTGTATTTCATGTCAAACCCCTCCTTCCCTGCAGCATGCCTCTCTCTCTCTCTCTCTCACACACACACACACACACACACACACACACATACACACCGCTGCCACAACACCCAAAAGCGAGAAAACAGGACAGTAATAATATCACATTTAACAAATCTCTGTGATACAAACAGAATGTGAGCCTTTTTTCCTGTTTTTCCTCTGTAAAAACACAATGTCCCCCACCTCTCCCCACAATACACACACCTCATACACCCTGCAACCCCCTGCCCCCTCCTTTCACTTCCCTCCTGGCTCCTTTGACAACCTGACACCAGCAAGATGCCCAGGGGCATTCTGAGCTGCCACTTTCCGAGCCATTTCATGTCCCAGCCCACCTGGGGAAGACAAAGGAAAGAGCGAGGCAAAATTAACAAAAGGTGGGGTGGGGGTGGGGGCCATTTCTGCCTAACTGAAAGCACTTCTACTTTCCCGACTGCAACTTTTGACTCTCGCCCAAGTCTGCTTTGCTCTGCACCACAGTGCCCAAACGGTGAATTTTTAATTAGGGTAAAAACATCTGTTTCATCTACACCATTTTTGAACCAATTCCTATTTCGATCAAAGGACCATATTGATCTCTACCTTAAGGCCATCATAGAGACTTTTCCTTTCAAACTGAAAATGTTACAAAGACAGAGCAACAGATCAATGTTGTGTTAAATGGCCCGCTATAGTTCTATTCAAGTAATTTTCAAAGGACGTTAGGGCACATTTTACTCTCAACATTTATGCATTATCTCGTAACAACGATTAGATTGTAAAACCTGAAACCCGTCACTTCCCTGTAGGAGACCAGCACAGATGTAAATAATAATATTGTTCCTTATGTTATGCTCAGAACAATGAGTGCTCGCTTTAATAAACACAATTTTTAACATCTGTAATGACATATATATTTGCCTCCCGTTTCAAAAGATCCACTACTAATTATGCTTAAAAACTAAGTATTAAAATCCAGTTATTTTTATTTTCCAGCCACAGTTGAATCATCATGACCACCGATGCCTGTCAGACCTGAGACCCACTATGCTAAGTGCCATGAGGCCCTTTTCACACATCATACTATTGTCCTCACGGCTCCTTTTTGGCAACCAGCACAAGTCTGCCTTCAAACTTTCAGAATGGCTTGCCTTGGACAGCAATAAGAAACCATCTTAAATAATTTTGGCAACAGAATGCTTCCTTTTTTCATTTTTTTGCTCCATGTGAATCTACATATTTTTGTATATATTTTACCACTGCACTGGATAAGATGTGTGCTGTCCCCCCTCAATCCCCCAGAACACACCCACCACTTCCCTTCACAGGGGCCATGGGTTTGCAGCTCTTGTCTGTCTGTTTGTCTGTCCATCATCAGCCCTCACTCACAGCAGGAGTCCCCCTGTATGAGGCCGGCTGTCTGCACATCTCCCCATATTCACCTCCTCAGCTTTAATGAAACACGGTGTTATTGTTCCTGCGTAGAATGTAAGCCAGATATCGCTACCAGATAAGATATATAACTTCTGTCAGCACCTGAGCCTATTAGACATGCCGGGGGCTCTTTTCTTTTTTCTGCAGACCAATTAGTGCCCTGTATCGAAGAACACTGAGACGTGCCAGCCGGAGGGAGGGGGGGGGGTGACATTTTTATGGAGGTCACAGTTTTGGTTTTATTAAAAAAGTATGACTTCTCCCACTTGTTGTCTTTACCACCAAATGAAAAATCATTTCCACATGAGGATCCAATAAAAACACTGATAAAATGGCTCCTTTTGACTGGCCAGGCCCCTGTCGGCCCCATTCTTTCAGGCCCCACTCGTTCTGCTCCCTTTAAACACAAGGGATGAGGATTATAAAAATATATGAAGTAGTTTCAGGTGAGAAAGCCTATTGTACATATTCATATATTGTTTCACAATCATGACAGCAAACATCACATGCGCACACACAAACACACACACGCACACACGTACACGCACACATGTACATACATACAAATTACATTAACCAGAACTTATTTACTTGTGACCTTTTGGCATCAGAAGCCCATTGGACAAATAATAAATACATGAATGGACACAAGTTAAAATTTATATTTTAATAAATGTTACTTTCTAGCTGTTAATTAAGTTGCCAAATGATTGAGAAAGCAACAGGCGGAAGATGGGGAGTTAGCATGTCAATGGCAGCACAATATGCCCATTCAGAAGATTGTTAAAATTAACATACTTTAAGTGTATATATATATATATATATATATATATATATATATATATATATATATATATATATATATATATAAATATATACTTTACATGGGATTAGAAACAAATGAGCTGGAGGACCTTCCAGTGGACAAATGACAAACACTCATTGCATGTGGCAGGGCCCTTCCTGTGGCAGGAAGCTCACACAGGAGTTACATCCCTCTATTGTAAGATTGCCTCTTGGGGGTACCTGGTACCAGATGTGTGACAACACCCAAATACAGCAGCAGTAAGGTTAAACCTTAGGAATGAATACATCCAATGTGCTGGGCAAAGGAATGGCCACAGGTGGCGCTATCTCAGTCCCACACTGCTAGGAGGAGGGAGGTCATTTCGAGGAGATGGAAGCAGGCACATGGCAGCAGCTCCACTCTCTTCCTGTCTAATCCCCACTAAGCAGCATGGTTGAGGCAGCCAAGGACCAGAGCAACCTCATGCACACTCAAGCCGGCCTAATCTGGGCCGCCGCCGTTGCCTCCAACGGGCCCTTGGTGGCCCCATCTACAGGACCCAGAGAGACAGCTAGAGGTTGTCTCTACATGGATGGGCACTTCACAGCACAGCGGGGGCACAGGGGGCGAGGGGGTGAGGGGGAGGAAGGGGCACTGTGGCAGCTGCTCAGGGCATATGGGCAGAATTCATTAAGTGTTGCTAGATAAGCCAATCACACCAAGGGTGTGAGGGGTGTGGGTGGAAGGGGGGGGTGCGAATCAGAACAGCACTGGTAACAACTTCCTGCTCTGAGCCAGAAAGTGGGTGGCAGGAGTGTGTATAGAACATTTAGAGTGTTTGTTGAAGAAGCACTGCCTATACATAAAACCACCTACACGTTAAAAGTATAACAGCTCTGGCATTTTTTCATTTAATTGCTCCTTTCGCAGCAATCTTATAAGTGGGAGTAACGTAGTCCACAAATGGGTGAGAGGCTGGTAATGGATGCATCATGGAAAGAGTTTGTCAGATGAAGACTGGCAAAATTGGGGGCATATTGGTTAGAGCTGCTGCTTGGTACTTAAAAAACCTGGATTCAAATCCCAAATCCTACCTTAGTACACCTAAGCAAGGTACTTACCCCGAGTTCCAGCAAAAATCACCAGCTGTATAAATGGTTAAATCACTGTAGGTCTCTTTGGAGAAGATAAATAAATAAGCAAAGATCTAAGAACTTTGAGCAGGATACTTAACCTGAAATGAACCAGTAAAACTCACCAAGCAGTTAAGACTGTTGTTCTATATTAGTAGAATAGAAGTATTAACTAACACCACACAATAATATGATAATAATATAACACTATTATAATATTAATAATACTGTACATACCAGAAACAGGTTGCAACTATCTCTGCCATGTTACGTTGGAGTGTAAAAAAAAAACAACATGCCTTTACTGAACACATCTGTTTCTGATCAGGTAAATACTATCATAAATCAACAGGCAACAAATTCCAGCTGTTTCTAGCAGGATTCTAGAGTTAGAATAATGAATGTTTACATAAACAAGAGGATTATAAATGAGATCAATTACATTTTAGAGTTGGAAAAACTAATAATGAATATTGCAGTTTGCTTATTCTTGGCTTGGTTTGCTCACCTTTCCAGGTGTTCAAACTATATTATTGTTGATAATATTTAGCTGAAACTGAACTCAGAATTCAAAAGCTAAAATGGAAATAAGATTTTTACGAAGCAACACAGGGAATATGTTAAGCAAGAAAGAGTGTCTAACTTTCAGATGCCATGAGCTTCACAGATGAGTTCAGGCTTACATTAGACAGACACAGTGCACACTGCAATATACTGTTGTGTCCACAGTGACTTCAAGTGGCAGGACACTGACTATGTGAGTCGGGAATACATAACGGCAGATTTTCTGCAGTACACCCAAAGGTGTATCTGAAGACCATAAAAAGACAACACAACTCGGAGGCCCAGTTTGCCTCAGCATGGCTGTTTCACAACTTCTGTTTGGCCTAGAATGTGATTTGGGTTGATGAGACAATGGATTTCTACATTTAGAAGATACTTTTCTTCCAGCTAAAAGCAAAAAAGTACCTTTCCTCAACAGAAAAGTTTTACCCACAAACACACTGTGACTGTGGCAGTCAGTTTGTCTAATACCACATCACTCAAGTAGCTGCCTCCAGAACTGATAGGAAATACTGAGGTAACCATGAAAGAGGATGTGATGCAAGTTTATGAAGCCGTCACGCGATCAGGAAAGAAGTTGGTCTAAAAGATGTGGTATGAGAAAGTTCTTAAAAGTTGAAAGGGATTCAGCAGCTCTGAAGAAGACAGCTTCTTCCACCACATCAGGGCCAAAACCAAGAACCTTTGGAAGCAATGCATGGATACATTTTACATTTTGCATCTGTACAGCAAGAATACTTTCGAAGTTACAGAGAATCTATACTAGACCAGCACATCGTTGTTTAAACGTAGAGGGTTTGGGTTGCACTGGGCCAGAAACTAACACAGATCTAAAAATATACATTTATAATGCATGTTAAGCCTGTGTCGAAAGCAAATCTGTTCAATGCATTTCAGATAAGTCTGTTGAGAAAGCAAGATCTTTGGACCTCAGGAATGTAAAGTCAATGTCGTGGTCAATAATAATGTGTCACTTTGATGTCCACAGCTAAGTGCAGCACAATTAAGTGGATTTACACTTATTCAATTATTAACCTTGAAATCCTTCTTGCAGCTATTGGGGCCTGAAACAACAGGCTGTGGTCAATCAGCACTTCTGCCCTCATCGCTTCAGCTGAGACGGATAATAAATGGAACGCCTGTTCGCCGCCTGGCCCTCTGGCAGCCTCCAGAATGTCATGTTTCTGTGAAATATAATTATGACCATCATTTAAACGTAGGTCTTTCAACCAAATTGTCCAGTTTCTGGTCCAGTGCTACATAAAATAAGGAAAAAAGAACTATACAAGGAATAAGAATCAACATATTTGTTCAAGTTTTTTTACTTTATTAAAAAATTTAAACCAGCTAAATGTCTTCCACAGTGTAAAAATTAACCAATACAAAATACATTAAATTATATATTTTCTGTATACTGGATAGTAAAAACCAGCCCTTCTGAAATATGAGGAATGTGAAGACTAATGGTTTTGAACCAGGTCTGACAAGATGGTCCTGTGCTGGATGAGGCCTCATGCCAAGGTCAGTGGCACGTGGTCCTCCTCGCCTTGATCCCACTCAGTGAGCAGCTCCGAGGACACCTCCGTGAACAGATGATCCCAGTCCCAGCCCACATCCTCCTAGACAGCCAGAGGGGGGGGATGAGTTCACACTTCATAAATCTTAATTACTGGCTGCATGTGCCAACAGCGGTGCCACCTCTGTGCTACACTCCACAAACAGCTGGATGCACCTCTTACTCAGTGGGGCCAATATATTTATATCTAGGAGTGCACAAGGGAAGGGGGGCTCACTCACCTCTCTGACCTCCTGCTCTGGTGCTAGAACCTTGGTGAGGAGCTTCAAGTCAATCTCACCATCCTGCAGAAGGAGGGATTACACACCAGAGCATTAATGACTTACAGATGAGATGCTCATAATGGCATTCACACTGGGCAGTGGGGGCAGACAGTGGCACCAGGCTCCATAGATCTACATCTCTGTATAAAATATGTACAATAATATCAATTTAGTTGTACATATACATTATACATACATAAACACATAGCAAATAAGGTGTGATGGACAAGGGAACATTTTTAAAATTATAGAATTTGAATGGTGGTGCAGTGGTAATGCTAGCACCTCACATTGCCTAAGCTGTGTGTTCAGGTGTAGGTTTGAATTCAAATGAGGACAGGAGGAGTTTGCATGTAGCCCCATGTTGGCAACCCACAGAGATGATCTGAAAAAGGCCAAGGTAAACCACTTTCATACTCTTCTTCCTTGTTCTCCTTTGGGCAAAAGATGGCCAAAAAATTCCTTGCAGAACAGTCTGTCTAACTTGTCTTTGAGCCACAGGTACCATAAAAGTCAAGGTTTCGAATTTCCAGGAAACATAGAAAAGTATGTTCAGTATGAAGCAATGCAATTTCCCACTTAGACTTATATACATTGTGTTAAAAGTGGTCTGAGAGAAGCTATCTGTCTCTGTCAACTTACAGGAGTGGCAGTAGCAAAGGCATCATGCAGTTCCCCATAGGCGGGGTTCTCCAGGCTTACCAGAGTCTGGAAGGCAGAGAACTTCATGAGGTCGTTGTCCAGGTCCCGATAGGTCATGACACGGTTCACCTGGACACTAAGGGGAAAAAGGGTTTAAAATCAAGTTAGTGCCAAGCAATCCTGATTTGATGGAGACCTCTTCCAGATGAGTAATGACACAATTCCTTCCTATGAAAAAGCACCAGCCAAACGTGATCACTAAATGTCACCTTCACCAGGTCTCACTCCAGGCCACCTTACCATGTTACCTCACATGGAGTAGGAACTCTGCATTGACCAGGGGCCCAAACCTCTACACCCTCTGCTCACTGCCATCCAGCCACAGTGTAGACATGTGTCAGTATGGTTCCAGCTGGGCCATAATCACAAACCCCACTTTACATTCAAAAGCAGAGATAGGCACTGGGGGGATAAATCTTATGCCACTATTACTTCTGCCTAATGCTGTGAATTATAGAAACTGGGACCCTCCACGTGGCCAAAATGAGGATGATGGACCACTGGGTGTGGCACTATGAACTAGGAATTCACGTTTGCCAGTAATTTGGTGTAATCAGTACAACAACTCTCTGCATTACTTTATCTACAATTCATCTGTTCAACAAATGTGGAGCCAAAGACAACTGGGGACTCACATGGGCTGCGTATGTGTGGATCAATAGTCGGCACACAGGGAAACCAGTTGCACTCAGACACTGAGGCTTAAGCAGAAACCATGAGCGTGAGACTCAAAGTGCTTCAAAAAGTACCTACAAAGCACTACAACAACCCATTCCTTGGCAGGGACCAATCAGCATGGAGCATTTACCTGCATAGAGAGAGGAACAAGAAGCTGAGAGCCAGTTGGAGACAACCTGAGCAGGTAGCTCTGTGTATGTGTGTGTCAATTAGGGCAAGTGAGGCTGGAGGATGTTGGGCGTACCTGGGTGGGGCAGCCACCTGTGCTGTGAGGTCCTCCTCCTGTACCTCCTCCAGGTCAGGGATCACAGGGATGTCTGAAACAAGTCAATGAGGGTGAGCCAAAGCTTCCACACACAGCCACACAACAAAACCCTTAAAACACTCATTGGGATATTAAACGCCACCCGCAGTGAAGTCAATTTTGTATGAAATTGAGGGTTTTCCACTGTGGTCCTGGGCATCCAGCAGGCCTCCAGCTCCTGTTAGGGCACTGAACGCTCAGAAGGGCAGCAAGACAGATTCAGTATGATGCCTCATGTGGTGCACTGAGCTCAAGGACTTTGCCCTGCACATCATGCTCATACCACTGTACAGCCATACAGCAGAGGCACTTCTCATTTGGATACCACGCAGAACAGAGGAAGGCCCATCACTTGTTTCGCTGCACATTTCTGGACAACACTGCAGAGAATGACAAGCTGCTCTCACCTCACTAGAGCAGTGGTGTGAAGAAGAGTGGTACAACATTTCAGAGATGAAGCCTGTCTCCTACAGGGGCACTTTTTTTGTACAAATTAGCATCTGATTCTCCTTCTCCTGCTTCCTCCCCCGTCCTCCTCAGAGCTGCCCTGTCACACTGGCCAGGCGGCCATGAATATTCAGAAGGCTGGGCGGCAGCTCTTCCCGCTGCGAGTGGGGCGCGGGCCAGGGGCTCCCCGGAAAGCGACCCCCCCCCTCCCCGCCCACTGCCGCGGCATTTGGGTCCTGTCAGTGGCCCCTCCCCCACACCCAGCCTGCCACTTCGGCCAGGACCGAGTCCCGCCATGTGTGGGTGCGTGGCACACACAGGCCCATCTGTGTGGGGTCGGAAGTCACGGCGCGGCCTGGCAGGGGCGGGTGGCGCTGCAAGCAGCCGGCCCGCTGCTCGAACAGTAGGAACCCGCTTTAATTGGCAAAACGCAACAGGACAGAGCATGGCTCCATTCCCAAGAAGGACGGGGCAAACTTGCACAGCATTTTTCGCACTTTCAGGACAGAGAAACAAAGAGATGTTAAAGGAAATAAAGACAAGTAAATAATGATAGCACAAAAAGTATGGAATTGATTTTCTAACATAAGACAAGATAACCTGATGTATTCCAAAACAAGGCCGTTTTGGGCTTCAGTTGTGGGGTTTTTTTGGAGACCGAAATGAGGAAACAAGTAAACAACTGACTACACAAAATGAATTATACATATTAACACTTTCATAAATTTATTACTCAGTACAACTTCATTACTTTAGTATCATATGAATATGTAGTCTGAAGTAATTTATAAAGTAACTCAATTTTTTCATTTTTTTCTGTCATGTGAACTACATGTTCATCTGACAGGTAGTTGCTGAATAACACATGTATGAGTGCTCTATTCTTTTTGGATCACCTTGTACATATTTATGTATATGTACACACACATATTACAGAGAATATATCAAATAGACAGGTAGACAGGGGCTTAAATGCTTAAATGCAGCAGCAGAGACCTGCATTGTGCACCTCAAGGGTGTGAGGCTGAATCCCCAGGTTGGCACCGCTCTGCTTCCTGTCTAGACTTGCAGCGAGAGGGCCTGCAGTGCATCCCTGACAGGCAGCCAAATTCTTGGGGGACACAAAGTGCCTGCCCAGAAGGGAAACATCCCAGCAGACCCCATGCAATCTGCCTCTAATCGTGATTTTAAAAAAATACTAAAAAAAGATCTAAAGGTGGAAAATGTGGCTGGTATCACACACAGGGGGTGTGATGGTGGTCTTTTAGTTTTGTTCTTTGTCCTCACACTTGTGTTCACCAGTTCAAAAAGCTCATGTTTCTGTAGTAACGTACCTGGAGCCCAGGACAAGTCAGACTCCTCTCAGAGGCCCAGAAATGACAAAAAGGGGCAGGAGAGCCCGTAACTGAAGCTGCCCAGCATGACAGCTCACCCTGCAGGGAACGTCAATAGAGCAGCTCAGGAGCTGATGGAGGACAGATCAAGTTCAACTGTGAAAATCCACATCTTGCCTCCCTCCTCTGAAAATTCTTTTAAACAAACAACCATGGTATCAAGGATAGTTTGTTCAGCTGTGACCTCAGCCAGGCACACCCCAGTTTCCTGCTGGTTCGGCTGATGACCATCAGGAAGCAGCAGCACTGTCATCTACATTATTTCATACAGTGGACACTTTTCTTCAAAGCAACTAACAATGATTTACCTATTTATATAGCTGGGTACTGTTTAATGTATCAACTCAGAGTAAATATCATGATCAAGGGTACTACAGCAGGTCAGATTGAAGCCTGGGTTCTTTTAGTCTAGAGTTCAATGGGTGTTCCTGACACCTGACTGAAACCTTTGGGTCTTGAACCTAAAACTTTCACACCTGAGCTGCTCCTGCTAGGTCAGTGGACAGAGAGGAAGAACAGGATCCAGGTAAACAGGAAGCAAGGAGGCAAAGAAAAGGTGCCTTTGTTACAAAATTGATGTTTGCTTACAAATATCTTATTCAAGGCAGAAATGCTCAGTCGAGCAGCGACAATCATTAGCCATCCCCAGTACTGACAACACAGCCTCTTCTCCACTCCTTTAATTAAGCAGAATTTAAGACGCTGCGGGCGTTTAGTGGCTGACAAGATGCATCTGTACTTGTGATATCCAAATAAATGTGGCCGGCGGGTGTTTCATATTCATGAGGCCCCAGTGACACGGCGTCCTCTCATTTACAAAGCACTGCGTTCAGCAGATTCTGCACCCCCTCTGGACCCCCGATCAAATTTAATGGTCTTAGCACAGTGACATGAAAAACCCCCAGTGTCCAGTTCCTCACCAGCATGGCCCCTCTGCAGGCATGCAGCTACCTCAACACAGTGCTGAGCCCAGTGTGTAACCTCTCTATACAAAAGTTCTTTTATGGTGGAACATGGTGAATGTGCTTGGGTCTGAGGATGTCATACTATGCCAAAGAGGGGACTATTAACAGCAACAAAGAGACCTGGGGAAAGTTCTCAGCAGCCTGGGTATGGAGTGTAACGGAGCTGTTTGTTTCACCCTGCTCATTGCCTAGTCATAACATTCCTGCAACCAAAGCTGTCCACGGATATAAAAGGGATATTCTGTCGAGAAATCTCTCCCTCCTGCCGAAAAAGGAAGGTCAAGAGCTGCCACTAGTCTGAATCAGTACATAATGGCATCAGTAGGTCCACACTGCAACTGTCTTGAGTCTTAGGAGTGAGGGAAATGGTCTTGCCAATAGAGGTGAGTGCAGAGTTACCCCACACCATTGGAGTGTGTGAGTATGTGTAGGCAAGTTTTGGGGTGCACCAGAGGGCATCATAATCCATTGCTCCTTGCCCAGATGAGGCAATGCTGCTTTTTAAGCACACAATACTTATTCCAGAACTCATTTTCCAACAGGAGACAACACAAAGCAGAAGATACATAATTCTGATTCATTTCTGATACAAAAGCATCGCCCCAAACTCTGGCGATTCAAGCCCACAGCAAACACTGCAGTGCAGCAGTGCATGTTATCATGTTGCTGGGGGGGGTGGGGGGGTGGAGGAAAGTGGCCCAGGGACACCTTCAATACCTTGCTACATCAACTATGAAAGGGACCAGGAGAGACCATACTGCTGGTCTGGGAGGGAAATGGGTGTGCAGGATGGATCTGACTGCCTATGGATGTCACCTTCTGTTTCTGTCATCCAATCAGGAGAGCTCAACTCTTTTAGCCTTTGTCTTTTATCTACAGTCCCTTCTGATCGAGGCAATCCCCTTCCTGTCAAGCTGCTGTTGCAAGAGAGTTCAGACTTGTTATGAAAATGCACATCTGGTGGGATGTTGTAAAACAGTGAGATTACAGACCATTTCCTGGTCTGCTTGCCGTGGTCACAAATAGACAGGACTGAATTCAATAAATGTCCTCTATGTGACGTATGTTGCCATGAATGTGTGTCCGTGGGCAGTGCAGGGACAGCTCCTGGTGGCTATCTTACCTTCATCATCAGAATCCTCAGGGGTTTGCGGTCGCAGGCGTCTGCTGTAGAAACAGGAAGTGAGAGAAGAGCATGAATAATTTAATTCCTTGAGACGATGAAGTCATCGTCGGGAGTCTAGGCGAGGGCTGACATTTGCTTTGATGACTGCTCAGCTCAGCAGGTCTGAGCGAGGCTGCAGATGGGGCTGATGGGAAACGGCCCTGAAGCTTGGCCCACACCACCGCCATGTCCATTCTCGGCTGACAGCAGCAGGGCCTGCCAATGGGCCAGGCGCTCAGCACCACCCCTGCCTTATGCATGTGGCTGGGTGCTGTGGCTTGGCCTCTCTGTGTAACCTACACCAATTCAGGAAGAAGGGATCAAACTGGGGCGGGGTCAGGGCACCATCTGCATTTCCACTGATTGTCCAGGCATCTTGCACTAGGGTCCATGAAACAGGCCCACAGCCCTGATAAGTAAAACATAAGCCCACATCACTGTCTCTGGTTTGCACCCACAACTGCCTCCCCGAATGCTAGCCCAACAGCCGGGTGGAGAAGGTGACTTGATATTCAGCATCAGCACAGGGAATGACAGCACCAACATATCAAGTTCAGCAACTATTCCTTCGCAAGGACAATTTCTGGCAATGTGGTGCAGTTTGTATTTAGGAAAAACTGTCCACAAATAAAAATCATACTGCACAAATTCTGCTTTATACATCACTTAAGCTTAATTTTTTTCAAATGAAAAAAGCATTGCATAAATATGTGTGTGAGGATGTTTGTGAGCGTGAGTATATGTGTAAACACAGGTTGAATGGTCACTCACTCCTCGAGCTCCTCCAGGGGCACCCTCCTCCCTGACCTGTAGAGAAGAACAGCTGTTAGTGGCATGAGCAGTGGCAGCAGTATCATAAGCACCTCAAAACAAACAAACACAAACACACACACACACACACACACACTATGATATGGGAATGTTACGATAAATGCGAAGGTGTCCAGTACAGTGACACGCATGCAGCCATCTATGCATACAGACACACAGAGCCAGAGCAGAATTGGGGATACACCTGTCCGTGGCTTTCCAACCTGTATAATCAATTGTAAGGCCAAACTGAATTAAAAACTCACTTGTGAAATCCACAAGCCTGTCAGGATCTGTGAACTTATTGTTATTGTTGATTTGTATTCAGATGCTTAAGATCTTTTAAAAAAAAAGGTCTAATTTGTTAGACCCATTAATGAGTCACATTAAATTATTATTATTGTCAGGCAGTCCTTTGAAAAAGAAAGCGGTACTACAAAAGCTGTGTGGTGACACAGCCACCTCATTAAATTGTGAACACACGTGTTTCAATCAGTTTCATTCTCACATTGTTCACCTCTCTCCTAGCACGCTCGGGACATGGCCAGCTGCCACAATGCCACCCACCTCTGTGATTATAGGGCTGCAACTGATGACTCCTCTCCCCTGTCTGTAGCTGTACTCAGCCTTTGTGTTTGTATAGTATTTATTCATTGCTTCTCTGTCTAAATGTGTTATGATATGGTTGCCAAACCATTCTGATGGTTGAATCTGCCTGAAAGGACATCCACTATAAAAAATTCCTCATATATGTTTAGGAACTTGGCCAATAAACTATTACTGTTACTTCTTAAGACACCGTCAAAACTTAGTGCATTTTGTTAATGATGACAGGTACAAATACACATTTCATAGGTTGGATTGTGTTAAATCCTGAAAAAAATAACCCTTCAAACCTCTAGAATAAGTATACAGAAAATACTGGCGCCTTGGACTTAAAATGAGAGCACAATCCACAGAAACTAATTACCTTATTGAAGTACACATAACTTCTTCAAATGTCATGATAAAACAGCCCAGCAGTTAGGGTACATTGGTACGCCACTGTTCTGAATTACCTCTGCTTGTTCAGCAGTGCCCCCTTCTGGCAGCACAAAGAACACCACATTGAATTCTGTGGAAAAGGCCCGGGAAAAGTCCTGTTCTAAAATTACTTAATTCAGAAGACACTTTATTTTTCATATGTGACATATAAATCTCTCAAGCAATTTGCAAATTCTCTCAAGCAAATCCGTCCACCAAAAACCTATTTTGGTTTTTAAAACCGCTTAATTTTAACATCATTAATCTATTTCTGCATAGAACATGTATTCTATTAAGAGATTCATCACAAAAAACAATGTTATTAAAAATTATGTAATTTCCCCCAAACTAAAGAAATTAAAAGTAGCATCTGCTTAAATAGTAAGGAATATATAATGCTCAGTGGACTTGGGAAGGGTAGGATAGAGCACCCCTCTGGGTGTCACCAATCCACATGGCCCAGGTGGGTTTGCCTCCCCTCACCGGCCGCAACCCAACAACACCATCTAAGACCCTCAGCAGTGCAGGGCTGGCCTGTCACCTAGGAGCTCTCAGAGAGGAACTTACTGCAGGATCAAAGCCTCCATTGTCACCCCTTCCTCTTTCATGAAACAATAAATGGAACAACTCACGTGCCACAAAATGAAATGTCTAATACACAGGCTAACCCCCATCAACTGACATTCACAGTGAGCACCAATCTTATAGCTTGAAAACTTGGGGAATGTTGACAGCCTAACAATTTGTGGGACCACTTTATAGCATTTATATGGTGACCTTCAGAGACCCACCCATTGGAGCACCCCTGGCAGCAAAGAGATACAGGGCCATCTAGGCAGGAGGTCATGTTTCCTGTAAGCTAATGGTTATGGTGGCACATGGGGGACCCCTGTCTGGCTGTCCTTGACACACACCCCACAAGAAAGGGAGGGGAGAAACACTTAAACCCACATTACAGGCCCTTGATGAAGACTCATGTAGAGCAGGCCAATGGACATGGTAAAACTGTCGGGGAAAAAGTTGTTAGGGATAAAATATATTGTGACAGTCTGGCTCCAAAGGTTCATCAATAAACTGACAGATCATTTAGTGTCAATTAGGAGTGATGTATGGGCTGATCCCAGGATTGCTTCTCACTGGGATTAGTGAGAGGAGGGCACAGCAACTGAGCATGAGAGGTCACATTGAGCAGAAAAGGCCGTGCCGTTTCCAGGGGGGCATTACTTAAGCTGCTTCACTGAGGATCGATGCCCCCTAACATCTTACGTATGCCATGTGCCCAGCAGCTGCCCAGTGTGACCTCAACTTTCCCCCTGTGATAGCCATATACTGAGCCTCATCTTTCACTGACACCAACAACATGGAAAACGGGGAGAAAAAACCCACTGGGTCCAGTACTGCTGACACTTTGGCCAGCAGCAAACCCCTGATAAGTGAGCAGATGACGGAAGCCACTCAAAACAATAGGTTGCTGTAACTCTGGGGACCACTGGTGAGCTTGGAGAAACCAAAACTCCAGGCTGCATTCAAGATTCTCGCTCCCACTCAAGAAATGTACTTCTGTTCTTTGCCTTGGTACTGCTACTAGGAAATGAAATTCACGGCACACTATACAGGCTATGGCCTGCCAACATATCAACTAGCACTAAAGTGATCCTGCTTGGTCATCCATTTGCAGGAAACCAGGATGTGACATATGCTGCCAGATTTTTCAAAGATGATGCGTTTCCTGTGGCAATTGCCATGTATTATAAATGTATAGCTCCTATGAGGCCCAGAGGTACCTCCAGCCCCCATTTCCTAAGAGGGAGCTCGCATGCTTCAATGAAGACTCCTTCACTGAGTGGACCTTCCAGAAAGCACTTTGAAGAAGATGGGAGAACATGCCACAGCACAGACACACAACATTTTGATTGCAGAGGAATTCACATTGTGGAGGAATATAAAGGTGGAGGGACACTCACTTGGCAGATCCTGCTCCTGACGTTTCCTCTGCCCATCCTCCCTGCCGCCGAGGGGGCTTCGGTGGCCCCTAGGGTGAGGGAGAGGCACAGACAGCATGATGCCAGGGATTTCTCCAGCACTGGGTACGTACACTTACATTACCACGATGAGAACATTCCCAGAGTTGAGAAGCCGTGGCTGACCCTGAAGATCTCAACACTGGCAAACTATATGCTGGTGCCCCCTCCTTCATGAGTGGTGGTCATCTTCCCAAGCCCCCATTCCCCCATTTGCGGAATCCTGCTAAAAATGCTGCCGATCACCAGAATGCAAGTGCCCGGTGTAGGGAGTGTGGGAACAGCAAGGAAGGCTGCCAGAATGCGGATGCGTGACCTTACATAGCTCTGTAGAGAAATGCACCCCCTTCCCGCTAATGGACCTGAGACCCAGGCTGGCCGGCCTGAAGCCCAGAGACCACATCGTGAATGGAGGCATTCCTGAGCATGCTGCCCTTTTGGCAAGATGGGGGGGGGGTTTAAACAAATTTATCAAGCACAACAAGACTCATTACCAAATTGGGTCTGCAAAGGACACAGAGTCCAGGAGGAATTCATACCCAGCCACATGAAAGAGGAAATAATCTTTCCCGGGCGACTCCTTGGCCAGACCAATTTAGAAAAGTGAACATCGGCATTTTGAAAAGGTTTTAAAAAAGTGGTTTCAACTTTTGTTTTGTATTTGCATTAAGAAGGGAGATTTAAGTTGGACAAGTAATTTCATGCAATTAAGGAAAAATGGGATTTCAACAAGGACAAGGGAGGCCAAATTAATGACAAAAGTGGCTGCTTATTGATATGGAGACATTCCTTGGGGTAAATCCTGCTTTTTGCAGCTGGTTGGGGAAAATCTATTGCTGAAAGCCCATTAGGGGAGGGGTAAAAAGCTGACCGAGCCACAGGAAAATCCTTTAGGAATGGAATGCACACTTTTCAACGGACGACGCCGTCAAAAGGTGCCCGGGCACTGCTACACAGAGGGTCAGAAGTAATAATTGCGTATTGATCTGAGCTGTCAGAAATCCTTGTTAGGGCCTCTTACCGACAGGTTTTTCACAAACCACAGAAGATAGTACAAAGGCTGCCTGTGAAGGAGTTTGTCTTAGAAGACCATTCCACTGCACGTTTTCAACACACACACACACACACACACAAACGCGCGCGCGTGTACTTCTTGTGCATTATAATTTGTGTTCAGTGCGGTCATTCCAATGAAAACGGAGTGCAAATGGTACAGTAACACAAGACATGTACTAACTTCCTTTAATTATAAATGTCACCAGTGTGGCAAATTGTACTTAACATATTAATATTAAAAAAGAGGCGCTAAAAGTACTTTTCAGATATTTTTTCAGTTTCACTCAGTTATTATGAGACACTTATACACTAGCAACAGTAAGTGACAAGTGATTAAGGACACTGGCCTGTAAGCAAGATATACCACAAAAGAGTTGAGTCTAATGCAGCACCATGATCTTCAAATGACGACAGCTATGATTTCCATGGAATAAATGCATCACTTCAATAATGAGATTAAATGCCACCTTTAAATTACAAATGTCCTTTTGTTGACTTTGTACAGCGTTGAAGAGGAGCACAACTGTTTCTGTCATAAATATAAAGACTTACCGTATGAGAACACTATGACAACCTTGCTTTTTCAGTAGAAAGTTATGGACCAATTTACCAATGTTTCTAATGTTTCACAAGCTATCACTTACATTTTAGGTTGCCCAGGGGATTCCATTACCATAACACATGGGCTAAATACACTAAACCCATTACCAAGGTCAGCCTTGGTTCAAACTGATTTAAAAATAGTTAAAAATGGTTGAAATCTGAGCAATTACTAGATATTCTGAGGATGAAAGTTATTTTTAAAAAATTTTTTGATAAAATATCTAGACTGCAAACAAACTGGCTCCATCGCATGACACCCCACAAAAATGCATTTCATACACAGTGCAGGTCGCAGGGGGCGCGAGAATCCGAGTTTTACGCTAGGGAAGTTGGCCTAATTTGGGAAGATTACTGCAAAGGCATCGGTGGAATTCCTGCTTGGGGAATTTGGGTTCTGTACAGCTCACCGTGCTTGGGGACAAAATAAGACCTCCATACTCCAAATGCCAATGTTTTCAACTAAAGCAAGCAGCTCTGACATGTCACTTCCAGTCTGACTCCACAAAAGCAATTAAGAGTCATTATTTTCTGGGAGTCTACACAATGCTGGCCCCATGAGCAAAATCAAACACGAGAGCAGAACAGAAACAAGTTCATATAGAAGAACAGCTGAGGATGGGATCTGGCTATTCTCCATGTGTAGTTGACCATTTCATGATAGAATGTAAGAAAGCTATCTCTTTTATTTCCATAAACATATAAATTACAACAAATTGAAAAGGGAAGTGAGTGTGTAGGTTCACATGCTGGCCCTCCGCAGGGAGCACAACCTCTGTTCAGCATGTGATATGTTAATTCAGATACCAGCACATTGAAAGTAATATAGTAAACCTGAGGTGTGTGAACAAGTCAGCATTTCGCTCACCTCCAGCTCCGAACAGGTATCATTCTGCTGTTATCCGTTTCACTACTAAAAGGTGAAGAAAGGTGCTCTCCCTTAAACTACTGTTACCTATGTTCCAAAAACTATGCTTCAATCAGATCAGGACTGTTAGAAAGGTTGTAGCACACCGGATAATACTGTTGGATCAAAACAATGTACAGCTATCTGTTGCACTCTTAGTTTCCACCTCACTGTACAACAACATAATCATCAATAGCACGAACAAAGAATCGGCTCTAGAATCCGCAGAACCTCAGCAAAGACAATTTCGTCAAACGGGCAGGGAGACACCACTAATGCTGTGTCATAATCCTTCCACAGGAGTAATATAGAATAAACAATGTGAGTTTTCTGTCCTAATATACTCTTATCACTAAGAGTTGGCAACAATTAGACAGAGTGAGGTATGAAAGAATAAATACATGCAATTCTCTCAGGCTGTGACAACCGGATTAGACATGTTCCATTGTAGCTGGGAAATTTATAATTTTTGGAGTTTAAAGCACCAATTTAACCCAGGCCTGATCCAGCCACCTACATTAAAACCCCATGATAAGACACCTCATAATAAAACAATTTCAGATGTGACAATGAATGTACAAGATTTACTGAAGAGATTTAGGTACAAGTTTCCATTAGTATTAGCACTGTAGTGGCAGCAGGGGAGGGGTTGTGGCTCTCCCATAATACACTGCTGCTGCATGTTTGTAAATAGTTGTGTCTAACTTGTGGGGAGTTATAGGAAGATTATTGATCTTCTCTGTGCTCAGTGTTCTACAGCTTTAGAGCAAGCATGTTGTTGTGTTCCCGTGAGTGCTGGTGTTTAAACATGTCACTGAGAAACAAAGCTTGTTTTCTCATAGTCCCGTACCCTATTTTCATAGGGCCACTGACAGTACAGCCCAAGCAGTTCGCTGCAGTATAATTATTCTAAGAGGAGTATATATGTGTCATGTGCACATGTCGTTTGTACCAACTGGTGTACTTCCTACACATCAAATACATAAATGAAAACAATTTTTCCCTTTATACACAGTAACTGGAATACCAAGTGAAAAATAATTTTTTTCATTACCCACGTAATGGGGTGACCTCACATTTTACACAATTAAATTTCATGGAATTTGGACCCTACTGATTGTGCTATGGCAGGGTTTTAAACTACTTTCTCTGTGAACAGTTTTGCAAAAAATATATTATAAAAAACATGTGCTTGATGAAGCAAACAGACAATTGTTGCCCTGTAAGAAAATTTGTCCTTGAAATGACAGACACTACAGAACATTACCACTAATAAAAGTAACAAATGTTAAAAACATAACTAGAAATAATGTGGACCCCCACCACAGGTCTACTGCACCCATCTGAATAACTTTACACACATGTCATCTTGCTGAAGGTCCAGTTGTGGATTATACAATATACAAATATTAGCTAGTTTGGTGAAGGGGCTGTTTAAGTGTTAAGGTTATGATGGTATAATAACAACATAAAGTTATTCAGGAATAATATAAAGCAACAAGTTGTGTTGTCACTGTACCTCCACTTCTTCATCCTTGATGCAAGGGGGGTCCAATAGGGAAAACATGTTGAACACCACCATATGGCACTGTACATCAATATACACGTATGTACTACAGTATGGTGTTGAGACTGTGAAATGCCACAGCACCTCTACTGGATCAGTTACCTCTGCCCCAGATGTGGAAGATGATGTTCTCCTTGTGTTTCTGGATTCTTCTGAGGAAATGTTTTCTGCTGTGTGCCGTGCCCTGCGCCCTGATTTGGCAACCTGTGAGGTACAAGACAGGATCACAGTCATCATTGACTGGGGTTGTGATCATAGTAACGTTCAAAGTACTAACTATTGTTTGACTTCAGTTAGCGTCACAGTGGGGGGCAGGCATGGTCTTACTGTTGCTGTCACTAACTGTGGTTAGTGCTGTTGTTACTGCTATTACTGCAATTGCTATTATTGTTACTGTAACAACTGCTATCACTGTTAGTGCTGCTGTTACTGTAACTGACGATATTTATTACTTTAACTGCTCATGTTACTGTTACTGCTATTGTTACTCGGTTGTTATTATAACTGTTGAAGTTACTGTTACAGTAACTGCTGCTGTTACGATTACTGTCACTAGTAAGTGAAGAGCAGCATAGACACACCGCGGCTGCGCGCCTTTAGCATTAGCGATCCCGCTAGCATAGCCGTGTGCATCCCGGACACACACCGCACGTCTTCGCTTCCATACACACTCGTCTGCACTCACTGTCCTTCCCACCAAACTGCTGCTAGTTTGAAACAGAGCACCCGCCACTGCAACTCACGTTCTTCTTCACAGCAGTGTCTCCGAGCTGCAGAGCGTCGTCCATCTTCCCCTTTCCACTATTGACGTTCCGAGCCACTTCCGGGAAATTATAGTTAGCGTCGCCCAGCAACCGTTTCTATGGTGACCGGCCAGCCGCCGCGGCTGTGTATGTACTGTCACCCCGGTTTTCACCTCTTTAATGGTGTAAATATATTTCTTAAAATACAAGTCAAAGCAGCGTGAAGAACTATTACTTCTAAAATTTCAAACACCTTTGCGGAAACAGACCGTGCGTTAGCAACGTAGCGCGTCCTGTGAAAACGTGTGTCCGATGTCTATAACAGTGAGCTCTTTGGACATTATGGCATCCACGAAGAACTCTTCAGTTTATTTTTGTTAGTCAATGGATAGTTGGTGACATGCCAGCAATTCGGGCTTCTCTATTGTTTATGGGGACATTGCCTGTGAATGTTGCTTCCAGCTCCTTGGTCTCTGCCATATATAGAGATGTACGGATTGTGAACGGTCCCCTTGCATACTGAAGGCAAGCGAGTTCTTTCATAGCAGCACCGCATGATCCTCTGTGACCCAGTAGGCTCTAGATATGCTGGGTCTTGTGGCATGTCAAAAAATCTATATTTGGCCAGGGAGGCATGGAGGGTGGTTGGGAACCTGGAAACAGAGAAGTTCCTGCAGCTGTGCCACTATTTACACAAGAGAGGCCATGTGCTAAAAATCATGTCAGGAGTACACTGGTGATTATGAATGAGAGTTACATTTGAGGTCATTCATCATCTGCCACCGAGCCACTCTGAAAGCGTGAGAAGACTTCCTTCAGCTGGGGTCCCAAACGTGTGTCAAGTTTCAAAGAAAGTCCAGAGGGAGAAAGGAATGTGCATGAGGGGAGAGGAAACAGCGGTCAGCTGGTGGGCACTAAGCACAAGCAGGGTTGGCTTTTGTCACCTGCCAAAGTGTCTTGCCATCATGGACAAGAATTATATAAGTATGTATGAGAGCATGTTAAGCATTGCCAGGATCGCACCACTCGGCAAGAGGTGTTCTTCCAAGTACAGAGCTTCACGACTACTTCTAAAGCAGGATGAAGGCACAGTGGTGCTCTCGATGAATCTATGATCACTTTTATACAATATGGTTAACATCAATAAATAATATTTATCTCCGCAGTAAAACGAAGCAACCCCCGCACATCAGAATGAAAACACCTTTAATGCACACCACCTGTCTCTCTAATGCAAAGTCTCAGTAGGGTAAAAACCTGTCTGGTGCTGGCAAACCAAATAATACTGGCAGTAGTACGTAAATAAAGCAGTAAAGGGGCAAGTTCCACTCTCCTTGTTTGCCGTTTCTGCATTTACTGCAACTCTTTCTGCGTGTCTGTTCAATCTCCTGCAACCGGTAACATGTCTGACAGTGTCATCTCAGGGATATTACCCTGTAAACATTGAAGCTGAAGCTGCAGTGAGAAAATGTGGCTAAATGTGAGCGGAAACGGGGTAAATGACAGCATTTTGGATCTGCTTTGTTTCACAGAAAGATGTGGTTGCGTCGCGCTTCCAGCAGGGGGCGTCATTTCATTTCGGTTACAGATTAACGGAACAGGATCCTCAACGGGCAGACAAACATACGAGAGGGTCGGTCAAACGGCCCCGTGTGTCCCACTTTAGTCCTTTCTGCAGCTCTCGCGGAGGTTCATACGCTCATCTTTTTGTCGTCTATCATATGAGCTGAAGTGTTAGTCTGATGGGATAAAACCTTCATTTAGACTTGAATTCATTTTTACAGATTCGCTCATTTATACAGGAGATGACATCTCTCCGTCACCAACACAATAAAACTGAACTGGCTACATTATAATGGTTTTACATAAAATATAAACAAATGTGTAAAAGAGTATTATTATCATTATTATTATTATTATTATTATTATTGATAATACTACTAATACTACTACTAGTAATAATATAAAACATTGGAATGGTGCGTGAGGAGAGAATGCAAACCTGCGGTACCTCCTCCGCCAACGTCACGCGACAAGTCGCTATATAACTGTGCGGGACGAAAGGGGCGCGCACCGAGTCCGGGACTCCCGCACAGGAGCAGGAGGAGGAGGAGGAGGAGGACGCGGACACCCGGAGAGGAGACAGCTGGGGCAGAAGCGGCAGACCTGTGCGCCAGGAGCGGCTGATGACCGGGAAAAAAACTCACACAAAAAAAGAAGCAGCCGCAAAAACAGTGCGCGAAAGAGTGAGCGGTGCACGCGCCCTGGAGGAGCGGGGGAGGCGCGCCCACGATGCCCGTGGTGTCAGCAGGAACGGAGAAGGACGAGCAGACGGAAGGGAAGGTCCGAATGAAGCTGTTCCTCTAAAAAGGCCACTTTTAAAAAATATGATCTGGAGTGTCTTGCGCGGCGGCAGCGGTAGCGCATCGCGGGCGGCGCGAGCCATCACTGATGCTATGGGGGGTCCTGAAGGGGAGACTCTGCACTAAGCGCCTGAATGCCACGAAGCAGGGACACCGAAACAATACAAAGCAAAAGAGGAAACAAAAACAAAGTTAAATTTGACTAGCGATCTGCCCAAGTCAAAGCGCCGGTGTCTGCGCGCGTTCCCGCCGTCCGCGCCGAACACTCGTGTGAAGCGCACGATTCGCGGGGGGCAACATGTACCTGGGTAAAGCGCTCTTCTTGCTGCTGCTCTCGAGTTGCGTGAGCACGAGCCTGGCGCTGTCCACTTGCGCCACCGTGGACATCGAGCACATCAAGAGGAAGCGCGTGGAGGCAATCCGTGGCCAGATCTTGAGCAAACTGCGGCTCACGAGCCCCCCGGCCGCTGCGCTCGAGCCTGGCCACGTGCCTGCGCAGGTGCTCGCGCTCTACAACAGCACGAAGGAACTGCTCGAGGAGTTGGGCAGGGAGCGGCAGCTGAGCTGCGGCCAGGACAACACAGAGAGCGAATACTACGCCAAGGAGATCTACAGGTTCACCATGATCCCAGGGCCTGCGGACAACAGTAAGTAGCAGCATAGTGGGCTGCAATCGCACCTCCCTTACCTTCGATCAAGGTGTTTTAGCTGCACAAACGGGTAAATGCTTAAACTTCTTGGTTCTGTTGCGCGTGCCGGCTGGTTGTTAAGGAAACGGTGCGCAGAGGAAGAGGATGTACAGATAACCTCGCGGCACAGTGTATGTGTAGAGATGTCAGTGGCGGTATGAATATCACAGTCGTAATAAAAAATCCCAGGTGAAGTTGTATTCCGCCTTAAATGTGCTCTCTCCTGCTTTGTTGATTTCCTCCGTTATGTAAGTAGTGTGTTGCCAGGACTCTGAATGCTGGTGGACACCACATCATCAGGGGAATGTGTGGTGTCCATGGTCAATCAAGCATTCAGGGTTAAGTGGGAAACCCCTCCCAGGGGACCACCTGACACAGAGTCTGGGTCATACTATCTATCCATTGTTCCTTGTTATTGCCGTCTGGTCCATTTTAGAGGATGCAATGGCTGAAGAGTTGCCGGACCCTTTGTCTCCTTGTTACTCCCCACTGTCCGTAACTCAAATGTTGACTTAGCTTCAGATACACTTATTATATTAGTGTGTTTGTGTTTGAGTGATGAAGTGCATCAGCGTCTGTAGAGTATGTGGAGTCCATGGCTGTGCTCGTGTGTGCACCTGCAGGAGAGAGTGCCGTTACATCGTGGCACCAATCAAATGGATAGGTGTCCAATGATAAGAGGACTCAGAGCAGAATCTGTGCTGACAGGTCAGTCAGCCCTCAGTCAGCAGCTTGTCTTTGATTCCCCAAAGTGCTTCTGACAGTCGAAACACACTCACATTGCAGGGCATATGTACACTGAGCTCACAATGTAAATAAACCCTCCAAACACACTGTGACATTGCACTCTGGCTAACATAACCTGTAACCTCCAGTGAGTAGCTCAGGGTTAGGGTTGGGGGGGCATATTATTACAGAGATCCTAGGGAAGCCTCACCTGACATCAATGCCTGTTTTTTTCCTCTGGTTATAATGTTGGGTGCTATCCCACAGTGTTCATGTGTTCTTTGCCAATCCGTTACTTCAGACCATATAGCTATAGACATGTTCCAGGGGAAGCTGTCTGCCATGCTGACACTTTACTATGAAGCCCTGTTCCATCCAGGCAGACTAATATATTTCACACACATTGCTTTCGAAAGCCAGAAGCCAACAGGTTACTTTCAGATTCTTCCCTAATGGACATTCTCTCTATCCTCTGCTCCAGCAAAGTGTTGGCAAAATAAAAAGATTGTGTGAAGCCTAGTATGACAAGAAGTTTTTTTAACACACACTGTAAAACAGATAAAATGTTTTTCTTTGGTGTGAAGATCTTAGGTTCTCTTCTTGGGAGCCAGCCACTGATTTGAGGGTGTCATTTAGGGAGAAAGTGGATGTCAACGGTTCTGATTCCAGAAGGAGAGATTACTGAGAGAACAACTATTCTCCTAGGAACATTAATTGCTTTTTTGTGAGTAAGTTGAAACCGTTCTCATGAAAATTAAAATTTCAATCCATCCATCCATTATCATTAACCTCTTTATTCTTGTCAGGGATGTGGTGGTCCGGAGCCTATCCAGGAATCACTTGGTGCCAGACCTATGAAAGTACACCCTGGGTGGGACACTAGTCCAGCACAGAGTGGCCACATATACACTACAGGCAATATATACTGACCAAATAATTTGAAACATGTCTTTGGACTGTGGCAGGAAACTGGAATGCCTAGAGGAATCCCACATAGTTACAGGGAGAACAGGCAAACTCCATACAGAGTGAGCTGGATTTGAACATGTCTGAATGACCCAGGCTCTGTGAGATGGTAACTTACATTTTTTTGACAAAATTCAGCTTTTCAGGAGAATGACCTCAGTTCACATGAAAAATATTTGGCATTTGTTCTGAAAGCTGAGTAAACAGCAGGTTTCCTGAGAATGCTTCTGTAGAGCAGACCTGAGTATCGCTGCAGGATCTCCGGATCTGCTTCAGAAAAACCACATAAAAGCAAGTATTTGTTGGACTAAGGTGCTTCTTACTGCTTATTTCCAACATGCGGAGGCTTCCAGGTCAGCAGTATCTCAGTAGGATCTCAACAACTGTGTTAGATTTGAGTCAACACCACAAGAGCACACTGCTTTCCATCTTGACATGGTACATGTATTGCATGTGTTCTCCATCACTTGCAGCAGAGTCTGGATCTTGACACTCATTCAGCTGTACCATATGGTAAACCTACCCAAAACTATTGTTGGATTACTTCTTTTAGGCTAATGCACTTGTGTTTGCCCTGGAGGAAAGTGTGGTACTCAATTTTTGTCCACAACCTCTGTAGACAAAGAATTGCTCACTGAAATCAGTCGTTGATCAGCATGAGCAGAAATGGTAATTACAGTCATATGGCAACTGAATTGTATGCCACTGGGTACTCAGTTCACTCCAACCACTTGGAGGCAAACCCAGGTTCTTGCTCAGATTTACCCAACCAGCTCTCACCCGTGTCACTGGGCATCCACTAGAGAGGCTGCTTGGGGGCACATGGGTGGACTTGTGGTCTCCATTTGCTCACAAAGCCAGGCCAGTAAATGGTGTTTAATGGGCTGACTTGGTGTCTGTGTCTGGTACCATCACTGTGGACTGACTAGATTTCAATTTGTGATGGAGTTTTATCAGTTCAGAGACAGTTGTGCTGGTTAGGAGTGTTAGTGCATTTGTAGGCCTTTGTTTCCTTTTAGACCAAATTCCATGGGATGAATGATTCAAAACGGTGAAGATACCACAAGTAGCATCCATGTCATAGTGAAAACCTTCCTCTTTGATTGGACAGGTGTAAATGTGCAAACTGAGGAAGGAAAAGATGGGGTGTTCAAACAGATGCAGAGGTTTGTGTGTCTGGTGTCATTGTTTGTTTTTGTCTCCTTTAAGACGGTTTGGAAAATTTAGTGTTCGGTAAACATTGATTTGGCGAAATGATACTGTTGGGGGGGGGGGTGGACTAGAACCAAGGACTGCAGAATTTTTCATATACAGAATAGTAGAAAGGTGATGTAATCCCAAGCCAAACAGAGACTGAATCAGCCCACTCCTTCTACTCACTCAGCCTGTCTTTTTACCCTTGATCAAGTGGAAAAAAGGCGTCTTACTTCAGCAGATAACTGTGTCACATGATCTCATCCTGTGCTGTGTGTGAGCTGACAGACTTCCAGGTCAGTGAGTTATACAGGCAGCCCAAAACGACAAAGAACAACTCACCAAGAGGAGACCTAGTGGGAGCTCTCATTTGCATTGTAAGTTCTCACTGTGGAGCAGCTACTGGGTCACGTTGCTGTAAGTCTTTACAGAAGGCAGTCAGAAGGTTAGAGAGGCTGACAATGGCACTAACAGCAAGATCAGCCAGCAGCCATAGTCTAACTACTGAACATATACACATACACACACATAAAACTGTACAAACAAATGACAGCTGTTATTGAGATCTGACCAGAGGCCTAATATATCAGAACAACAGGTAGATAAGGAACCTTACACTTGAACCAGTGTTTTACCCATGAGTAATTAATATTGTCTGAAGTAACTTATTAAACAGCTTAAGTACAGGAATATAGCATATTGACGTTTGGAAAAAACAAAATTTTGGGACAGAGGTATTTCACTGAAACTCCCCTTTCAATAAAAGTTCCTTATTATACATGTCGACTTCTGCTCATGTTGTGCTTAGCAATCTTCCACCACCTCATTGCCTGGCTTTCTTTGTTGTCAGAGCCCCATTGGTGGAGCTCAACCAACTCACTCGCTGGCAGGTGTAAGTCATCTGACAGACTTCTAAGCCTCCCACGTGGCAGTCTACCAAGCATACACTCTAATGTGCACACAGGTTCAATACTGTAAACTCCTGAATAAACAAAAATAATGACCAGAGTCACCTATATGTAATAATTTTCTTTCTCTGTGGTTTCATATTATACTACCAGTAGACTTAATGTTGTCTTTCCATTGCTGGTGTGTTCACTCATGTAGCAGATGTCCACCAGTTCCATCAGCTGCTCTCTCTTTTTTCACATCCTTTGTTTACTTCAATAGCCCCCAAGGTGCTGACATCAGAGGCAACCTGCTCGGTGACTGGTTGTCCATTTTTTTTTGATTACAGAGGAGTGATGGGTGGATCAGTTTGCCTGGCCAAACCACAGTCGGATGAGATTCTAGATGGGAAAGTGATTAGCAATTAAAGACAAAAACTTTCAATTTGAAGGTCATTAGTTCACTTTGCACTGTTACTCATGCTATTTTACCCAAGTCAGGTATTCATCTAGCCCAGCAAGATATATTATAACTGGTAACTGACAGAACAGTAGTGGTCTTTTAAATGCATTGTTACTAAATCAAATCACAGAAAGGATTGTACTGTTGTACGTCTGAGTAGAGCATCGAACCTGAACTATTTCATTACAAATATTAATCTGTAAAAATGAAAAGGGCAATATCTGCAGTTTAACGTTTGGGTAGAAACATCTGAAATGCAGCAGTAACAGTGATAATGTTCAGAAGGTCAATGAGGTCCACTGTGACTCATCCCAAGTGCAGCACATTGTGGCGCTACTCAGTACACAGTCTTACACCATACCAGGGAGACTCGACGTTGGCTCTCACCAGGAGGCAAAATGAGAGGAGAAGGTCTACAGAAGAATGTGGACGCAGCTCACCCTTTAGAAAAACAACATTTCAGAATGTAGCGATTTGGAAAAGCATTACCAAGCTGGAAAAATATTCATGAGGGATTTTGAAGGACACAATTCTTGGCTAGAGCTGAAATAACATTAACTGTGCTCTTGGAAGGAAGAAATTGCATGGGTGTGTTGTGTGCGGAGCAGACGTTTTGGGACAGTTCACTCAGACAAACAGGTACAGTTGCTACATGAGGGTCTGTATTGACATAAATCGCTCAGAGTGGATCTTTCTGTATGTGTAGCTGCTCAGACCAAATTTAAAAAAAGGGACTACGTTTATACATTATATTGTCCCCATTTGAGTAAATTTCTAGGTTGAACAACTCCTGTCGATGTCAGCATACTGGCACCGAGGCTGAAACTCAAATCTGATAATAGGGGGTACTATAAATTAGCCTCTGTACATCTCTTCAATTATCCCAGCAATCCCCAGCACTCACAGCCATGGAACAAATTACCTTCAGAGTCCTGGCAAAAATAAGCCATAATGTGAAATCCACCTAAAACGATCGCAATAGGAAAAATGAGGTCATCCAAAAGGAAACGAAAGACTTGATTAGAATTTCAAGTCTCCCCTCTAAGTGGGGCTTTCTACCTTTTAATGGGGGGGTGCACTGGCCCCTCCTCCTACACTCTAAAAGAACAAGACTGCTGTTCAGTTTTGGATAAGGTTTAAAAAGTTGACTTAAAATAGGCAAACATCCCTGGAATAGTCACATGGCAGTTACAGTACAGTAGTGCAGTAGTGAGTGGTCTTGTACAGTTTATCCTGGGCCACATAGTTCTATCCACAGAACAAGATGATCTTTATCAATTTCAAATATTTTTATTTGCACAAAAATTTAAAGGAGTAATTTCCTTTTCAGTTACATGTAAATTAGAAGCATAAAATGGTCAATTAAAATCAACCCAACAACCCTGGCTGTAAATGAGTGTTTCCACTAAGCTTGTAACATTTGCCATTTGGTTGTTGCATTCGGCATGGCCTGGACGCCGCCTGTTAAAATAATAAACCATTCAATAGGTTTGTGACTGAAAAGGCAAAAAAAAACTGTTCTAGACTGGAGCAGCTGGACAGGAAGCTAGTCTGTGAGACTATTTAGTTGTACATTTAGTTTTAGCTGGTTTTCCTGTACTGTGCCTATCTGACAAGCTAACTTCTGGAAAAACTGGTAATTAATACAAAGGTCCTACATGTGATTGTGGCAGCCAGATTTACTGTGCTTACAATTTACTGTGTTGACAAGTTGTCAGTTCAACCAAAGATATCCGAGTCATTGTTATTTGTTTTTTGGTTATCTGCAGCCGACTACATATGTTCGCTGTCAGCCATCACCTGGCTGAGGAGCACAGCAGGCAGAAATAGTGCTCTGCTTCCCCGACCTAACCTACTCCACCATCAGGCATGACAACTGGTTTCCATTGTGTGATTCCTGCTTACTGCTAATGTAGACTTTGGATCCCAAAGCACTTACAGATGCTCCATGGGTTTCTTCCCTGTGCTGAAGAGTGAGCTCCAGTCTGTGAATTGTTACGAGTGGTGAGCTGCAACAATCACTCATGTTTTAAACCTTACTTGCCTTGCAGATGAGCTACTCCATCCCTGCCCCAAGGGCATCACCTCTAAGGTGTTCCGCTTCAATGTCTCTTCCATGGAGAAGAATGCCACCAACCTCTTTCGGGCTGAGTTCCGGGCGCTGCGTATCATTAACGAAGCTGCGACAATGAACGAGCAGCGGATTGAACTCTACCAGGTGTGGATAGGTACCGTTTCCATGTCTCTTTCCTGGCACCTTTTTTGCCATTTGAAAGCCAGTGGATCTAGGTTGTAGGCAGAGGTAAAGAACACTGCTGCGTCAGGCCCTGTTCCTATTTGTGTGCATGTACCTATGTGTATGTGTGTGTTGGGTGGCAGGTAGGATAAGGGGATTTTGGGGAGGGGTTTTTTAATTGCTCTTTCCAGCATATTCCCCTGTGAGCGAGTGAGAGAGAACCACGATTGGGTTCCATCATTTCCTGTTGGAGAGATGGATGTCTCCAGGCTGCATACCGTCTCCTTGGCAGGCTGGATTGGGCTGAACCCCAGCCCCGGCATGTCAGGCCCACAGATTGTTTCCAGGAGTTAGCAAGGAGATAGAGACGGGGTCAGTGGTAGGGAGAGCAAACTAAACTGAGCCACTCGCCCCCACACACATGCTGGGAGCTGACTGGTGTGGGCCGGCGGCAGTCACACTTGGCCTCATGAGGCCCACAGGAAGCCAGATTAGACACTGACATTGTTCAGGGGCCTGGTTATCCAACCTACAGCCTTCCCACCCTTGCATTTTTATTGTTTACGACTGTTTTTGTTATCAGCAATGTTGAGGCCAGGGCAAGGTAATTCCCTGACTGTGTTTCACTGTCCCTCTACACTACTGTATGCTGCTGTATGTTCTCATGGAGTTAGCCTCATGTATATGTCTTGTTTGGACTTTCTAGATGCATGATTGCTAGAAGGGTAAGGAACTGTTCACAAAAAACTTCAGGTAAAGATGAAAGATTAATGGTGATTTGTCAGAAACAAGGCTGGAACCCTCAGGGTTAGAGAGTCTCTTGTGGAACTAGGTATGAGCTCGAGACGTGGGATGGCCACGTTCTCATGGGTAACAGTATGAATATGAAAGACATGGTTACCATCAGGAGACTTGCATCTTGTATAAAGTTACTGGGCATCCTGCAGCATCTGGCTCACAGCACTGGCTCAGTGTCCATAGGGAGTTTCTAATAAATGGTGTTTAATTGGCAGATCCTGAGGCCAGATGGGCATATTGGCAAGCAGCGCTACCTCGGGGGCAAGAATGTGCTGACCAGGGCACCACCTGAATGGATTTCCTTTGATGTGACTGAGACCGTGCGAGAGTGGCTGATGTATCAAGGTACATGTGCACTAAACTAAACAGTCTGAACGTGGCAAGACCTGCTGTCTCTGACTGTGAAGTTATTCCCTCTCCACAGAAACAAACCTGGGCCTGGAGATCAGCGTGCATTGCCCCTGCCACACAATGAAGCCAAATGGCGATATTGACGAGAACAACTATGAGCTACTACAGGTCAAGTTCAAAGGTGAGTCAAACTTGGTGCACCAGGTAGCCCTCCTGTGTAATCAAGGCTCTGCAGGTACCTCACAAGAGAGAAACTATATTCTTCTGCAGGTGATCTGTGGTGGACTCATGCTATTTTGTAGTGAGAGTAACATCTCACATGGCCAAACAGAAAACACAAGAATTCACTTCCTGTAAATATATTCACTTTGGTTATGGAAAACCTTCCTGGTTTAGTGATGTGCCCTCAACAACTCTGAGAAGGTTCATCTGTGATCTCACTTATGTTGGGGCCTGTGTGTTCCTAAGCCTTGAACTGGGGGATGTTCACTAAATTGAACCTAGGCAATGGAATGGGAACGTGGGAGGGGGTGATGGGCTTTTGCAGGTGCGCTTGATGCCTGGCCCCTAAATTAAGGAAAAGTGTCCACATCCACTGAACACGATCTCTTCTGGGAGTCACATTGCTTTCACAAATAGCTGTGGATAGAGCAAACATACAGTAGGGGGCAGGGCAGGAGCCCAGGGTGTAGACAGTGGTATGCAGCTGGAACAGAGGCTGTGCCATTAGTCTCGCACCACTGTTGTTCTGGCTTTAGAGAAGTGTTTTATTTTGGCATGGACCCGAACAACGTGCTTCTCTTTGCCCAACCCAGGGGTGGAAGGGGACATAGACAGCCTGAGGCTGGATCTGGATCGGCTGAAGTACCAGAAGGAGCACATGGAGCAGAGGGAGCGACTCTACCCACATCTGATACTCATGATGCTGCCACCACACCGTCTGGACACCCAGACATCCTCCCGGCGCCGCAAACGAGCACTGGACACCAACTACTGCTTCAGGTAGCTACCATAACTCCTCTGCTTCTTACAGCATTGTGTTGTCTGCTACAGTACTTTAATGCAAATCTTCATCCTCAGGCACCCCTCAGAACAAGCTTCTGTAGACAGGATATCTCCTGCCCACTGAGAGCAGCAATGTGGGAAAATGGTCAAGGCTTTGGGATCAGGCTGTTAGTAGGGCTCTCTATGTGAGTGAGATTCTATCTACACCAGTTAAATTGTACCTGCAGGGTCCAAGCTGCACGACTAAGAAGTTGTACACAGCTCTCCTGTGCAATGGCAGGCAAAATGGATGAGTAGAAAAAGCACCACTGTCAGAGAGAGGATTTCCATGCAAGTTCTGATCTGTCCCTGCATTCATATCCAAAATAGTTTCTCTCTAGGAAGCTCTGACATGGGCTTTTCGCAGTTCTGCAATCCCCCTCGGCCATCTCCGCAGGCAGCTAGCAGGCACCAGGGCTCACTGCCAGGAATCCATGAACACGACACACCTACTGGGGGAATTTCACAGCTCCCAGCAGAGACAGCCAGAGCTAGCTATTCAGGAGACGTAAATGCATAAAACTTGAAAACAGAGGGCCGTATTTATTGGAGGGAAGCAGCTGCACACAAACATACCTGTGAAATGAGCTGCAGAGGCGTGGGTTAATGCTGCTCGCTTCTCCTTCTGCTGGCTAGTAACTACGAGGAGAACTGCTGTGTGCGGCCACTGTACATTGACTTCCGGCAGGACCTGGGCTGGAGGTGGATCCACGAGCCCAAGGGCTACTATGCCAACTTCTGCTCCGGGCCATGCCCCTACCTGCGCAGTGCCGACACTACGCACAGCTCGGTGAGAGACAAAGGTGCACACCCACATGCAGGGGGACACTTGTCCTCATGTCTGCTACATTGTTTCTAGAACATTCCTACAAAGCAAAGCCTGAAATGGCTTGCAGAGCCAATTTACATTAACCACATACCCAGATAAAAGACAACAATACTCTGATATATTCAAATGACAGAATCAGTCAACAACTGACAGATCTATACACTGATAGATAACTTTATAAATCCCAAAGTAAACTGCACATGAATACTGAGTTTTCTTAGCTGTATATTTAGGTGCTATATGAATGTACAAAAAAAGCACATACATATGAAAGAATAACAGGTGAAATAATGGTATTTAGAGAAAGTTTGACCATGATATGTGTTTGACATATGTTCATGACTGACATCTGTCTGTACCACAGCTGTTGAGCCTCTACAACACGCTGAACCCAGAGGCATCAGCCTCACCCTGCTGCGTGCCCCAGGACTTGGAGCCCCTCACCATCTTGTACTATGTGGGACGGACCCCCAAGGTGGAGCAGCTCTCAAACATGATTGTGAAATCCTGCAAATGCAGTTGAGTTTGTGACTGCAGTACAGCAGACAGCATCCTTGAGGGGGGGCCTTGAACACTACCCCTCCAAAGTGAACAGCTCTAAGCTCCCAACCCCCAAACAAGGCAACCAGCAGGACCTTCCATGGCCACCCATTGTACCCACATCTGTATATGTGCTCAGGTGACTTGGCTTTGAAACACCGCTAGCAAACCGTTTTAGTGTGAAGATGTACTGCAGACATACACATATGTTTTCCTGCTATCCACACCCCACTTTCAATACAATTATATATTTTTTGTTTTCTAAGCTTTTTAACTTGTATCATTTCCTTCCGACAACCCTGGGCATTTCAGACGGACATGTGCTTGAATATAATAATAAAAAAATACAGACCTAAGGTTTCTCAATGAAACCTATAGGAGAGCTGCTGGCCTGAGGGAGACTGTAAAAGCCTGCTGGATTTGACCAGAAAAACACAGGGGTAACAAGGACAAGACAAGCACTGTCTGAGCAAAGGTACAACAACCAGTCGTCTCTGGGAACACCAATGGAGAGCCCTGGTGTACAGGAGTGTGAAGGGGCGTTCCATGCTGGAATTGAACACTGTGTGCCTCACAGAATCCAACACTGTTCCTCTAGGACACATACATTATAGTCTTAGGAAACCTTAGAAATGCTGGAAAAAGAACCTTTCTTTAAATAAAAGAAAAAAGACCATTGTCGTTTTTACCTCTGTTACACAACAGAATTTTTGTTTAGGGACTTTTTTGTTCATAAATGGAAGTGGATCTTTTCTGTTGTACAAAACATTGTATATGTCACCAAGTGGACGTTTCACAAAATCACAAAACTGTCCATCTTTTATTGCTATTACTCCTAACACACTTTTTTAATTAAATGTCTTGGACAACTGAATTTGCTTCTTATGTATTTCCCAAAGAAGACACCTGAATGGTTTGTCTAAGTGATCTATGTATGGTAGTAGTGTGGTTTGTAACTACATTTTGCTAAGATAGAAAACTATGGGACGGACTGAACAAAAATAGAAATACAACACTCAACCATTTCAAACATGTTACTGAAAATATATTTCCTGTAGAAAGATGACACATCATCTTTGCATAGAGTTCATCAAGTTGTCGATTGTGGACTATGGAATGTCCCACTCTTCAGTTATAGCCATGCAGGTTGTCTGATATTGGTGGGAGCTGGAACTTGCTGTCCTATGCGCCAATCCAGAGCATCCCAAAGATGCTTAATGGGTGACATATTTTGCAAGTATGCAGCCCTTGGAAGAATTGGGACCCACTGAGCTGCCAGGAAGTATATATGATCCCTGCAACATGACTTCAACAGATCTAATTGACATCCCTGCAGCAAGCATGCCAATGGCACAGTCCCACAAAACTTGAGGCATCTGAGGCATTGTGTTGCTCAACAAAAACTGCACATTTTAGGGTGCTGTTTTACTGTCCCCATAATAAGGAACGCCTGTGTAGTGATCACGCTGCTCAATCAATGTGTTGACATGCCACACGTGTAGCAGATGGATTATCAATAAATTTAAAAGAAAATTTAACAAAAGTGAACTTCTTTACTTGACAAAATTTGAAAGTCATATACTTTTTTGTGCCTACAAAAATCCTGAATTTGTTTTTTTTAATCAAACTGCTGCAAAATGAGAGCAACACCTAAACTGTTGCAATTATATTTTTGTTCAGTATATTAACAACAGAAAAGTGTAATCTTAAAATGATTTCAAGTAAACATGACAAGGTGTAAGGGCAGAAGTTACAAACAGCATGTTGTTTAGGTATTTATAACGTCAAAATAAACTACACAAATCTCAAGGATTTGTAATTAACAGTGAGAAAATGGGTACTCAAGAGTACTCATTCCTCAAAATGAAATTAACAAAAAGATACAAAAACTGCATACTTGGGTATATTCTCAGTCAAATTTATTAGGAAGGAAAGACATACATGAGTACACACGCTGCCTCGACACTAAACTGTACAGGTTAAAAACAGTGGAAGTTATTCAGCAGTGAGGAAAGGTCAAAAGAGACTCACAGACTGCCTGAGTTTAACTGACAAATAACTGGATAACCCATACAATGAATATTCTCAAATGATGCATAGTCTTCACAAATAGAGCTTCATGTTAGAACACAGTTTTAAAGGCATTTACTGCTGCATAAAGGCAGTATTCAAGTGAGAATTCCTGATTATGTATTTTATTTAAGGTGTGTTTTTTGCAATCTTACATCCTGTTAGGCAAGATTATGAGACCAAACAGTAAAGCGTTCATCTGGAAACCCTTCTTAGCATTCAGATGCGATCTCAGTACCAGTCATCTGGATAGTCTTTGCTTCTCATCCCATTTTTTCTCCTGCACACGACTACAGAATGTATGTTAAAGGAAAACTTTAAAACTTTAAAACACACAAAATAGTAAACTCTATACTTTTCTCTTAAACACACAAACGTGTATTTTATTAAAAAAACTAAAAATTTAAAAAAATTAACTCAAAACAAGTTATAAAACTTTACATAAAAATATTTCATATAGGAATGACCAGTCATTTCTGACACTACTGTCTCTGCCCAAATCAAGTCTCAGCAAAAGCACCTTTTGTTGTCATCCTCTGAACATACTCCAGCAGTAGAGCTGTATGTTCCACAGAACATGCCAGAGAGAATCCTTTGCATAGGTCATTACATATACAACACACTATTGCTATAAAAAATATTCAAAGAATTCAAGATTGTCAGGAGTGTGCAAAACCTTTTGACAGAAGTGGCATTCTTTAAAGGCAGCATCTTTACCCAGTATTTTGACTAATTTCAGAAGAACAAGCCATTTAAGAACAGCAAATTAATAAACAAATGTTGAGACAGAAATCATCAAATGGGCAATTGCTGGCATTTTGAGACAAAACGGGTAGAACTGGATCATGTATGTTCCCAAAGATCTCTGAAAATGCAACATAACTGAGTTATTTTAATTCATTACCCCAGTGATCTGGGGTGTCCAGGCAGTCCCTGCTACTTACACATTGTGATGACTGTATAGCCCTAGCAAGAAAACTTCTACGTCAAAACACAATGCACAACTTCATTTGTCAGCAATGAAGTGAGCTCACAGGAGAGTTTCTCATTTCTTCGGTTATCAAGACCTTTTGCATCTGTGTAACAAAAGGTCCACAAGTTCCGCAAGTGCTAGCAAACATGAGGGAAAGCCAATGTCACAAGGCTCATCCGCTGCCCTATTCATGTAGACATTGCACAAAGCTCCAAAGTGTAGGCACATGCTCACCTAACTAGTCATCATCCTTCCAAAGGCAGATGACCGAGATGCCCACTTGTGGCTTTGGTCATCAGTATGTTTACTTTATATGACAACTAACAGCCCCTTCTCTCTTTGAGTGTGACCACATGGTTCCTCCATTCTCCTGTGTAAGGTACATGTATATATATCTTCAATCCCAGCTTGCTTCTCAGGCTTCCAGAGGTGAGGAGAGGTGGTTCTGAAGATCAGTGGACTACGAGCTCCAAGTACTGGAGCCATCAGTCCATTTACCAGTCACCTACTAGAACTCGGGCTCTGGAACAGCTTGCTGTAAACAGAGAGACCTGGGGGAAGAGGGGTGGAACAAGGAGTTAAAAAGTGGCTACAAGTTCTATTATTTCTTGCTCAGGAACTGAAGTTCTGGATTAAAGTTTAGACTGAAAGAAATTAATGGATGAAGAGTCCTATTTTACAATAAAAAAAATTACATAATTGAAAATGCCAGATGTGCAGAGAGAAGTTCAAGGTCAGTGATGAATGTATTAACAGAATTGGATTTGTAATATTTATAACTTTAGCAAGGAAGTCATCCTTAGTAAGCGAGTTATGTTAAAAAAGCAACCATCAAAGGGAGTTCTGCACATAGTAAAGGGACCAATTTCCTGTTCCCTGTGACCATACAGCCACATTTATTTACAATTTAACCATGGTTTAGACACACAGAGAAAGGGCAGGACATAAGGTCACATGGAACAGTTCACCTGGACTATTATTCATTTCATAAGTGAAAAGTGAGGAAGCTGAAGGTGAGCGAGGCAGAGAGGACCATCAGACAACCAGGAGACCCACCCAAGAGTTCCCCCAACTGGCGTAAATCAGAAACAGACGTTGCTTCTCAACAGATTTTTTCCAGCATGATCTGTCCCTTAGCCCCAGAGATTTTGAACAAGGTATTATCTAAAAGAACATTTATAATATCAGTGACATCCACAAAAGAAAAAGCTTATTCAATTTAGGCAAAGTTACATCATGTATTTAGACAAGCACAACAGAGGGCTTGAAGTTAAGTTGCACAAAAACCATTTTCCTTGGAAAATCACTAATGTGATATGTGATCCAGGGTGTTAACATGCAAATTTGGGTGTTTCATGTTTCTCCAGGCAGAGCAGACGAAACTGTAGCCAAAACCAAATTATGAAAAGCCAGATTGTCTGGGGACTTCATTTTAGACTATTAAAAAATCCTTTTCAACTATGTGGGCGTTCTGACAAAAAAGTCAACTCTGGGAGATTGAAGCTCAGATGGAGAACAACAACCTGTTATTCATGAGTGGACAAAACATACATTAACATGACAAAAAAAAGTAATAATAAATATAGAGGGATGAAAAAATGGTTTTCACCTATGCAAATAAGTACATTTAAAAAAAATACAAATGTTGATAAGATCAATAAATTTATCATTCCACAGTCAAAGTTCTGTGCATTATGCATAAGGCCAAACAAGTGATATCAATTTAAGTCGAAATTAAATTGGAGCCCAGGGGTCTGACACAGTGGGAAGGGTTTTTTATGATGGAGCAGGTAACAAAGGGGCAGTTGGAGGGGTCAGCTGTTATAAGGTGTGTGTTGTCCTGTGTGCTGCCTGGCTGTTCCAGGACCCTAAAAGCAGAGCAATTCCTAGTGCAGTTGAGGCTCCCAAACAGTATTCTCTTTCATTCCCTTCCCCGCAGACGTTGTTTGTTTTGGTGCTCTTTTACTCTGTGAAGGCCTGCCGGAGTTGGAAAATGAAAACATTGCCCCAACTTTCAGTCCACCCGACATGACGACTGGAAGCTTCTTTTTTTTCTAGCTCGGCAAAAGAAATAAAAGACTAATATTCATCCTTTGAACCTCTGAAGGATAGTAATATGATCACTGAGAAAACTGAATGAATTATGCAAAAGAATGATTAACAAACACAATGACCTGTGTCAAAAAACAAACAAGCAAGGAAAAAAAAAAAAACAGCAGTAAAGCTGTACGGAAAACGAAATCCTAGGAGGTGTCTGGCTTGAACAAAATAACCGCTACCCATCTCCAAAATGGCAATTATAGTTGAAAGGAAGACAGATCTGATGATTCTTTGTTTAAAATTACATTTTTAAGTCGACAAAGTGCAAATGTAAACGTTCCTGCCTATTTTTCACACCAGGTTAAAAAAAGGAATAAAAGGGCAGGCTATAATGTGTATGTGTTCTTTCTCTCTGTTATGTTGGAGGATTGTAGCTCCACCCCCTTCCCTACATTGGCCTAATCAAGGGTCTCAGCCTCACATGGAGGGACCCTTTCACCTCAGTTAGTGAAGAAGCTCTGCAGAGACCCCCGTTTTGCTTCCATCGAACATTCACAGCATCTTCTTGCTTGTTGTGTCGTGTGCAATTTAAGCAGAATAGAAACTCAAACACAGTAAACACAGTATATAAGGCCTTAATCAATGATGCTGCAACCCATCATGGTCAAAGGTGAGTTTTTTGGAAATATTCACATTCAAACTGTATGCAGTCAATCTAAAGCTGCTTTTCTTGTGAACTGACAGCTTTTCCACATCAGGCCCCTGCACAGTCTTTTGTGCCCTTGATGTTAAGCTGTATTTATAAAAGCTGACGGGTCCCTCTGGTTGCACCATGGTTCTGACGACAGCGAGGTGCCAGTCGGAGCATGCAGCTGGGTAACTGGGGCTAATTCAGGCTGACAGCTGATCAGAGAGAATGCCGCCTGTATGCATCCAGTGCGACTCCTTGTCGGAGTCAATCAGCCAACTAGGGTGAAGCGAGCACAAAGAGGCAGTGCAGGCTTCGTGTCAGCTTTAATGTGCACAAATGCCATACAGGACTTTGAAACATATTCCATGAATATGCTGGCAGGTCAGCCTCATTGATTCCTGATGGATGGTCAAACCTCATGAGAGGCAACAATGGAGGACATTTGTTTCCTGTTGGTTTCCCTAGTTCTCATCAAAATTCTCAATCAAAATTATCCCTCACCATTCCAAACCATCCCCCAAAAATAATGTAAAAATAAGTCTGTGCTACGCTGAACCCACTCAATACAGACCAAGTCTTGGTTGTAGATGAGACTCTCAAAGCGTCATGCAATCTGGCTAAGATTTGCACTGCCTATGTACAAACCATATTCAGCCATCATATGACATGCAAGCATACATCTCCAAAAACCAGAGTGCCATGAAGCAGCTCCGACCAAAGTACACTGCATGAGAAGTCCTCATGATGAATGGTATGCCACACAAGTACGTAGCAGTTTGGGAGATGTGGAGCTGCTGCCATTTCCTTGAGCAGCCTAACAGATGTGGAGTGAAAAGAATGCTTAACATCACTGTTACTGCAATAAAATCAACAGGTCCTCCAGTTGGGCTCCCTTGTCCATATTGGAAAGTCAGTGTGGAAGGGCATGCAAAGTAGCCAGGCCAAAGAACTTACTGGAAAAACAGTTGACAAGATGATAAAAACGCAATCCAAGGGTACACTAAATTGATATTTCATCTTTCAGTTAAATGTACAAACTGATTTTGGGAAACAACACCAACATAAAGTATCTCATGGTATGTGCTACTGCTGCAGTAGGGTTCAGGAATTACAGACGGTGGTCATGACAGAAACTGTTGAACTAAACAAGGAACATAAATGAGATGGGATACTAAATCAATAAATAGTACACTATTCAGTAAGGTGGCTCTTTAGACTACAGTTATTGTTTACCTGTTATATATGAGCATTTCAGGTTAAATATAAACACCTGCATCCTCTGTGTCTATATTCTGCCACATATTAAAACTATTATTGCTTAGAATGTATCTTGTTAGGTTAAAAATTTTTTTCCCCAGCTGATCCTCTTGGAAACCCACTGGCTTCCAACGACTTTCACTTCGCAGACAACAGGAGAAGTTGCACAATGATATTTGTGTCATGGCCCCTGGGGTGGACAGACTGTCCCATTCCTACAGGAAGAAGCCCAATGGCTGAGAATGCCAGCCATGCATCCACTTCCACAAGCAGGATCTCATTATAACAAACCTAACAAACCTGCTCAGATGCCCACTTGTCCCTTCTAATCGACACTTACCTGAGGAAGTCTACACAAAGCAACATGCCCTACTAAGTTATTTTGTGGAAATACTTTTCAAACCAAAAAAATCGTAGTCTGTAAACATGGATCGATATCATTTCACACTACATCACAGGAAACATGTCTAAAGGGGAGGGCTGTCTCTTCCAGTAAAAAACCAATATAAAACCATGCAAAACTTGTGGGAGTCTTGAGAAGCTTATCTATTATGGATGCCAAGTCCACACCCACAGACTACAGAAGTGGTTCAACCATCTAAGGCCAGCAATATGGTAATGAAGAAAGAAAGACTCCATTGGTATACATAAAGCATACCAAACAAGTATCTCCCAATGTTCACGTGCTACAACAAATTTTTCCTAAATAAACTTCTATTTGAAATAGCTGGCAACAGTTGGCAAAAGACAGACAATAAGTAACAAAATCAAGCAAAGTGTTTTCCTACCCACCCACCTGCTTTCCCACAGACAGCCTCGTACACAATGTGGTGGGCGCTGGGTCCAGCTCCATTGCTATGAGCCTCAGGGGGAGACTGTCTGCAACCAGAAATGGGATACGATTAAGCAGGGACTGGGGGTGGGGTGATGAGACATTGCGGCAAAACACGCATACAAGGCATCCCACAATTGTTCCATTTGTGTACCTCTCCCTCCTGGCTTTGGGGTTACCTTTCCTGTCCCCCACTGTGGGAGGTGAACATAGCCATTCTGAAAGCCTCTCCTTCCTTCACCACAATGTCACTTTCAGAAAAAAAGCTTTCCATGCCAGACAAACAGCTAGTCAGAGGATCCAGCACACAAGTGAAATGTGATTTCAGATTACGAAGTGGCAAGTTACCTATGGCCCACTCCTTTTCAATTATCATCAAGCTGGCTGCACACAGTCAATGAAACTGAAAGGTTATCAAAGGTTGATGTCAATTAGGCATTGGTATGTTGGTGTGACACCAGGTGTCTTGTTGGGGTCTGCTGACAAAGTCTGGGTGTTTGGAGAGGGATCGTGCTCAGAGTTCTTGAGGAGGGAGAGATCTTTCACAAAATTCCAGCAGGTCCCCAGGGTGAGAACAGCTCATATTCCCTTTCCTTAGGTGACATCAACCTTTTTTGTTCCACCATTGCAAACCACATGCTGCTACTTGCCCCTTTAACCTGCTAGTGTTCCGCATAGTGAGCTATATGCTGCATGGAAAACTTTAATGTAGTTGGAAGTTTCACTGTAGCATGACAGCAGGGGTCCACATCCAACAACCCCAAGTCTTCATTTTGCAAGAAGATGACACTCCTTTACTCTGCTCATGGATCATGACAATGTCACCATCATTATGCTGTTACCAGAGCTGCCACACACCAAGGTTTGTAGTCTTGAACTTATCACCATGGTTACCTCCTCTCCCAAGTGGCAGCTGAATTTTCCTTCTGAGGGTTTGTGGCATCACTGGAGCATGGGCACTTTTTATAACTTGGAACTGCTGAGGTGTACCCAGGGGAAATTACAGGGTATGGAATTAAGGCTAGGGAATATAAATCCAATCATTTGACAAAAGTTTGTAATAATTGCTTTGGTTATTTTCTATACATTTTCTGATGATGGGTTGCACAGGAAGTCTGGAAACTGCCAATAAAAGGCAGTAGTTTTTAAGAGGTACTCAACACAATTTCAGCTTGTGGAACAGAGTACATTCCTCAGATTACTGAGGTTCCTTTGTTCTGTGAAATCACCAACAAATTCCCATTGTGAGGTGGTCAAGTAACAAATGTTTTTAAATGAAAAAAAGATCAGTTCAAAGATGAAAAATATTACCACAAATTAATGAAAATATTAGTACAGTGGTGCAGCGAGTAGCCAGGGCGTTTTCCAGCACCAGGGTTGTGTGATCAGAAGCAGGTCCAGTCCCGATTCAGTGTGCACCTCAGCATCGAGATTCTCCTAGGCATTTTGATTTTCTCCAACAGTCCAAAGACAGGTGTTTCAGGTGTATTTTTGGCAGTATACTACTTATACCGGGTATGAGTGTGTTACTTTGGCGGGTTATACAGATGAGTAAAGGACTGCAAGGAGTTTAATGGATAGTGGTTTTCTGTATGATAAACATACAAGGCTTTGTACATGAAATGTGAGAATATTTTTTTAAAAAAACACTAGGATTAACCAGTGTTTGTGTTGCAGCACCAAAGTGAGTTTACTATCAGATTAGGATTAACACAGGAGCATAGCTCTCCATACACCATTTCAGGAAGACCCTGGTTACTGCAAAACAACTCTGAATCTACTGAGCTCCAGCTTTTGAACCCAGATTTATGTAAACCAGCAAAAAATGCAGAAATGTTTATAGCATACCTATAATATTGATTAACATTTAAACGTTTAATTTTGCAGGATTTTACTAAATCATATGTCCTGCATTCAAAAATAAAATCCAAAAGATTATATTACTATTTCTGATGTTTAAAAATATTATTTTCATTATCTATTATTAGTAATTATTAATTAGTTCAAGAATGTAGATGATAAATGTGAGATTAAAAAGGTACTGCCGTGTAAAAGGTATTTTCAACATAATTACAGGTAAGAAAATGCTCAGGCCTTCCTAGAGGCCTTTCATGCGTAACTGGATTCTGGAAGCTTCGTTCCTGAAATTCAGCTAGTTTTCTAACATGTTTGGTGATTACCTTCCTATGTAGATACAAACCAAGGCAGAAATATCTTGATGGACTCCATTGTTCTTTGCTGAAGTTGTGATATGAGATTCAGCAAGGCTGCTGAGATTGCTGTATGCCCCCTACCCTGGCCCGTGATCACCACCTTTCTATCCCAGGCTTGTGGATCTGTACACATCCATTTTGAAAAATAAAAAGGTCTCCTTATATTTACTGAGTCCTGTGTGCAGCTTATGAAAAAAAAAGTTTCAACAGCTGGTCTGGATGAGAAGCATTTTTTACCTCAAGTGACGTGACAGTGAAAGCCCCAGGCTCCAGTCATTATTTTACATTGCAAAGGAAATGTAAACTTCTATCGTTCCTCAGAATAGAGGAGGTGCTCTGTAAATGAGCGGGTGCGAACGGATGCAAGGTCAGGGTACAGGAGCAGCATTTTCTCACAGCACGGTGTCTGGAAGGTGGGGTGCTGACAACACTGTGGGAGTTTTGCACGTTACTAAGAGGCCGCTTTCACAACAGAGCACTGTAATGGACGCATGATAAAAGATAGTTGAAGAAATGGATGGCTTGAGAAATCAAATGGGGTCCTACTTAAAAGGATGATTTAACATGGTTCTTTTCATGGTTTGAACTGTAATGAGAGAAAATCTGATTTGGGGACACTCTGGCAAGGCTGGCCCAGTGGTTGGATGTACTGGGGCCATTCATTCTTCTGACCTCAAAATGGCTACCAGTTAGATCGCACCAGGTCAGGGGATGACCACTTTCCCTTCCTTTAGTGGGAAATGTCAGCTGAGCAAACGGATGAGTGTCCTGTCCTGGCCTTCATCCTCCCTCCTGTGAGGAACGCCCAGTTCTGGCGTGGGCTTGGACCCCAGTCAGCAACTCTCTCCGCGTTAAATTAATTTCCCTCTGTGAGTTCCTGGGATGTGGGAATGCATTCCAAATAATGAGAGAAAAACCCAAAGAGCGAGTGTTTATCGATGTTATACTGTTATGCGGGAACGCAGGCAGGGACGACACATGTTTGAGATTACAGTTCTCGGCTGCAGTTCTGGTTTTAGACTTCAGCCACTTAGACAGGCCATTCTAGAAGTGAACCCATATCGTAAAGTCCTCTATCATTATGTTGGGCAAGCTATTCTGTGTGTGTGTGTGTGTGTGTGTGTGTGTGTGTGTGTGTGTGTGTGTGTGTGTGTGTGTGTGTGTGTGTGCGTGCAGCCTGACATTGGTGGGAATGGAAGCACCAAATGCAAGCCTTTTTTCCTTTCTTGCTACACTCCCCTCCCCCAGCTTACATCTCTTATCATACAGTGAGGCAAGTGAAGTTAAGTACCTGTTCCTAAGGTAGAGCTGCACATCCCATCTAGGACTGAATTCTGAATTGCAATTTTGCTTCTACTACTTTGCCAAAAAAGATAGGGTTAATTCATAGCAGCACAAAAACAGTAGTAACTAATTCCAAACCTCCCACCTCTTTCTGAACAATAATCTTGTTTTTCATTTGCCTTCAACAGACCTTCATCTTCATTTCCATTCATGGATTTTAGGTCCTGGGGGTACTGCCCCCCCATCCCACATTCTTCTCTGTCATACAGAGCTGGCCACAAAAATACCGGGCAGTTTGAAGGTGCAAGGAGACCCTGGAACGCTATGTGCTGAGAGTAAACTTGGTGACTGTCAGAACAGGCAAACAGAATGTGCATCACTGTCACACTCTCACACCTTCCTTCCAAACCAATGCCAGCCAGCCTGCTCACGGACGACACACACACACACACACACACCACTGCTCACCACAAATAAACCCATGTGTGATCCTCAGTTTGGCTGCACATCACCAGTCTGCTGTTCCCTCAAATTATTAGTGTGTTTTACAGCCCTATGTTAAAAAATATGAATTCTTGCAGTGTAAGTTATGCACATCACTGTTTAAAAATAAAAAAGAAACTTGGGGCAGAATTGCACCTTTTGATATTACCTTATGAACTTGAAGGTGAGTGGTGTGGCCATAAACATAACCCTCTGCAAATATTCACAAAAAAAATAGAAGCAAAAAAAACAGCATTATGTTGCAAGCTTCAAAAAAAACGTAACAAATATGGGCGGCTCCATTTGACTTCCTACTACATGATAGTACACACCACAAAAATGTGAGCAAAGTGGGACTTGGCAGCAGGAGGGACTGAGGGACTTAGTGTGTGCGTGTGTGTGTGCGTGTGTGTGTGTGTGTGTGTGTGTGTGTGTGTGCGCGCGCGCATGTGTTGGGGGGTGTATGGATGGTTGCAGCTTGACAGCGCTGGGAATGAAAGCACCAATCCCGCCTGCTGAGGGAGAGGAGGGCTCCATTGAAGCCATGTGCTTTAAACAAACAACTGTTGCTATCGCAGGGGTTTTTCGGCCCATCGTTGTGTAATTTGGCCAGATGTTCAGCAGTAAAGTCATACTGCAAAGCGTGGGAAACAGATGGCAGCTTTGGGTGCACTCCTTCTCTTGCCTCTCTCCACTCTGTCTGGAGTGGATAAGTGAGGCCTAGCAGCTAACCCTGTGCTACTGCCTGAGCCCTTGCAAGCAGTCAATGTGTCATGGGGAAAGAGGTTGCGATATGACCCATGATGCAGGTCAAGTAATCACAAAGTACTAGATATTGGCATGGCAGGAACACCCTGCATGCTACTGGTCTTCTGGCCTCATTTGCATTTCAGGTGCCCCTGGTGTACAGGAAGTGGCTCACAAGATGAACCTGTCTTTCAGTGCTACCCATGGATTCTTGCCTGGCATCTATTGTAGATTTTATGAGATTTTATTAATATCGATAAATAACAAAAATGACAGCATACCACTCCTGTGGAATAATAAGCCAGCAAATGACCCCATGCAGTGGTTCTTATAGTGTGAATGTCACAGTGTGTATAGAGAGAGCATTTAAGTCAGGCATCACTTGTGTTACTTCAGTAAATGTTGTCACCTGACTAACATCAGAACACAGCACAGAACACAACATATTTGAACACAATTGTGTTACACCCACAGCACTGTTACTATTTTGAGCGTTTTTTCAGGAATACACTGGCATCTGGCCTTACCTACTCAGACGTTGAGCAGAGGTCTTCCTCACAAGGCCTTCTCGGGTGTTCCTGGGCGGCCTGGGAGCCAGGACAAAAGCACTGGGTCCCTGAGACTGGCTGGGCAGGGCTGGAGCACCTGTCTGTGGGAGGTTTGCTGCAACAGTGGGGCCCCGAGGCAAGACCACCGAGCCGGGGTTGTGTGGTGCTGCCTGGACAGTTGTCTGGGCGGCCAGGATAGTCTGTGGAGAGCCAAGTAAGGGTGTCAGGCCGAGGGCCACACTAAGGAGGCCCGCATTAACTCCAGGAACAAACATCTGCAATCTCATGAGTACTGCACTGGCATCATATTTTAATTCACTGTTTTCAAAAGATTTGTGCTCTTGTGCTCTGTAACATGCTGAAATACATCGTTTAGGGCTCAGACCTGTGGCCTAGCTCTTTGGGAAAATAGTGGGGGAAGCTGCAGGCTTAGCAGAGATCATTTAATCTTCTGAGAAGAACACGGGAAAAAAAGTCCTAAACAACAGAATTAGTTATAATGAGGAAAAAGAAAAAAATAACTTTTTTTTGAGAAAAGGTGATGACCTGGAAAAACATTCTGGCACCCAAAGGACAGAACCAAGACCATGACAAGCAGACACAAAGCGGCAACAAATCACAGCAAAGAGAATTCTGTTGAAACCTTTTTTTCACTGTCCTCTCAGCATTGTGATGTAGGTCAGCAGACACGTCAAATCGGCAAGATGGCAGTGCACTACAAAGCAGCAGCTTCTCTAGGCGAACAACAATGGTATTTCTCCTTCTTTGTTTTTCCTCTATACTACTGCTTCTAACTGTTAACCCATCCTCTTAGCCACTACCTCAGAGACATTGTTGTTTTTTGCACTGTTTGGATTTTTACATTGTTTGCATTTTTCTGCACTTAAATTTTCATTGAACTGACTATATACGTTCAATGGATGTGTTCTACTCCTGGAAGGATCTCCTGACTGTTTGCCCAAGAAACAGGAATTTTAAACTGGACTATACATCGCATCCTTGCCTTCCATTTTTGTCCCAGCTCACAAGTTGCATTACAATTCTGCAAGCTCAGGATCACGTACCTCGGAATGACAGAACTGTCTCCCAGCAACATTCACCCAAGGAGGTGATGCAAGTGATGCAAGAGGGGACAGAAACACGGCAAGAGAGTGGGGGTGAGAGACACACTGAGAAGCTAACCCTTCCAGGCCAATGTCTGCTTATCTGCTTACTGGACAATACAGTGGACCTGGTCAAGCTGAGGTGTTTGGTACAGTGCGACATGCCGGACTGCTGCATTCTCATCCTCATGGAAGAATGGATACACAGTTACAACCCTGACTCAGCAACCGAATTGGAGGGACTTCTTACATTCCGGGTGGACAGAAACTGTTAAACTACAAGAAAGCGGTTTGTGATTTTTATTAACACATTAAATTCTTCACAGGCTTCTCATTACTGTTTGCCAGCACCTGGATTTTAAATAATTAAATGCCACCCCCACTATTTGCCAAGGTAATTTAACACTGTGATCATTTGCATCGTGTACATTCCACCATGTGCCAACACCAAAGATGATCTCAATAAACTTTACAGTAACCTAAGCCTGCAGCAAAACACACATACTGATGGCCTTTTTACTGGTGCTAATAATTGTAACCAGGCTGATTTAAAAACAATCCTTCCCAAATTCCACCATTACATCCATTGTCCTGCCAGAGGTTTGAACACTCTGGACCTTGTTCAGACAAACATTCACAATGCATACAAGATCAACACCCTCCCCACACCTGTGACAGTCTGATGTCACCTCAATGCTACCAGCGCCCTTTTACAAGCTGCTTCTGAGGAGAGCAAAACCAGCTAGAAAGCAAATAGAAGCATGGCCAGAGGGGGCAAGTGAAGTGCTGCAGGACTATTTGGCTGGAATGTGTTCAAAACTGCTGCCACTTACAGGAACTGCCTAGACTCAGAGAAATACACATCATCTCTCATTGTGTGTGGATGATGTGACCACCGTGCAACCAAATCAGAAGCCTTGGCTTAACTAGTGTGCAGCTGAAAGCCTGCAAAACTGCATTTAAATGGTGGCAGAGCGGCGTACAAAACAGCCAGGGCCAATCTCAACAAGGGCATAAGAAAAAAGCCAAGGCAGCCTACACCCAGAGGATTCCAGAGTACTTTGTGGACAACAACACGAGGAAGATGTGGGAAAGCATACAAATCATCCCAGATTACAAGAGTAGCAACAAGTGTTGATGATGGGAATATGTCCCTGTAGGACGAGTTGAACGCCTTCTGCAATACACTCCGTTTGAGGCCCCGAACATGACTGCGGCAATAAAAGCAGTGCCTCCTCCTGGTGACCAGGAACTGTCTTTGTCTCAAAGCTTTGTCTCTGGTCCTCTCAGGAAGACTCTGACAAGAGTCATCTTATGGAAAATTACAGGTCGAGAAAATATTTCCAGCCGTGTGTTAAAGGAGTGCACTGAACTGAGGTCTTCTCCAACATCTTTAACATGTCTCTGGCTCAGACTGCTGTCCCCAAGTATCACCATTACCCAGTCCACAAGAAAACCCCTGTGTCTACTACCTCAATGATTACCATCCAGTTGCACTCACCCCGGTCACCATGAACTGCTTTAGTAGAATAATCATGTCCCATATTGAGGCCTGTGCCCCACCTCCCACATAAAACCCACACCAGTATGCTTACCACCCCAATAGATCCACTGAGGATGCCATTGGCACTGCAGAACACCTGGCTCTGACCCACCTAGAGGGTTCATTGACTTTAGCTCAGCATTCAATACCATCAACCACAGCAGGTGTTCAATAAACTGTTATCATCGGGTCTGAGCATTCTCCTGTGCAACTAGATCCTGGACTTGGATCAACAGGCCACAGGCTGGGAGGATCCATAGCAACACCTTCCACACTACTGTCCTGTACACTCTGCAAGGCTGTGTTATCAGCTCACTGCTGTTTACCCTTCTAACCCACGACTGTGCTGCCAAATACAGTAGCAACCGCATCATCAAGTATGCTGATGACACCACAGCTGTGCGCCTCATCTCCAATAAAAAATGATTTGGTCAACAGAGGGGAAGTGGAATGGTTTGTAGCCTGATATAAGAACAGCAATCTATCTCTCAACGTCAAAAAGACTAAGGAGATGATTGTTAACTTCAGAAGGACCCGAGCTGCTCATACTCCTCTGGGTACTGGTTGTTCTGCAGTGAAGCTGGTGCACAGTTACAAGTTTCTGTGAGTGCATATTACCAAGGACCTCTCCTGGACCCACAACACAACCCATCTGGTGAAAAACACACAAGTGTCTCCATTTCCTGAGGAGACTGAAAAGAGCTGGATTTCTACCTCTCATCCTCACCAGCTCCTAAAGATTTGCTATAGAGAGGATCCTGACCTCCTGGATCTCAGTCTGGCAATGGGAACTGCACTGCCTCTGACTGGGCAGCTCTGCATTGGATAGTGAACACTGCCCAGTCCATCACCAGAACTTCACTACTCAACATCCAGACCATCTAGAACAAGCGGTGTGTCAGGAGAGCTCTCATTATCACCACAGACTCCTCCTACCCCCTCCACTATCTGTTTTCACTGCTGCTATGTGGGAGATGCTATCAGAGCCAAAATCACCAGGCTCAGGAACAGTTTTTTACCACAGGTTGCTGAAGTACATCACCTCAGGTCCAAGCTCCACCACTGACATCCACCATGTGTTTGTGCATCTATGTTTATAAATACATGTGTATGTCTACATACATGGGTTCTTTTTACCTTTAAACCGTCTATATTTGTATTATCTACATTCTCTAAATTTTCTTTCTCCTCTGCTTCATGCTCCATGGACTTGAGAATCTTCATTTCGTGCTCCCTTGTATACTTGTTGTTTAAGGGTGTCCAAAAATAAATGATTCTTGACTGAAATATATTTGTCCAAACAAGGCCCAAATATATAGGGACATAAGTGCCATTTTTCAGTTAATACACAAAAAACAAGTTTTGAAAATAGACAATATATATTCTTAAAATAAATACATACAGAACTTGAGGGATTTTTTTCCAAGTAAGAAATTTATGAAAAGATTTAGCTATTACAAAAAAAAAAAAAAAAAAAAAAAAAAAAAAAAAAAAAAAAAAAAAAAAANCAAAAAAAAAATTTAAAAAAAAATTTAGCTATTAAAAAAAAAAAAAAAAAAAAAAAAAATCACCAACGTAATTTATGTACCCTATTCATGTATGCAAATAAATGTATTTATAAAACAGACACCAATTAGCCTGATGGTTTCAATGTCTCACATCAGGGAACACTTAAATGTCTATTTTTTATAGTGAAATGCCAACTATACAGCTGGAAAGTGCAGGGCCCTACTAAGAACGAGGAGACATAGCCAGCAGGAATAACTGTCAACTGACAGCACCAAAGTGTATGTGACCATGAGCTGTAACCACCTGTGTACTGCAGTGCAGTTGTTGCCTGTTTTTCCATGTGTACTGAACAGTGCCCAAAAACTTTCATGTGAATGAATGTACCGAAATTCTTAAAGGCAAAACGTTTATAATTTTAAGAATAATATCTCAAAACCAACAATGAAGTCAAGGAAAATAGGGAAAATACAGAAATAAAAAAATGGAGTTTAAAAGAAATGAAATTGCAAGAGAGAGGTATTGGACTGGAGCACGCCCACCATTCCTTTACAGTCCTCTGACTTTGTGCCCCCCCACCCTGCAACCCCTACAATTTTTGTTCTAACCTTGGCGTTCTCCATCGAACCCACTGTTCCTGTGGTGTTTGTTTCTTGTGGAACTTCAGACTACACATCGCATCCTTGCCTTCCACTACCTCTACTTCAACCTCGGATTCGCACTCAGGCAGTCCTCCTGATTCACCAGGCTCTACTCCTCAGGAACTGGCTCCCATGCCAAAGCAACTCTGCCTTCATCCCCCCTTGGTTGAGCCCCCCTCATCCATGTCTGTCTGAGCCCAAATCCTACCAGGTACAAACGTCAACTTAACTTCCCTCCCTTTTCCCTCAGATTCCACCAAAACTGCCAATGCTGCCTCCTGCACAGTAGTCTAAACTCTCTCCTTCCATAGTTCTGTGTAGCTTTCTGCCATTTCACCAATGCCATCTGCACTGTGTTTCCCCATTGCAGTCACAAGTCATCTGACTACCTAGCTATAATAGCTGACCCAGGCCTTCACTTAGGCAGCACCAACTTTATGCATCCACTGTAAACACCATGCTTAATTGGCCACTAAATAAGCACAACTTGGGTGTCCCACTAGAACCAACGCATTTATTGGAGTGCCTTGGACTATGATTTTGACCATTTCATATTCACAGGTCTAAGGGCATCCACATGCAAACTTTGTGGCTCATTCACACATGCTACTGCTGCCTGCTTGCGCCCCTGTGCACAGCTTCGTATTCCTCTCACTGTAACAAAATTCCACCTCCAGGGCCTGCCATATCTCTGGTCCCACAACCAATCACATTTTAGGTCCGCAGACTCCCACGGCCGCCCCATCCTCTTTGCAGATGGGACACATTTATGTAATAGTTTCAACAACACCGGTTGTTGCCTCTTCAAACACTGCTTCCACCACATTCTGCAGCTTTTGTACTGGTGTGGATTCTACCAATACATGCCCCAATCCCCACCGTCCAGTTTTCTCGATCTCCTGACTCAACTGCTGCCTCTCAAACCCTCATTAACGTCCAAGTGCTAGACCAATGCCTCAATCATTATCCCAATCATTGCCTCGTGTCATTGGTCTTGCTTGACTTACAATATGGTTTCCACCCCAGTTTATTGCCCTCTTCCATCCAGTTATTCATCTACCATCTGGATACCCTGTTTCAGCAGGAAGTGTCGTCCGGTTTTATGATTGGCCTAATCTTACCACCTCTCTTCACCACATTTTGTATCAACCCATTAGGGGTCATGACCCATAAGTACTGTAAGAAAAAAGCAACTGACCATAGATCTCTCAGCACCCCATAATAAAGGAGACTGAAATAAATAGAAATCAATGGACTAACGAGACCATTTCACTTGTTCACCTAGTGTACAGTGCCTGGGTGGCTAAAACCGACACTGCAATAAGCCTTTAAAATCCTTTCGCTGGACCCAACTGTCTGGCATCTGTTCAGGGTCCACTGGACAGACCGATTTAATTTTTCAGTCCAGCTCCGTCAGAACAAAAAGTATTCCGAGAGTATTCAGAGGCTTCTCTGCCACCCTGAGGTTGGTCCTGTGCAATATTTTTACCATCACCCTCTTGAAACTCCATGGTGTCAGTTGCATGAGACATTTCCACACTGCATGAGGCTTTCTCCTATCTTGCTATCCTGCTCTCAGGTGACCATCAACCCTTGTACCTGCCTCAAATTTCTTGGAATTACTCTGGAATCACTTGCTTTCCAATCATCAGTACCAGTCAACACACTTATTCCTCAAGGGCAATCTTTCCAACCAGCCTGCTTTCGGTAACTTTGCACAGCTGCCTCTTGAGCCTGGTGGAACAAAATAGCCTGTGTTTGTATGAACTGTGCCTCTGGTACCTGCTACTCTGGGATTGGAAAAGCCATTTCTTCTTTCCATCTCCATCAGAAGTCTCCTCCCCTTGCTACCAGGTTTTCAGACACGGTTCCTTTACTGGGTTTTGAGGGCTTCTGTAACAAACACCATTTCTCTTTTACTTGGCCACAAGAATTAAATTCTCCCCCACCATCAGTAACATCCTCCACATTACATGAAATCTACCCATCATCACAGTGCAGCTTTAGGGAGGACCTGGTATTCTCACTCCATCGTCAGACAATCTAACTGTGGTAGATTCAATAAAGGCAGATCCAATTCTGCCCACATAATGCAATTCCTTTGCAGACTGACCTGGCTGTCTACCATTAACCAATTTCTCCTCAAAGCATTAGACATTCCTGGACATAAAAACGCCATACCTTAACTTGACTTCAGACGTGGACCCAATGGCAACACCTGCTCCAATCTATCCGGAGTTGGTTCTCCTGTAGATCACTTTCTTGCACCTCTGCTTGTCACCTCCCAGGAAGCTACCCTACCCTACTTATCACCTTACACTGTAGTGCATTGGTCTGTTGGACCATATTCTGTGATTTTCACACACTTTACTCTGTACCTTTCCCCAACTACCAGATCAGTATCATTACCTTTCTCTGTCACCTTAAAAATCCTCCATTCCTATCTCAATCACATCCACACCTGCTACATTTCTCCTCAGGTAGACATCACACTTCAGTTCTACAAATTTACTATATATAACACCCATCGCAACTCAGCAGTCCACCCATGCCTACCTGACCTATTCATCATAGACAACGCCATCAGTTTCATAAAAAGTATTTTCAACTGTAAAAACCCATCTGCCCATATAAAATCCTCCACAAATACATACATTCCTTTTGCACAGGAGCTGCCACCACTGCCAGTCAGGAGATCCCCAATAGTATAATTAAACTGCTGGGATGCTGGATTTCCAACGCCTTTAATGCATACATTCATTCCAATACTACTGCACTGTATAATGCTCGTGCCCTCATGTCCTCATAACCCAATCTTTTTATTACTGGCTTCTTCAACACAATTGTTTACAGATTTGGGGGATCAACAACCTCGTTCACTAGCAGGTGCGAACCCTCTAGCAAGCTCTAATCTCAGATGGACAGTGCACAACACCACCTTCAATGCCCCACAGTCCGATACATTAAATTCCTGAAGTGAAGTTTGAAAGAAATCAAACTGCAGGATAGAGGTATTGGAATGGAATACACCCACCAATAAATTAAGACATCGCTATAAAAAAAACTCGTCAGATCCCTTTTCTCACACTCATGCTGCCCCTTACATCCCATCACCACCACATCCTCCCCTTTTTTGTACAAAGTCTTGTATTGGTGGAAAAACAACCCTGTTCACCAGCAAATGCCAGTCCTCCAGCAGGATCTAAGCCCAGATGGACAGTGCACAAGTACCCCACTTAATGCACCAAAGTCCAATACCTTTGACTCCTGAATATACTGCAGTTCAAGCTACAGTGTAATCACGTGCAAACATGGTAAACATTGTTTTCCTCCAGTCATAATATTTAAAAGCTACTGTTCATTAAATGTTTGTTTTAGGAACATTTAATATGCATTATTTGCACTACTTGTGATCCAGTGTTCTCCTTCTGCATCACTTTATGCGTATCTATGTAACAGCCTCATCACATCCCTGTTCCCAATGTGTGTTTCAAAGGGCCGACAGCGTGACAGAGAATATTTTAAAAGTATTTATGTGTTGATAAATGAAAGGCTGAGTTTCCATATTGAAGGGTGTGAGTGGGCTGATAGTCGGTGTGGATCAGAGGGGCACCTTTCTTTGGCTGCCAGGTGGCGTCAGGCCAGGCGCATAGAGGAGCCGCACAGTCTGTATTCAGAAACTGAAACATGGAGTCTTGGGGTGAGCAGGCAGCAGGGCTCTCTCCCCCACACTCACATGTGCACGTACACACACACACACACACACACACACACACACACACACACACACAGCAAGGCAGTTTACTCTTGTGTATAATGAGCCAGTGCCACCCCTCCTTCATGTCTTCATAGAGCACTACTGACACCCCGTCACAGGGTATACAGGACTGGTGCCCCCTTGGCCGGAATCTGCCCTAAAAGTCAATCACAACAGAAATGGATCTTTCCATTTTCCTCACTGTGGTAAACACTTTCTTCTCTGACTCCAGGGGCTCAGACAAGCCTGTAGGGGTTCCTGTTCCAGAGTTATTGTGCTTCATTAGAGCAATATGTACTATGGTTATGAAGTTTTCTTTACTAACTCTAACAACTGAGCACATTGTAAAGAAAAACCTAAGAAAAACCTTTTGCATGTAACACATGAAGTCCGTTTAAACCATACTTAAGAAAATTTTCACTCATTGGTGAATATTCCCATACTGTAACTAATTTTAAGGAAACACATGCAACATTATAATTATTTTCATTTTCAACATCTGGATAGGTTTCCAGGGAATTATACGCTAGAGCCTCAGCTGAAAAAGATAACTGGGACTGGAAATCTGTGCAGAAGTTAGCCTGTTTTTTTAAAATCCAAAGCCTACATCATAATCAATAAAAAATTAATGAGACATTTCTAGACTTGAGTAGGTTGTTAAAAAACCTCAGATAAAGTGAATCTTTACACATTATATCCCTCAGCTACATTTCATTAGCCAGAGTGCTCTAAGTTTTGTTGCAAGTCCTCATTATCACAGAAGTCTGTATTGTGAACATAAACTATATCTCTGTGTATCTTATTCACAGCAAAAAAAGTTTAGGCCTACAACATACAATAATCGGACAAATATAGATGCATAGAAGAAGCTAATGACAATGGCCTTTTTTCTAATGGCTGGCTGCAGTGGAGCCTGACTGGCTGCAGGGCCTCAACATATTACTTCCAGTTAGGTCGCTCGATCGACTTCAAAAGAAAACAAAATAAAAGTGCAGAGGAGAACAAAGGTGGAAAAAAAGCAGCTTCTAGATGTGAAAAATTATTGCTACGGTGAAGGAATGAGCTCCCTGTGAAAAGGTTCCTGCTGGCCTCTATTCCACAAGTGGTTCAAGCACAAATTCCCAGAATACTTTCTCTAATGCTTAGAGAAGACTTTCCCAAAAGCACACAGAACTGGGTGAGCTTTTAACAGGGATTTGGAAAATATCATTGTGTTCAAGAAAAAAAAAACTTGATATTGAACAGACAGAGTGGTGGGGGCTTCCTTCTCTCCTCTGCAGAATCGAGTTTTCCTGTTGTATAATTCGATACCACTCACAAGTCTGAAGTGTTTACATCTAGATTTTATTTGAATAAGAGCTGAAACATCAGGAAGGGAGGACTGAGAATTTACAGCTCCTCACATTTCTCTGAACCCCAATCAAAGAAAATCAGAGATTGACACCAAAATGTTTGTGACACAGAAACAGAATTGAAGTTCAGTGGGTTGGAATGTATACAGCTGCCCTTGACCTCCTTCAGCACAGTGAAACAGAGTATTCCTTTGCTCCACCATGCAAACTTATAATGTCCCTTATTAGCTGGCATAGTTGTTTCTCCAGAGCCGCTTACACTCGTCAATTCACTCATTCATGGGTGTTATTTTTACTTAGTTAGAGTTGCCATCTTACATTCAAAGGACCCAGTTTTGAATTCTACCTCCTGGTGTTGTATCCTTAAAGGCAAGGTATTTCAATTGATACACTAAAAATTACCCACCTGTATAAATTGGTAAATCATTCTTAATACTATAAGCTTATTTGCCATTTGCTTATTTAGTGCCAGCTAAATGAATAAGCTCATTTTAAAAATAAATAAATGTAATTTTTTTATGGATACATAGATAGCTGGATAGATTCCAAGGGTACTGTAAATAACTTTTAGGTCTAGGTTATTACCCAAGACCACTTGCAATGCAAGGTCTTTACAGTAATCTACTATCTAATATTTACCCATTAACACAACTGCATTATTTTATTGGACCAAACTGGTTTGAACACCTTGCTCATGAGTACTGAATGGGTCCAGGTCCTTCAATCACAAGGTGATAGCTCTAACCACTATGCTACAGACTGCTACAAGGTAAAATAAGACTAGCTACAAAGAACTCAATTTGAAAAACTAGGGACACTGGAACATCCATGACGGCTTATACTTCAACCATGTTCCTAATAGATTATTCCATCTCCATGTGGAATAATCACATATTAGGAATAAACATAGGTGCAGCATAACAGACTTTAAGTTTGAGAATAAAGTATATCTACACAACACAAATCCTGCCTTTTGACATCTTGCATGACAAAAAAAAAAAAAAAAAAATCAAGAAATGGGAGGAGTATCTGATACCTCATAGTACCAGCACCTTTGTAAGACTGGCATTATAGCTGCTGACAAAATGTTTGTAATATTTGTCTTTAGCAGGCTATATACACCTATATGTAATTAGTCACTTGAGAACAATTAGTTATTTGAGAACAGCTAAATTCATTAAAGTATAACAGACCCAAGATAAAACCCACTTTTCTTTCAAACCATTGCGCAATTAAGTACAAAGAAACTTGAGAAAACAAGAAACAAGACATCCTTCCAAAATGTAATATTAATAAAGTACTTGCATAAACATCTACACTGGCTGATAAAGACAAAGCAACATCACAATCACTACCACATTTATTACTGCACTAAGCTATAAGCTAGCAGGTAGACCAGAGACTGAGGTTCTGAAATGTATATTTCAGAATAAACAAAATATGTTCTTAATTTATTTTAAGATATAAAATCTAGAGAATAGTGAGATGATTGGCTCGTTTCTAACAGACATGTCCAAAGGAGAGAACAGGAGAAAGAGTTACTAAATCAAGTGCTGTAATTGCAGTGATAAAAAGAGGATTATTGCAATATGTGCTTTTATTCTTCAAGAATTCAAATTTCACCTGGTGCCGGGCACGGCTCTGGTCCAGTAGCTGCCGTGATTGTGCCTTCTGCTGTTGCAGCTGCTGGATAGCAAACTGGAGCTGGTAGCTGCCTGACGTGAAGTGGTGGTGCTGCAGAGCCACTGGACCTGTGACCAGGCCACAGGCAGCATGACTCTCCCCGTCTTCAGGCCGAACTCTGCAACAATGAGAGTGGTGAACACAAGCTCTACAAACACAGATGCCATGACTGTTCCTCAGGCCAGGGAAACACTTTCTACACTTTATTTACAAACAAACAGTGAGTGGCAGATGGGAAGCTTCAAAGTGAGTATTCAAATGCTTTTATATCATCTATACAAGAGGGCCCTTAATAAGACCTGCAGAAAAACATTATCTCACTCTTGTATTGGTAAGGGCTCTTGTGAAAATCCACAAATATAAGTTTTCAGTCATATTAGCATGATATATGTAGTCATTGCTTGGTTACCATCAAGGTTAGGGACCAAAAACTATGCCAGTAACTGCACTTGTCTATTAACTGTGCAACAAGGGGAAACTGTACTGTGATGTACTATATCTAGTACCAATTCAGTTAAAAAAGTTAATGGAGACATATAGTTCTTTTAGAACAATATTTTACATTAAAATACACCAAGTTGCCAGTTTATTAGGTACACCTACTTAGTAGTGTTTTGTGGCTCCTTCAGCCTTCAGAACAGCATGAATGTATCTGAGCATGCATTCTACAAGATGCTGGATACATTTTGCAGGGATTTTGTATGATGTGGAAATGACTGCATTGTGTAGTTGCTGCAAATTGGACAGCTGCACAATGTTGTTGCAAACAGCCCTTTCCACCTCATTCCAAAGGTGCTTGCCGATCACTGGCACTTTTTTACTTTTCACAATTCTCACTTGAAATGTTTTTGCTTGGAAAGCCCAGGATGACAGCTGTTTGGGAGATGCTAGATCCAACACACCTAGAGCCAACTATCATGTTATCAAGTTCAAAGTCACTGAGGTCCACTACTCAAATAAACATAAACTAATGCTAGAAACACCAGTCTGCCTGATTTATTCCACATACTGCAACCATGTAACATATGACTTGTTGGAATGTACAATTTGTATAAAGGAGGAGTGTATGTAATAAACTGGCAACTCAGTGTAAGTACCGGACTTCCAAAATGGAAAAAGGTAACTTGTTCATGATGTAAAATGTATATAATGTATAAATTAGCATAAAATGTAAGTAACAGAGCATACAAGTATATATGATCTTTACATTTAAATTCACAGAAATTTTATTTATGTGTCAGCAGCACCTGTAAAAGGCCAATATTATTCGTACTTATTCATAAATATTATTTGCAAATATTATTGGTAGAACTCAGTTTCAGTTCTAGATGTGAGAATTCCTGAAAATGCACTTATGAACTTGATTGCTCAAATCAGCATTAGTGAACATGGCCCAAAAGCAGCATGGTCTTTAAAGCACACCGTCATTGATCGCATATGACATTAACCTGGCAATAACTCCGTACAGTGCAGTAACACCCCACTTAACATTTTCCCATTTACTGCTATTTCATTACAGCACTCATTACAGCATTATGTTTTTTTTCTTCCTTTTGTTGTTATTCATTTTGTCATAATCCTCATTCTCCTCACGTCTCTTTGGGGTTCATGCCATGTGCTTTGGCCCCTCCTCTGCAGGGTGGGCATTCTTTGTAGTTTGTGCACAGTTTCGCTTCTATAGTTCTGTTACAGATGGCACGAGTACCTTTCTTGGAAGGTGCTCTTTTTCTCTTGCTGCACAAAACTTGTAAGTGGTGCTCACATGCGTTTCTCTCTCACACATCACCGGGAATATATTCAGCACCTTTCTTTCACCTATTTTACACGTGCCACTCATTTTCTGTTTAATTCAACATTTTTCAACAACTGAATGCAATTTGATTATAATCTAACCATTTTTTTCCTTTCATTTTACCTGGTATGATGAACTTGTTCATCCCACAGCACGAGTGGGATGGGTGAGTGGGGTGAGCACTCTTTGCTTGAGTGGCAAGGAGCTGATCTGTGTTTATTTTTATTTATGCATGAGGAGACTGGGACAAGTTCTCAGCTTTAACTTGCTGTGAACACACACTTACTGCAGTTACTGTGATAAAACAGACTCTGAGGATGCTGACCAGCAGAAAAGGGCAAACCAAACGAATATGTCTATATACAGAATCAGCACAAGAAAAAAAGCACTGGAGGGAAGAAATGATAATAAATGGAGGGAAAAGCTGAGTACACCAATCTAACCCTGGATGAACACGCTCCACTCCAGGAAGACCAGCTGTAGCTGCTAGAGATGCACATTCTGCATCTCACTGTTCACATACCTTGAATAATTTGCTTTTCTCCAAGTCAATGTACATCTCAGAATAAACAAAAGTGCATATCACCAACAGAGAATCTGCTATAGATACAGACAAGCGATTCTAGAAACAGTCAGTTTGCCCAACACCACCATTTTTGTACTTTACACCAGTAGCTGCATACAGAGTTAAGAAATACAAAGTTGATGCTGACAGATGACATACTGCAAGTTTATGATGCTGTTAAGAGATCCAGAGTGGGGCTGAAAGATATGTTTTGAGACCCTTCCGGAACATCAAACAGGATTCAGCAGCTCAGAAGAAAACACGGAACTCTTTTCGTCATATTAGAGTAAAAATTGAAAACGCAAAGCCTTTCAAATGTTGACCTCTTTGTGAATGAGACTACCAAGCTGCTAGAGATGAAGGACCTCACTGGTCTTCTCCTAGAGAGTGAAGTTCTCCTGTTCCTTACACTATCTTAAAAGCCATAACTTTAAAATTTACTTATGTTGCAGTTAAACAGCAACCCTGCTTAGCAATTCTTTGACCTCAAACTGCCCCAATTACCTGAGGAGGCCCCAGACATCCAGGAGAATTCTGTTGCACAACACAACAGGATGTCAGCAGTCCATATTCAGAGTGTTCAGAGGCTTTGTTCAGTCAGGTGCAAGTACACTTCTTTAGCCAAGGTACTCTGGGGAACCCAGGAACTTATCTCAGTGCAACAAACACAAAACTGTAGGGAAAGGCAGTAAGTTCTGGAACCAGAAAACAAGATTTGGCATTTACACCAATTTACACATTCATATAGCATTAAATTCTTACCCCATCAATTCAGACCAATTAAGTTCCTCAATTAAGTGTACAGCAGCAAGAATAGGGATTCGAGTTTTTAGACTTTCAGACTGTAAGGTAGAAATCTTTTTGTGCAGTTTATAGGAAGGCAAAAACTATACAAGTAGATTTTGTCAGGTTATTAAAGTATAAAAAAAGAGCCCTTATGAACTGTTACTCTCACACTGTTGACTTTCTAGTCAAGCCCAGAAAAAATTCTGAGTGAAAGGTCAATATTTGGCCTTGATTATGAACACATGTAACAAAGTGAAATATGGCATTAGCCAATTTACTGCCCAATTACCTTCCTTGCATCAGGCTGTAAAACCATGATGGGCTGAGGAGGGCCAAGCCACTACACCTGTGGAAGCCTGCTGTCAAAGCAAGCTAAAGCTAGCACCCTAGCAATGGCAGCGCCATGACAAACATGAGCTACACTAAAAATATAACCTTCTGACTCCTGAAGTCCCCTTAAGGCACTGCGTTCCATCGGTCTCACAGATTCGCGACTGGATAGGATAATTATTGAACGACTCTGCACATGTAACTGGATTATCTCTCATAAGAAGCTGACTTGCTGCAGGGTTTTAGTCCTTTTGGTCAGTCAGTTGTTCAAGGTCTGCAGCGCCGGTGCTGGCAAAAGTACAAGCTATAGTCAGAGACTGTGAATAAGCAGAGGCCCTTTGGCCAAGAATTAATGTCTTGTTTAAAAAGCAATCAGAGCAGAGGAAGCTAATAAAGTGTTGCTATCGTAAAAAGAGAAACCTGAAGAACTGGTGTGACAGGCTCTGATAAAGCAATGCTTCAAATTCCTCTCATATGTGACAATCTTTGTATGTAGGCTGAGAATAAGTAAATATTATCGGAACTGAAACATAAAAACCTGCTAAAGTGTTTCTAGACAAAGTGTGAGATAAGGTTTAAATTTAGAAATCAATCTTTACAAACAATGAATGTTGCAGGGGAAGACCTGAGCAGTTCACCAAGTTTGCAGAAGTGTGTGGTCTTCAGCGAGCAGGGAACACTGCCCCCCCATGCATTTCCCATTTCATATGTAAAGTGCAGAAATAACTGGTGTGGCCCTCCCCTGTTCTGCTTCCTCCCCTGGTTTACAGTTCCAAGCCAGTGACACACAGGCTTGCCCATGAACTTCAACCGATAATACTTAGGGACTTCATGCGGTTGCTTGAAAACAAAGGAGTCTATCCAGACATTTTCTAACTCCCTTTGCTACTGATCTTTGCAAATAAATTCAGTTAATGGACTGTAAAAGGTGCACTTCCCATCGTTCTACTGCTTTATCTCTGAGTCAGTGGGACGCCACTGGAGGCATAGCCAAGTAGAAACACACACTCCCCGCGCTGCCCCCAAGGGGCACCCCAGTTCTTGGCCATACAGGTCCAGCACAATAAATAACATGAGTCACAAAGAATTTAAAACAAAAAAGTAACAATCCAGCCACTGCTGAATTTCCCATCATCAGCACTGGTGAGGGAGGCAGGGAGGTCTTGCAGTTATCTACACAGACCACAGTTATGGTGCGGCAGCGTAAAAGCCATGTGGTAGTTAAGGGAATATGCTGATACAGTGCACAAATAATAGTGGCGTGCTAACCCACACACACATGCATGCGTGGGGGACATTAATCTAACTCCAAGCAAAATGTGGGAAAGCGGCTGTACAGCCTTGACATCACCACCAGCATTCGGCAGCCCGCCCTGAGCTTAGAGGCGCCAAGCCAGGCCAACGCGGAGCACCCTGGGCACCAAGGCACACCCTCCCCAACGCCTGTTTTCTCCCCTGGAGAGCTTGGAGAGGCACATCTTTGACGGTTATGCAACACAGTGCTTATTGTTACAGCACCAAATGCCAAAGGGATCTCTTCTGGGTCTGGACAGAACTCTGGGCACCATTTCATATGTACAGGCACTCAGGAAAGCAAAGGTTAAGTCTGCCTCAGCCTGGCCAGCATCTTTGTCCACTCGGTAAGGAGGCTCCATTATCTGAGTGTGGAATTTCTCCCTGTCGCACCTTAGGGAACGCCGGCTTGTGCTGTGCTACATCTGGTATCAATTAAGGTGAATAAAAAAATGCTTTTAATAAAACCAAGAACATCAAAAAGGAAAATTTTCTTTGCTGCACATTCCCCCACCCTGTCTTTTCTTTTTTTTAAGGTTTCTGATGGCTCTGTTGGCTCTGTAAATCGATGCACTCCGCCTTCCTAAAGTCTTTTATGAGCTCAGTAACTTATCTGGCAATTCAGTAACAGCCTACAGCCAAAAATGGAGCCAGGAAGAAAGTGGAAGTTTCAAAGTCTAAATAATAAACAAACAAGAATTTCAGGACATTTAAAATATGGTAAGTGACAGAAAAACCAAACTGCTGTTTAATATCCACTGAAACAATATGAAATGAAGATGGCAGACATAAACTGAGACTAAGTACCCTACTGCAGCAAAAGAAATATCAATTCCCAACATAATAAACCAAAATTCTGTTTTTATGGGATTGAACTGAAGTACGGACAAAGAGAACATGACATCAGGACCGGACACCAGACTGCAGTGTCCCATTCCATTATTTATCACTCAGTGTCCTCCATAGGAATGTGAATTACAACAGAAACTACTGTCACTGTACTCTAAAGCCAAAACTAAACACAGAGATTCATTTCCTAGTTCTAACTCCATTTCCCACACCAATCTCTTCATTCCAGTCAAAATTTGACCCTGAAGATTTACTGGAACCAGAACCCTGTACTCGCCAATGCTAATCCAAATTCAAGTGGAATTACAGTAAAAAATTAGCACGTGTATCTGCATGCATCCATATGTGAGTGTGGCTGGGGTTTGGGTGGAATCTGGTAGCTCTGATATACCGAATTAAGGTGTCTGGGGAGGGGAAAACTCAGATCAGAATTTCTTTTACTACTGGAGATAGAATTACACCTAACATTCTGTATTCCAAACTTAGGGATCCCACAGTTACAACTTTCCATTACAATAATTTAAAACCACTTATATTATTACAAACCTTAAGCAGAAACCAAGCACTTACGGGAAACTCTACCCTTACCTATGCCAAGAAAAAAAAATCCAAACTCAAACCCAAACCAAGGAATGGGCCACGTTACAAAATAATCCAAAGGTTCAAAATACTTCTGTTTGCATGTGAAATACCAACACTATGTAATGGTAAGGTAATTCAAGCAGGAAAGCACTGTCTTGCACCTTTGCACCAAATCCCTCAGCTAATGATCAGTGTCATCTTTTTGTATGTATGAAGTTTCAAACCAAAGATTTTCTGTAGCCACTGGTACTCATGGGGTATGAGAACACTGGCAAGTCTCCACATAAGGCATGGACGTTGGTGACAGATGTACAGGTACAGGGTCTGCTGTTGTTGCTCCCACCTGATGATGTGAAATGAAGAACAGGGGAGTGGGGGGTGGGGTTTTTTGGAACTGCTGAGCCAGCATACCTGGCTGCTCCTGGCGGCAGAGCTTCAAAGGGTTCAGCCTGCCTTTTGAAAAGGCAACGTGCCTCACCCCTGCCGCTTCCTCCCCTGGAGCCAATGCTCTTAACCACTTCAGCATGTCTGGCACTGGCCTGGCCGGCTTGGCGTGGGGATACAGGAAATCGTACATTAAAGCAACACTGTTGGAGGAGGGGCCAATTGCTAGCTGCTTCTCAATGTCTCATTAGAGATGTTACAGGGTAGAGAAGGAAGCAATAACACTGGCAATGAGGCCAGGACACCAAAGAACAGAGGATTACCTGCAGGAGGAGACTACTCTATAGCCAACTGATACACACAAACTGTCAAGTCACAGACAAGTCTGGGACAGCAAACACCACCTCCTTTAATCAAACAAAGGCTCATATTAAACCACTGACTGCTAACAGGACTACAGGACAGACACATAAGGAAATCTGATTTACTTTTTCCTGGGATGGTGCTCAGCAATTGCACTGGGTATTTACTCAAACCAACTGTGCAAAAGACAGATGCAGAATAAGAGGAAAGTTGCCAGTGAGCTTTATAATAAGCTAAGAAGTGGGGACGTTAAAAGATGAGCCAACAATGCAGTGCCAGTGTTTTTACAATGAGTATGAAATTTAGTATCTCCATTAATAAAACAATTGGTTTTTCCAGTCTGAAATATACATTTATAAATATACAAATTCAATAGAAGCCTCTTTTCTCATCTTTTGTGGAAATGAAAACATTTTAAAAAGGGAAAAAGCCAGACATTCCACAAATTCCCTGACAGTTCCATACATAAGGAAGGGCTGGACTGGAAAAACAAGAGAACAGGAGCTGAAGGCCAAATCGTCTGAGACACTGTCACTCACATGTGACTGCAAAAATAGAGTGCAATCTTGCATGCTTAACTCTTTGTTCACCATCCCACTTTTATCCAACCGCCTGGGGGGGTTCTCCACATGGGACAAGAATGTCTCCCACAGCAGCCCAAAGTGTACCAACACTTGGCTCCTCATAGACAAGAAGCTGTACACCATGGGGGTTGTTATATGGCTTGATGAGCTCACATTAGAATGGAGATGGTAGAACATGAATAACGCATGGGTAAACCTCTGTCTAAGCAACAGTAGGTGCCATGGCCACAGGAGCTATGGAAGTGGGTATATTTGGGAGTGGAGGATGTTTTTAGCTGCCACTGTATGGAACTATTCGGTCCCTATGCATATTCATAACCCCCATCAATCAATTCATTCATCTCACATACACAGTCAGTGTCATTAAAGAAGCGAGTTTTCTCAAGTAGGATTACAACAAGAAATCTTGCAAAATGCAGCAGTCCCACAAACTAAGAAAATGCCACTTCACCAAAAATACATTAACTTTTTTGTTTTAAAGATTCTTCAGAGACCATAAAACTCACCCTTAAGTTTTATTGGCTGTGACCAAATACTCTAAGTGAAAATAAAATTGCCCAAAGCTGATTACAGTGAAACTCCTACTTTTGTCAGTTTGAATGCATCAGTTTCTCACAAACATTTCTCTAGAGTTAAATTAGGCTCTTCAGTGGATACTTTTACTGTTTTCTAAGAATTTTTTTCAGTAATATAAGGCTCTCACTAAGCAAGAAGGCAAGAAAAGAATCATTACCTATAAAAATTTAATGTGCCAAACGTTGAGGATATGAATGCTCAATGCGATCAAAAAAACATTCACTACAACAAAAGAATCATGCAAAACCATCTGTTTCCACGTGGTCAGTGTTTTACTGACTGATGCCCCACAACACTGATAACAAATCAGACATTAGTTCACCTTGTAAAAATTTTTGTTCTTTAAAAGAGAATAACTGGAAACAAGTAGAAACATTGTGACATGATTATAATACTGTGGTTACAGTTGTTATTGGTGTATACTACCCAACTCCCAACACAATCATCGCCCAAAATATGAGCATTTGGTTTATTAGAACACAAGCTTATGATACCTTAAGAGTCCTGCTATGACTTACAAGGCATTTCTTTCATATGTATAAATACCAAATTTGGATTTTGTTTATCTCCCAACAGCTGAAGAGCATGAGACTGGTGCTATCGTGTGATTTTATGTGCAGTTTTAATTTCTGAAACAATTCTCAAACATCATTACACTTTGTTTGTTTGTTTCACCTGTTGTATTCTAAGTAATCATCCCTATTTGTACTATTTAAATAATGTCAAATTGTTGGGTGAGTGTGAATTTATTTGAATTGTTTTCATTGATTTCTTTTGTCTTTAACTGTTTGTTCTTTAATTAAAAGTTGAGTAATACATAAACAGTGACTATGCATCTGTGATCACCTTTTACAAGTAGAGTATATAGTAACTAATGAAAGGAAACAACCTTATGTGATAATGTAAACTGCTGATATAATCACGTCCATTTTTATCTGACTGTGATCTCTGGGTGTCAATTTTGGGGATGAACGCATGAACATTTTTTACCATTCAAACTATTCATAACTATACCGCTGAATCAAGAGAATTCAAGTAGTTAGAAGATTTGCCTTTGTAAGGTATGGGAAGACTTATTTAGAAAAAGTTACCAGAATGACTGTGCATGTATGCCGACAAAAGAATTAACAACTGGCTACTTGTACAACTATCAATTTACAGCTAAAATGTGGACACCCTCTGTGTAACCCAAATTGCTGTAGATATATTTAACAGATAAAAAATAGGACAGCACTCAGTAACTGTTTTATGCATTTTTTATATTAGTATTAAAATTATGAAATAGTCAATGCATATAGCAATTACTGAGCGCTGCCCTATTTTGCATCTATTTTCATTTTTGGATGACCCAACACCTGTTCCACAATTTTTTCCTCCTTTTTTGTGGCGAGCACCTATTGTTATTTTTATATTTAGCAAATTTATCAAGTACAATAGAACACCATCTTAACAATGACCATCCATCTGACAATCACATGGAAATGGTCAATATTACTGCAAAGGGTATGAAAATAAGCATCTCTTCCTGGACAGACGAGAAATATCTTCCCCCTTCTTCCTAAGACAAGTGGCCTGTTTTTGATTTACTTTAGGTATCATTTTGATCCTGTTAATGTACCACAGACCACAGGTCTGAAAAGAAGGGGATATTTTTGCAGTTCCTTCAAAACATTAACATTAGCCCTGAACATCCTTGGTTACGTACAACAGGACAGCATTTCACAGATTCTGGCCTCTTTTGGTGAGGAATGGCTGTTTCTTTTGGCCTGGGGGCCAAATATAATCGGTAAGATCACAGTATGCCATTCACTGCCCACAGCCTTCAGGAGGGGCAAATACCACAATGTACATTAACAGTAATATTTTATCACAGGAAAACCAAGGGATCTTTCATGAGTGTGAAGAGTGGAGCAGAGCTGTAGTGAATCAAAATGAAAAGGTGAAGTGCGAGACAACCCAAAGGGAGGTTTGTTTATGCCTGCTATCTTCCCTGATCCTTCTAATCTGGATCTGGGTCTCACTAAGCTCATAAATGCAAAATATTCATCTCAGGGGAAAGAGCCTCCTACTCTCACTCAGGTCCTTACCTCCACTGGCTACCTGTTCAACCACATTTCAGGAAAAGAAGCCTAACACTAGACTGACCAGCCTTAAAATACCACCAGTGGAATAAGAAGAGGGCTCCATTCCATTGACTAGAGTAGTCCAACCTTCCATTCAATGAAGCCTGACTCAAACGACAAAGAATTTTCTACATTTATTAAAAAGTATGAAAAATAACTTAGAAGCACACGGTCTGGACTCAAGGGCCAAAACTTGGTTCTCTAAACATTTTTTTCTTCCCTTCGATTTCCGGCCAAGTTTACAGACTCTGGAACGAGGGTCAGTTCTTTGAAGCCCTCGACCGAATGAGAGAACCTCAGATAACCAACAAAATGTGAACGGACAATGCCTGATGCCCAGATGTGGGTGGATGTCTATTTGCTGTATACAATAGGGTTAAATATGTGCCATAAGGATGCTGTGACCCCTCTCACACTTCCCCACAACCTCCCCCAACTCCCCACCCAGTTGAAGTCCACTGTCAATATAGACTGCTTCTCTGCAGAACCCATTCCAAGTGTCCATCTGCCAAACAGCTGGGGCTCTGTCTTGGCAAAGCAGCGCACATTTCACTGTGTCCTCAATGGTCCAGTTTTCACACTAATGTTTACCTTTCACAGTAATGGCTCCTCTGCAGCAGCTGAGACTTTCGAAGCCCTATTCTCTTAAAAGCACCAGCTTTCCATTGCAGCAGAATGCCACACAAAGATATGGGAAAACACAGAAAGAGGTGGCTAAACCATATGAAAGCAAACTCAATGGCTTTCAACAGAACGGCATAAAAGACTGCCACTTCGCACTGGGATATGCTGGCCCACTGCACAGCACCCTCTTATTATGCTTCAACCACTTCCTGTACAGAGGGCTGCCATAACATCAGGGTTGTCAGCATCCTTCACATCAAGTGACAGATGGTAGCATTCTGTGAGGTGCTGTTCAAGTGTAGGCCAAATTTAAGGTATCCCAGTCCAGTGTCTTGACAGTAGCATTTGGTTGATGCAATGCTGCATGTTGCATTAGTGCCACCTCCATCACAAACACTGAAGTGTCACACACACCAAATAAAAAGAAGACCAAGATCAGTTCATGTTTGCTATTAACATCTATAACCATTATGATTAGTTTATTTTAAATGTTAATTTTCCTAAATTTGCTGCAGAATTCAGGTCTAAAATCTGAGGATGACGTTTTCCAGTCCCTTTGCTACTGTACATCAGTACTATACTTACTTCAATGAGTTATGTACTACAGACATGGATTTAACAGATTCCACCCTGTGTTGATGAGAAACACATCGTGCTGACAGCACTCAACGTGCAACAGTGTTTGTGGTCTGAAAAACAAGACTGTCCTTCTTAGGCTACAATATCATCTGCAGGAGGCTCGTTCAGGATTGTAGCTATAACAACACAAGTCCCAAAACAGCACATATAAAGTTTATCATAATTTGTAAGTGCCAAAACTAACAGTATGACCTACACTAATAATTTATTGTATCATTTGCAATATTATAGGCCTGATACACATTTTTATCATGTGAAACACTAACCATGTCACAAAGCTCTGGGTTCAAGCAGCATCAAGTGTCCTTTTAATGCACTGATTTCAGATATTTTTAATACACTGAAAGGATTAGATGCATGCATTCACATACATATTTAAAAATGCAATGTTTATGTATTTTTTCAGTATCATTAAAGAATTAAGGAATTAAAGGAATTATTAACTATTACTATACAGTATTAATGAATTAAAAAATGGAGGAAGCAGAAGTTTAGAAGATTACTTGCCTTGTACTGCTGGTTAGTCTGGTGTCTGAAAGCACAGCTTGGTTGGTCTCATCGTTTGCAGTCCCGTATCGGAGCACTGGAGTTAGGGAGAAACCTCCTCCCACAAAGGCCCCGTTGGCCAGGTTTAGGTTTGTAAGCTGTTGACACAAAGAATATTACTGACACCCACATTAAGGAACGCAATCAATAACGGCATTGTGCTGTTAGTGGTTAAGAACACAAATATAGACTGTGGTCGCCAGTTACAAGGAGGGCCCTGCTTTTGTAAGATTGACACAGACACTTAAAATTCTTTAGTAAAATTATCAGCCACTTTGAAGATGACTGTGAAGGAAAAGGAATGAAAACATAGCGCTGAACTATGACCAGGAGTCCCTGGTTTGATATATGAATATAATGCTTGCTGTTGCCCTGATGTGCCAAAACACTCAATATAAGACTCTAGAAAGAACTTTCTGGATCCCACTGAAACCATTCAAAGCCAAACTGCCAGAGAATAGTAGGTGCTGGAGATGAAACGGAAATGTTTTAAAATACACACTACAAAGACCAAGACCAACCATGAATGCATTATGCAACACAATCTTGTATTTTATCGGAATACTGGTAAATGAAGAGTAATATGGATCATCCCTGATTACAGGGGGAGAATTTATGCACAACAGCAGCACACAAAAAGGAATATCACTGACTGTTCTTTCAGTGACATTTAAAACAACCACATAAACAATCGTTCAGCTAAAGACAAACCCCTTTGAGGGATAAGTTAGTCGGGTAAGAAAACGAGCTCTTAGAAGAAGAGAAAATTGTTGCGTGAGTGTGATAAGGGAGTACATAAATCTGGTGCTTGACGCAGGCTGGTATTCAGCGGTATACGTGAGCCATCGGCATGTCTATGAGTTGCTTTTTTGGAGAACCCTGGGCTTTTTCTTGGTACCAGCACTTTCCATAAGCTACCAGTACTTTTTTACTTCCTGTTAACTAGACTCTGGCTGGGCTTCTCTCCCATCAAAAGACTGCTGTAATACATGGCCATTATTCATAAAAGCCTTATAGCTACATTTCGTTTCTCAAGCTGCCCTAAGTTACACTTCAAGCTGGATCACATGCTGGTTTCTTAACTATTTTTTAAAAAATATCTCTCCTTTATTAAATAAATATATATTAACATCTGCAATGTCTCCTAGTATAACTTATTCAATGCAGAAATGAACAATTTAATGCTCAACAGCTTGCTGATACCTACTGACACACAGCCAATATGCCAATAAGGCCAATGCCAGCCCTTATTTCTTCTCCATTTCAACCACTACATATAATCAAAGTGATTTTAAAAAAAACCTCTCAAACTAGGATAACATTTAACATTTAACGGAGACAAGTACCATTCTCTCCCACAGTTCAAACAGTTTCACTCCTCTAATGGAGTCTAGATTTGGCTGAGAGAACCTACTCCCTCCATCTTTTACTGCAACTGGCAGAAGTACCCTAGGTCACTGATTGTGTCCAGTCAGAAAAGGTGCACCTACTCGCTGGTCAGCCCATTCTAGTTTTTTATAAAGCATTCATAAAACATAGATTATCACATAATTATTTTTAACACTTCCTTCTTAGTGATTGTGAAAGTTCTACACTTTTTAGAAATGATGGTCTATAGACTTTGTTTTCATGATACCACAAGTATGTGTATCTCACACACACACACACACACACACACACACAGAGAGCACTCCACATTGGCAACAGCACCAATCACCGGCTGAAGTGTGCAAACTTGAACACATGTACGCTGAATATAGTACAGATTACACAAAGACAAAACGTAAAAATTGTATTAAGAAATTATAAAGGACACACACATACACATTAGTGACAAAATGATCATGTTCAACAGCATTAACAGTACTTATATACTTATTTCAACCACTTTAACAGTAATGCAGATGTATGAATAATGTTTTATTACTTCTTTCCACAGCCTTCTTCTCCTTTCCACTTTCTGACCTGGACAGCACTAGGTAACTCAGGTGGAAGAACATGTAAAATTCAATGAAACTGAAAAAAATAAATGTTATGTGTTCAAATGCTTAACATGGAGGATGCCATGAGGATTTAAGGCAATGAAATTAAAGAAACCATATTTATGACAGATAAAAGTTGTAAATGGGTCAGATTTGATTGGGCAAAACCTGGTTGAAATTCAGAAACAGTTAACTGCACACTTTTTCCTTTTTTTGGACAGTCATTTTAGATGCCTTGCAATTGATGTAACCTACTTCTGTGTGTTGCTGCCTTTTGCCTCTACATCTCTGTGACCCAGTGTTGCTATTGCAATAAAAAAGAAACAGTTAAGTAAATGCACTATAACTCAGAGTGTATAGGCAGCTTTGGATTTAACTGGTTTCCCTGGAGCTGCAGAGCTGATTTATTNTGTAACCTACTTCTGTGTGTTGCTGCCTTTTGCCTCTACATCTCTGTGACCCAGTGTTGCTATTGCAATAAAAAAGAAACAGTTAAGTAAATGCACTATAACTCAGAGTGTATAGGCAGCTTTGGATTTAACTGGTTTCCCTGGAGCTGCAGAGCTCCATGCCATGTCAATATACACACGCCACATCTTGGAGCAGGATTGTGATCTGTTTTCCTCCCAGGGGGGTTCTCCGCTTCAGCACAACAGTTGGTAATTACTCACCAGCTGAATCTGTTTACAACCAGAACATGGCTATTAACTATGAAGTGCTCTATCTCCTAACTCTCCACCTGCCATTCCCTCCCCACAAGCTCTTGTCCTTGCCTGCCACTGCCTTGCTCAACCATATCCTGCAAGGAGAGTGAGACACTGAGAGTGAGCAACTGAAAGAGACACTGTGGGGCCTGTGGTTCTGACTTGTTTAATTATGCACATGCAAACACATACGCAGAGTGGTGGAATCAGGCAAATAAGGCCTATAGATCATAATTTCCAAAGAGAATATGATTCTTTAATTTGACTGTCTTAAGGCCACATGAGATCCTCCACAATACGTATCTGAACACATACAATTAATTATTTCCAGTTTCAATTATATGTGCTCTATTCACATCGTGTACATCTGTGGTGTACATGGTCAGATGTGACCACCTATAGGAAAGGAATGGGTGAGACTATAATGAAGAGCAAAAAGTATCATATGCCAGATTCTGGACTTCACATGCATGCACACAGACACACAGTACCTTATGAGCCATTATTTTGTGGAAATTAAAAACTGGGTGAAGTGCTATGGTCAAAAAACAGGATGCATTTAAACAAAACAGCCTTTTCTCCTTTTGCCTGTAGTCTCAGATTCCACTCTGAACCATCCATATACTGACATTAAGATGCAGAAAAGCTTAGAGCAAAGAGGAGAAACAAAGAACAAATATAAGACATCTACAGGCATCTGTTTATTTTTTCAGCTAATGTCTGCTAAAGACTTGCTGCTTCCAACAATGCATACTACAATGAGAAGCTTAAAAAATTTCTAAAAGCACTTTTCTTACTGTGTTTTGAAAATACACCTTGTTTGTTTTTTTGTGGTTTGAGGCCCAGTTCTGGACAGGTGACAGAATAGTTTGGCCAGTCGTCCTGCTTGCAGGACGGGAAATGTCCTGCATTCCTCCCAGACAGGTGTTTAAATGAACATACAAGCTGACAGAATACAGAAAGACCCAGAAGGTCCTCTGTTTCAGTCTAGTCTTTATTTTTATTTCTCTCCAATATTTGTAGGGCACTGAATATATACTATAAATAGTTTTCATCTAACCACAAACAACTGTAAACATACACCTAGCATTGTGATCTGCGTTTTAGAATTTGGTCATAAAAGTACCTAATTTCTTACCTAACACAAATTAAAGGAAATTTTAAACAGCAGAAATATGTTTAAAATGATCTGGAAATTAAATGACAACAACTGATATCCTCTAGTTCTAAAAATTATTGAAACTGAAGGTGTAATAAAAGAGGTATGTCTGTAATATACCTGTGTTTGGGGATTGCTTCCTTTTTAAAACACCTTCCTTCACACTCTCTATATCTCCCTCTTTCAAAACTTCTCAAAGTTGTCAAATTTTCAAGGCAATTTGCATAACTTTTTCACCACTTTACCTCCATCACCTAAGTACTGTTATCCTGCTCTTTGTGTGTTCCATATGCCTGATTCAATATTTCAAGAGCCTCATGATCACTTTTCCACGGTTTCATACAAAATTCAGTTGTACACCTTTGAATAAATATCACTCATGACCACTATTATAAAAAAGGGGTTAAACTTGAAGCCTCAGCAGAAACAGGTTCTAGCACTGGTCTGCTGGTGACAAGGCATTGACCATGACTCCTCACTGCCATGCAATCACAGCACACAGGACACATGCAGAAGTTACTCACCAAACTTTACAGTCAACTGTGTTTATTTTAGTAGCTATGTAAGAATGGTGTCTAAATCATAAGCTCACATCTCAGATTTCAGTTTCATTCTGGTTACGCCAGGAAAACTGGGAGAGATCTAAACGTAACTCAAGTTCCATGTGAATTACACATGCGTACGCACACACGCGCGCACACGCGCGCACACGCGCGCACACACACACACACACACACACACACACACACACACACACACACAAACCTTCTTCAGTACTGGGCTGCTCTATCTGGACGAAAGTGTGAGTTACTAGGATTGTATGCCGCACCCTGGGCTAGCACATCCACAGGCTGCATTTTTCTGCACACTGAGAAAATACTGCAAATGAGGTTAAATAATCTACAAATACTAGGTAGCACTGGAGGAATTCCCAGCTTTGTCTATGACTCCATCCCCTGTCATCCTCCAAAGACAAAGTTCAGTCCATATCCAACCAAAACAAAAAAGTCAGATATGTAAATTTCCTCACATATTTACACAACATGGAACCTTGCAGAGTAGAAAAAGAAAAAAAAGTCTGGAATTAACCATTAGCAAGAATGACAGAAAACACCTTTGCTGGAACAGAATACTATACAACAAACAGGAAACTGTTATAAAAAGGCAATATGTGTGGTCCAGCAGCATCACAGGATCTCCAACAGAGATGCTGGGGGGCTGCAAAGGGGGTAGAGTAGAAGGCTGGAGCTGTTGGACTTCCTTACAAAAAACACAGGGGTTGGCGTGGGGGTAGCAGAGACAGCGCAGTTATACCTCCTGTTCCTCCACTCGGTGCCAGTTCACCACATTCTTCCGCTTATAAGCATCAATTACCACAAAATATCTCAGTGCCTGTTAAATATCAGCAGAAAGCTCTCCCCTGCGAGGCGTCCGATAATGAGACCTCACACAGAGCTTCATCTTTCAGCTGCCCCAGCGTACCAGCACAGCCTCTAATTGGCCCCTCCTCACAGCCCCAGGCAGCTGCTCAAAGGGGCACTGAGGAAGATGTCACTCAAGCATTGCTCGTCCCAGACACCCATGTGCCAAATGTCTCCACTAAAGAGGTGAGGGTAAGAAGGCTGCTGTGAACAATAACCACCAGAGAGGTCTGGGACATGGTACCATCAAGACACACCTTATCACTGAAGGTTTTATCTGCTATACTATTCTAACATGTCAGCTCTGAAGATGTTTTGATTGCAGTACTGTGGTAACATAGGTAAATAATGCAGAACTTCCACTGCTGTAGTGGAGAAGCTTCTGTCTGCCTTAAAGGAACACAGAAAACAGTACACATGATTTACACACCAAGGTCCGAAGCAGTGCAATAGAAGGTACCCTAGAATAACCAGCGACAGTGTGGGGGACAATTCCATGCCAAACAAAATCCAATCAGTCTCTCTTTCATACAAAAAAAAACAAACAATTGTATAACTCAGAAATTTAATCACCATTATCTTCAAAGGTTAATTTTATGAGTGCTCCTAAGCTCCATAATTCATACCCATCTATATCACCAAATCCCATCCCATTGAACATAATTTCAATAGTTAACATTAGTTATTGAACTACAACCTAACATGGCAGTTTGCCTTTACTAATTACTTGTTAATACTGCACATCTGTCTACTTGTACTCATTCAGCTCTTTCTCAGCTATTACATATACCATATGCTGAACATTCAGAAGAACATTCAAAAGAAGATACAATACTAAATCTTTGTTTTAATGAAATCTTTAGTGCAAATATAAAACAGTAAAAACTCTGTTCTTCTAGATGCAAGGAAATGCCTTGTAATTATGTCAGAGTGTATACTTCATTTAAACACCTTCATTCACAATTTCTGCTGTATCACATCATGCCACCCAGTCAAGGAGTCACATGAATGACAAGCAAGTTCTGGCTTCACATATAATTGTACTGACACAGGACATAAAAATGGGAATGACAAATCCAGAAATGAACATCTGCAGAGCCGTAGGATATATCTGCCACCCATTACAGATTGCACAGAGGCAGGGCGGAAGCGTGAACAGGTAAATAGGAGAAGGTGCAGTTCAAGCAAGGAAAACTTACATGTTGCGTCAGCAGGTTGATGTGGCTGGAGGCAGAATACTGGCGGTTGGCCTGCTTTTCTGCCAGCCTCTGCAGAGCAGCAACGATGGCCTGCTGGTTGGGGCCAACTGGGGATGAGACAGGTTGAGGGACAGTGGGGGAGTCTGGGTCCTTGGGCATGCCTGTTATACCAGGTTGGCATTTTCCTGGGCAGGCCCTCCTGGGTGCTATGGAAAGGGAGGGAGGGAGGAATGAGCTCAATGACACACCAGGACTGCCCAGTGGGCCATGTGCTCTTTTCAAGTCTCTGCACCTGTATCTCAAACAGGTGCCAGAGTTTGACATCACTTAACACAAGAGCTACAGTGCAACAAGCAAGTTCAATTCAGCTGAGATGGTAAGCAAAATTTCAAAGAGTTTCCAACCAGGTGAGACCGTCAATGGATTTCACCTTGGCTCGAGAACTAACAATACTGGTTTCCCTTCCAAAACAAATGCTCCCACTGAGAATTTGGACTTGTAAGGATTTATTTTATAACAAGTTAGAAAGCATAAGCTCACACTCAGGAGAAACACTTCAAGAGGATGGTAATATCTGGGTGAAATGTGAAAGCGTTTTAAAAACAACAAAAATAAAAGAAAAAGAGAATCCATTCCTTATTAACAAGCATTTGGACAAGGCAGGACTTTGGAAATTAGGAGCTTATGCTGGAAGCACAGTGCTTAAGACAGAGTACGCCTTGGATGGGTCTGCGCTTCACTGCAAGACAGTCACACACATTCATTCACAAACATACACAGAATTGAAAATTTATGGTGACCAGTTCTTCTGAAACATGTCTTTGGACCAAACATAGGGAGAACGAGCATACGCTGTAAGGACTGAGGCAGCAGCTGTGGAACACCAGCCCTTCCCACTATGAGATGTCTCCAAAAAACATCACAATAAAGGAGCAAAATAAAAAGAGAAAATAACTATAAAATAAATGATGAGAGGGAACAGGTGAAAGGACTAGAAAAATAATTAAGTGTTTTGTGTAAGCAATTTTGAACATGTGGGTCTTAAGCATAAATTTACTGGTGGCTTCTGGTAATTTTGCTTTGGACTTCATTTTAAATTAGACAATATGTGTTTAAAAGATAAGACAGGAATTTTGCAGGGTGATCAATTGAGTGAACATTATTTTTCATTTATACATATTTAGGAGTGTAGTTCACAGGTGTTTACTTTACAAACAGAATTAAAGGAACAAATTACAAACATTATGCAATGGACGCCTGTTCTGGGAAAACTTATGCCAAATCAGGAAAAGTGAAAAAGTGAATACAAACATCCACTGCCTTGATATAAACGATAAGGAACACTACAATATTCCCACAATTCTGTACTTCTTTCTCTCCACCCAAATCATAACAGAATCATTTGTATTTCAGAACAGCCAGCTGAAAAAAAAGAAATTTTTGAAGGCAACTGGATTATTGTGTTTGTGTGTACACTGGACTGAAGAGGAATAAAATACGGTATGACTGCTGCACCTGGACATTGTAAAGCACCTTGAGTGACTCTGAGTACATTGTAATGAGGCATTTCACCTTTCATACATTCCACACACTCACTGCGTAGCAGTTTTTGCACAGTGTCTCCTTTTATGAAGGTTTGGCTTCATACACATCGTGCCGACAGACAGCAAAAAGGAGGCACAAGCACATCTGAAATTGCTTTTCTCATGAGAAACTCATAAAAGCATCTATTGGTCTACTGAAAACAATGGAAACCTGTGGAGTTGCTAAGCGACATCATCATTACCTTGTCGGGAGGCAGTGGGCCGAGAAAGCCTTTGGCTGTAGATCTGCAGGGCGCTGGGCACAGATGACATGGCTGGGCTGACAGGAGGCGTCAAACAAGTACGCATCCGCCTAAGGGGTTCCGGGACCGGTGGGGCCGGCATGGTGACCGGGCCAAGGCTGCTGGTGACACAGTTACCTTGCTGGAGCTCAAGTGGGCCTGAATCCAGACAGTGCTGCAGCTGGATGTGGGCACAGTCTAAGGCACTGGGATACCCAGTGGAATGCTGAGAGGAAAGTGTGAGGAGCTCAGGGGCAGCAGGTTTGCCACACAGGGAGGGCTCCGAGGCATTACACTCCAACTTGCCCTTGAGTACAACTGCAGAATCTGTGTGACATAAAGTAAGCCAGGACTCCATTATCTATCACAAAACTTAACAATTCCACACCATTTATGAAGTGACAGGGGAGCAGAGAATCAGAGGGAGACCCACCATTCACATAGGTTTCATTAGGAAAGTTCAATAAGTAAAAGCCTGTTCCAGACTCATTTTGAGCCATGTGGGAAGGATCAAAAATACAAGTATGTTTCGGGGTTAGAAGAGGAATGAAAAACATGACTGACTCCACAACCCTGGACAGCGTGAGGACACCCTTCACAGCAGTCTTGTTTTATCAGCTCCTAAAAGAGCTCCTGCTGATGGAAAATTTAACAACAACTGCAGGTCACTCCATTTAATGGCATCGGTAATAATAACAGATGTTGCTAGAGCCATTTCACGACCAAGCCAACATTTGTTTGAAGGCTCACCTCGTCTACAAGATGAGGGCAATAGTGTTGCTTTCCTGTGTCACCTAAATGTATTTTAAATGGCACACTTCATTATCTGTCCTGAAAATCTCAGTTTTGACACCATTTTCTTTTCAGATAATACGAAATACATGATGGACAGTGGCATAAAGGATCAGAGAGTTGCACACAGTTCTCCCTGTGTCTGCACGGGTTTCTCTAGGTGCTCTGATTTCCTCTTACAGTCCAAAGACGTGCATTTCAGGTTAATTAGTCACTCTAAATTGCACATAGTGTGTGTGGGGTGATAGACTGGGGTTCCATTCATAGGTAGTTTCATAGCCTCCCACCCATTGACTCTAGATGACGCACTAGACTGCTGCAATCCCACTCAGGATATGGAGAAAATGAAAATGGATAGATGAAATACACAATGCTAAACAACATCAAAAAAAATCTAATTTGTACATAGGTACAAATATATTCTAAAGGTAGACTTCTAAGTTACAATATAAGTCTTTCTGGTTATCCCACTAGAATAATCCCACAAAATAAAATGGGAAAAACATGAGGTGTAAAACAGGCTTTGGGTGAAGACTGTTCGACAAAGGAGCTGGCAGAGGGTAAAAACAAAGCTTATGCCTGGAAGCCTGTCAAATTCGAAAATCATGGAGTAGATTTATAACAAACGTAAAATCTTGCGGCTTCATGGAACTAATAGAACGCATATGGGGGAGTACAGTACCAGCACTGGTTTGGGTTTGATATGGAGGCTAGGGTCGCAAGACCACAGAAGCAAAATATTTATTTGCTGCTGTTGCAGCAAAAATAGAGGGTGAGGATTTTGCCAGCAATGATGGAACATGTTGCAAGGACATGAAAGTACAAAAGTGACACCTCAAACAATCCTACAGCAACAGATGACTGCAAAAAGCATTGTAATTCCACCTCGACATGTGGAGAGAGTGAAAACGGGTAAGAAAAATGATTACAAGAAAAAAAACTGGAAACAAAAGTTGTAGTGTATAAACAAACAGCTCACATGTGCCTTTAAGCTATTTGTGACAAAACAAAAGTCAGCATTAATTCAACTATAAAGCATATCATTAGTCATAACACTAACTGTGCACTCAGGGCATTTAACAGAAACATAGATGGAGAGGCCACTCCTTTCATTTTGGCCTTCTTTTGACAGACCCTCATGGAGGGTCCAAGTCATGCTCACCTAGCTGGTTTTTTGTGTCCACAGTCATGCGTGAAGTTTTGTTGCTGCTACCATCCCCGGTTTTGATGTTCCTGCACCCTGTGCCAAGGAAAACGCTGGCTGATTTGTTTTTGTGCATGTAGAATGTGAGAACCTCCTCAAGGTCACTCTCGCTGCAAAACAGCACAGGGTTTGCGGATCACAATGCAGGGAATGAAATTGCTTTGCTGGACTGAAGGTCAAAGTTGCAGGAAACTTATGGAGAAGAAACATGCAATTAATTGTACAAGGTACAGGCAGGACTGGTAACCTGGCTTCCTCAACAAACTCCTGAAACACATCTGGATTGATGCAGTGTTCCTCTTCTGTGAGCGGTTCCATCTTCTTGACCATCTGCTCCGTCTCCTGAGAGAGAGAGAAACAAGGTTTGCTTGAGCCACGCAGCCCCGTCCAGCTGGAGGTCCCCACTTTGGAGTCAACTGGAGCTGAGGAACTCCATATGAGGCTCCTCTGAAACACAAGCTCCTGAACATGACTGTTTTTGACATGATATGCCACCTTATTCAAGTGGTACTGAAAGGAGAACATGTTGTACGTGCCAACCTGTTCTGGCCTCAGCTCAAATCTTCTGATATTTGTTAGCATTCAAACATTCTTTATCTACTCAAATGAACAACATATGCATTTAATAGTAAAAACCAGTCATTTCAGCTCAAGGTTGGCCTGTCAGACCTGAAACAGCTAAGAACATTCATATAAAAATGTGGTAGTTGTAGCAGAATACCGGAAATAGAGGAGGAAAAACAGCTGAAGATTTCAACTATTACAAAAAAGCAGCAAGAGCAATACTAAGATATCATTGGTTGGATGGAAATGCCACACCTTATTGTAGCGGTGGATGAACTCCCCAAGTTGATGAGACAGGATCCGACGACGGTCAGCCAGGGGCAACTGCCGGCTAGGTAGTGCCACATGCAAGTTCTGTTGGAGATTGCTTGCTGCACGCTTCAGGAAACGCACCACCAACTCCTAAGGGAACAGAAAATGCTGGGTCTGTACTACATAGACACACCCCGGGAAGGAAGGACTCCACCCATCTCATTCAGGTCCTACTCACTGGTACCTGGACAGAGGATGGTCTACAAAGTCAAAACTACCCTTCCCTGTCCTCAGTGCTTCCAAACCCAACAGGTTTACATTCAACACTCTTTTTCCTGCAACAAAAATCTCTGCCATTTGCAAATCGTACTTCCAAATGAAACTACTCTGAATTCAGACTCTGGGTTTCCATTACGGTCATATCACAGCAAGACACATTGTTATGATTTATTTTCCCCACAAGTGTGGGAGATAGCACTTGCCATTCCAATGTGACGAGAACACTATTTCCAATTAAACCAAAGCAAACGTAAGCACATACTTAATATTTTCCTTTCAAACTAAACCTGTTTTTGATGTGTTTTTGTTTTTTTAATGTTTCAGGATGAATAACACACAGGGAACATTGTTTAGGGGAGAACAAATGCAGATAACAGGGAAAGAGGGGTCTGTTTAATCAATCTGTGAGTTCCAAAGTACCATTTGATTTAAACAGTTACCATTTGGTTATCGTCTCTCTCTGGCCAGGCTGAGCTGCCGTTTCCCCTGCTCTCTGCCAGCAATCTCATCTGAACTCGATGGAGGTAGGAGGAGAAGGCCATACGGGCCTGTACTTTACTGCAGACACAGGGAGAGACAGCAGAAGGGAGGGAAATAGGGAGGGGAATGGAAGGTTTAAAGGGGGAGAAAGGGAGGTGCAAAAAGAGAAATAGGACAGAGGGCAAGACAGATTATAAGTGAGACCCACAGATGGAGAAAGAGTATGGGGCAGGGAGCAGAAAGGGAGAGAAATAAGAATGGGGTGTTTCAGTTACATCACTTTTGCTGTCCTTCTCTCACTGTCAATTTGTTGTGATATGACTATAAATCCCAACCACCTCTCGAGCTGCATGTAGCCCAAAGGTGAACCAAAGATCTGTAACATCACAAAAGACAGCATTGTGGGCAGATCCCCTAAAAGGGCAAGTAGAGAAACCAATGCTGCTGCTCTCAGATCAGATCTGGAGATGCGTTATAACAAGCTATGCGTGGCACCATGTTGTTGTCTTTGTTATTTCAGGCATCTTGTGCAAGACGGAAAGCACACAGGTTTGTGTCAGTTTCAGGCAGTGTGTGCCATGGCAGTGCTAGAATGACAGATTGTTTTGCATGTCCTGAGCAAACCTGAGAGCATAATGCCAGAGTCATGCTGTGAAAAGTGGAAGGGAGGGGGAAAAAAAAGAAAGAAAAACTCTTGAGCACAAACAATGATATACTGTACCATAATTGCCCAGGTCCCTCCACAATGCTGGCAAGAAATGAGGAATTTCTAAAATTCCTACAAACTCAGACTTGTTATTATAATTTCTGTCTCTTCAATTACAATTTCAGACATATATTAAAAAAAAAAAAAAAAAAAAAAAAAATCAATCGGAGACCAAAGTCTTTGTTTATGTAGCCTTAATTAATATCATTGCAAAAAGGTTTGTTTATTTGACAACTTGCTTCAAAACAAGGGTAGAGAAGGCATCATTTAAGCCCTTTCAAAAATCTTTATCAAAACAAAGAAATAGATAGTTGGAATCCCACAATTAACAAGGCAATTACAGATATTCATAGCATGAGGTTTACATGCTCTCATTTAATGAGCTTCAATGCAGACCATCTCCAAGCAGCAAAACACTGCAGTGGATGGGTGCACCGTTCACCCAGAAAGGCAGGCAAGCTGGAGTTGAGCCAAAGCTCTTTCCCAAGCTGGACTGTTGACCCATGGGCATCTAGGACATAGCTATCAAGAGGATGAAGACACAAGAGCTGCCTGCAATTGTAACCTACCTGAGATTCCAACCTTGCTGCAGTATCTGGAGGAGGTTGACCCTAGGTTTGGTTGGAAAGGGGTTAGGACTTTTGTGTGGAGTAATCTCCTGCAGGTCCGGTTTGTGGGGGGCTGGTGGAGGGTCTACTTGCACCATCTTCCTGATAGGAAGGGACAAAGTGCTTCTCTTCTCTTCTTCCTCTTCCTCCTCCATTTCCCCACTCTCCTCCTCATCAGCGCTCCCCTGGATGGAGGTCTCATTTCCTTCACCTGTGAAAAGGACCATGTTTCAAGTGCTTAGCCCGTGGCCACAAAAAGCATACAACAAGACTACACTACATCTTGGATCACAATTCTGACAACCAGCAGAACTTTGGTTTATTACAGTTCTTTTAATAGATACTTCACATGCTTCCAAGCAAATGGACACATGCAGAGACCACTTGCAACTGATCACAAGGATTAAATGGATAAATTAAACAGTTCCTGAGTAGGAAGAAGAAAACCTAGTGTGAATCTCCTCCAGCTACCGCAGCAAGGCAGGAAGTGGACTGCAGACACTTCTGCCACGTTCTTTGATGCATGTAACCACACCTACTCAGGAACATCCATTCATCCAGTATTGTTAACTGTGTAATCCCAGTCAGGATCCTGGTCCCAGAATCACTGGGCACTAGGCCATGAAACCAGATAGGATGCTAGTTCATCACAGGGTGATCAAACATGCACACACTATGGGCAATTTATAGTGATCGATTTAGAGTGAACTGAAGCATGCCTTTAGACTGTGGGAGGACCTGAAGCACCCGGAAGAACCCCACGCAGACAGAGGGAGAACATACAAACTCTGCACATGCTGAGTCAGATTCAAACTCACATCCAACGAGCCCAGGCACTGTGAGGCAACAGCGCTCCAAGCAAGAACATGTTAACTAATTCTCTGGGACATAAATCATAATATAATTACCCATATTCACTCAAATATAAATGAAATATAAAATGCAAAATAAAATGGCCAAAACTGCCCATAAACACATAATACAGTTGGGTAAATATATCACCTTTGGTTTTTGACAGCATTTTTGTGTAAGGTAGACCAGGTGCAGACAGGTGTACAAGGTAACTTAAGTACAAGTGTGGAAAAGTAAAGTACCTCTTCTGTTCTTTCTGACTGCAGACCGCCGCACAGCCTGCAGTCGCCTCCGCTTCCTCACCTCCAAAGAGAGCAGCTTCCGCTCATACTGAACCAGGTGGAAAGCTTGGAAGCCATTTAAAGTGCTTCCATTCCTGTTGCGAGGGATGTCACACAGGTGAGAATGATTGTGGACCAGAAAATCCAAGTTATGATGCTGATTGAAGAATCCAGACACTTACCGTGATTTCAAGGCTACAGAAGACTTCACCGACCTGAGGACCAGTGCAAAAAGTATTGACCTTAAGAGCACATTCAAAAACTCCACTCCCAGCAGCATATGGTTCAACCATGACAGAAGGGTGCAAGAAAGACACTACTGGCACTTCTCAAACTCAAGTGGTGTGTTTGAGCACCGCATAACTGAAGAGAAAATCAAAATTTCACCAAGAAACAAACACAGCATCACATTTTATTTCTGTAGGCACTTTCACAGACACAGGAACATTTTTCTGAAAAACCTCCCTTCATTATCCACATCAGCATCTTTCTCTTAACAGCTGTTATTCAAATGCCACTTAGGGAGTACTGTGCACATTAACCATACAAGAGGAAAAATGAAACCTTGTGACCCTCAACAAAAACCCCTGCTGACCACCCACCCCAGCAAGGCTTACCTCTCTGGGAAGAGCCGCACAGCTAGCATAGAATTCATCGATGTTTTATTCTCCAGATAAGCACTGTGGAAAGGGGCACATAAATCAACATGAGATGCAATCTAACAAAGTGCCAAGAGCCGTTTCTGATTTCCCTGCTTTCTATATGAGGGACTCCTGAGGATGATGGGGTGAGTGTTACAGTGTGGGGGCCCCTACTGCCATCTCCCCTGTCAACAACCTCCATGACATGTGCTCCTCTCAGTCCCCTCACCAGCTCCTTCCAAGAATGCTGCGTAACACACCAAGGAACCAAATCCCCAATACAAACAGAACTATAAAGCCAATCAAGCAGTAAATCCCTCATCAGGGCGCTGGAACGCTAGTGCTCAGGGCTGATTTCCCCCAAGACGCCGCATACGGCTCCACTTCTTGCGCAACCGCTGCGGGTTTTCCGCCTTGCTTGCAAATGCAGATAAATATTTTCATCATCGTGAAAGCAGTGAGGGCGCTCTCCTGCCGTGCCAATAAAAATCATTGGTTACACTCCTATTCAAGATGACACAATAGTTGTCCACGCACGACAGATACAACCGAAGATTTACAGAGAAGAGGCAGGCATTTTTTTCTGCTGTTGCAATGCTCAGCACTGTTTTCTAGCCAGTCAGAACACAACCAATCCTTGCACTTTACTACATTTACACTTATTCTTTTAGCAGATGCCTTTTCCCAAAGTGATGTACAACTCTGAAGAAAACAAAAGTGGATCACCCACAGAGATACAGACAGAGACAAATGACTATCAAAGTACAGTCAACGCCACCTTTGCACCTGTAGCTAGTTGCAGAATTGATAGGAAATACAAAGGGGGTTGTGACAGATGAAGTGAAGCAAGGTTACGGAGTTGTTCAAAGAGAAGAGGAGAGAATGCTGAGGATTCAGTAGCTCTGTGGGAAAGAGAAAGCTCATTCCACCACATTAGAGCAAGAACTAAGAAATTTTCAAGTTTGTACTTCACCACAGAACAAAATACCCGAAATCATTAAACAATGAACAATATTTACCAGTCATATTCTATTAGACATAGAACACTGCATGAAAAGAATAAGGTATGGCCATTTCTGGAGGAAGTGCCCCTTCTCTACCCAGTGACATAACCTTCGCTGTGGCCCCTTCCTTCCCCCACAGCTCTCCCCATCTCACCTGTAGAGCTCCCAAGACTCTGGAGTGGGGAATATGCGGATAAACCCGCCTCGTCTTTCATGCTCTTCCTTGATCCTCCTTAGGACCTTCATCTGTAGGGGAAGACAATGATTGCAGGGTCACAAAACCTGCAGTATGAAAACCACATCTCAGGTGCACAAATGTAGGCAAGCTGACATCAATAACCCAAACTGTTATCACTTGGCTGTCAGGGATAACAGAGACATTGAGCAAACAAGGCCACACCAGAGTACTGACGGAATGGGGCCCATGAGGTACAGCTTGTGTTTCCTTTCACCACTTTTCAGATGAAAGCAGATAACCCTTTTCACCTCTTCTGCAGTGAGCCCCAAAGTGCTGTCCCCCTCCTTTCCCTCCAGGTTCTCCTTCCCTCCGCTGGGGTCTGCATCACTGGCTGACACAGGTCGCTGGTGCTGAGAAAACAAGGAAAATGCTGCATTATTATGCTTTTCCTCCAGTGTTGCTTGATAAAGTTCCCATTACATTGTTCACCAAGTTTTTCAAACTTCATAACTGCAGGGGGCTGGATAACCGTACACATGACATTACAACCACCTGAATGCTCCTGCTCTACTGCCGGACCTCTGGAGACCGTGGCCCTGCATGACCAAGCAGCACCTAAACGAGCCTGACAGCAAGCCAAAGGGGCTAATCAAACCAATTACTCCCCATTACAGTTGTTTTTGTGTGTGAAGCTTGGCCGGCCACCCAAAAGCTACATGGGTGGAACCTTCAGCTGCTTAAATTCACAGCTTTCCACAAAATTTCCAGATTTCAGAAATTACAGTTTCTACAGCTTATTTGCAAGGGCAGAGATTCCAATAATCAGCTTGTTGAGTTATGTTCCCCCAGAGGGGCATATAACATATAACATTTAATGCCCCTCCAACAAAAAGCTGTGCTAAGTAAATAGCATATTTTATATCTCCACTTGCGTTCCAGTTCTCCTCCACGACATGCATTACGACAGATGACAGATGCCTCTGGCAGATAGATCTAGTGTAACCCTGGGGCCAAAAAACAGGGCACAAACCTCCCCGAGCATCATGTACAGGTTCTATTCAACTAGGTGGTGGGGTTCATTTTATTTGAATTGTACATATAGAAATTTTGCTCTCACTTTTCTCTAGACATACAGTGTGAAACTAGTTATCCATTTACATAGTAATATTTAGTAGAACAATTCTGGGTGAGTACTACAGCAGAACATGGTGTTCAAAGAATTGTGCTTCAAGCCTAAAGGTGGCAACTCTCACCATTATGCCACCTGCGAGGGCCTCAGACTGAGACCATGAAAGCCCTGTTGGTGCTCATTAGTCACTGCCAGTTTGGAAACTTCAGGGTTAAATTAACAGGGTGACAAACTGATAGCTGACATATGTTTGGAATGACATTCGTTGTGTCCCTGTTCCGGATGACATACTGCTCCATAGCACCATGTCCCACATTAAAAGCATGGACTTCATGGAAATTGGAGTCACTGCAGCATCCCGAGAACAGGAGTGTAAGTATTAAATGAAATGTTTTTAAGATGGATATTTTAAAAAGAATATCGTGTTCTCACGCTTTTTTTCATTTTGCAGCAATGTAACATGAGCCCAATTTTCCCAAAAGAAAATTAAAACAATGGACAGACTTCCTTACCCGTGGCATCATAAATCAGCATCATGCAGCACAGAGACAGACAGGGGGAAAGATAAAAAGATTAGTGTTGTTTTATTTTCCCGAGATAAGAAGTCAGAAGAACTTACCGCTCTGGTGTTCACAGTGCTGGGCTGAGCAGAAAAGGGTCGCTATAGAGGAACGGGTGCAAGACAAAAAAGACGTATGTCAGCGGCTAACACACACCTCACCAGCGCTGGGGAACAAGCATCGAATACATGCACTTGCTGGTGTCCTCGTACTGGACCACCTCCAACACCCCAGGGTATACACACAGAATAACAAAAACTTACACACAGACTTTCACACTAACCTACAGTAACACACAAATGAACCTACTCAGGTGATATCAGGCCCATATAGTTACACAAATTCTTCTGAAGACCAGGTTGTGTCAGAGCAGCACTGAGTGGGCCCAGTACACACCCAAGCAGCCGGGGAGGAGCAAAAAACGTGCAGTCTTGATAACGCCCCCAGCACAGTGTGGCCCGGCTGACTCAGTAGTTCACTGTAGCTGGCCAACTGCATCAGCTGTTGTGGCACTGTTAGGCAACTGGGGCCTAGTGAGAGCATTAGTCACCCAATTAAAAATGATAAAATAATAATTCACAGAGCATGGTACTGGAGGGATGATGTCACCACACTGCTGTAATTGCATTAGCAGTTGTTTTTCCGTGACAGTGAAGACCCAGCTGCACCACAGCACTTTATACAGTAAGCAGGGAGAGGGCCAACAGGAGGAAAGGTGTGCAGAAGAGTCTCGTTAGGGCGACATCCACTGGGTCCTCACTCAACACAAGGCGTTGTGCGCTAACCAGCAAGCAGCTTTTTCTCCCTACCTGAGCTTTGTAGAGCTGGAACTTTGAGCTGGGATCGAGCACAGTACGGCCGGATCGGGTCTGCCGGAGCAGTGGGTCTTGGCAAACAAAGCCTGGAAGATACAAAAAGGAAACAACTATCAGCTTATTTGTTTGAACAAATCAAGAAGATACACTACAACAGCTTGGCAGACGCACACAAAAGTCTAATTTAAAGGCATCCATTGCTGTGATCGACGGACAGTCCCAGGGGATATTCACCATTGCTCTTCTCAGACTCGTCAGGTAAGAAATCAAGCTTTTACTGTGTACACATCTGAATGTCAATTATTACACACACACACACACACACACACACACACACACACACACACACACACACACACACACACACTTGACGGGTTACTGACAGCTGAACATGGGGGGCAAAAAATGAATATTGCCAACAGAATACTGTCATTATATACAGAGCTGGGAGGCAGCCCAAGTGCTATCAGCCAAAAGCGCCAAGGTTGCTTTGGTGAATAATAGATGGAATATGTTTTACATGCCACTGCTCATTTTCTCCCAGCCGACACTAATGCGCCTGTCCAAAGATAACCGGCAATTTATGATTCCCTCATTTGACTTAATGACCGCTTGAGACGGGAATTCAAGCCACATGTGTTGCCACTCCCTCTGTCGTGTGTTACTGTGACAGCACATCTTTGCAAGCTCGGTTGCGGCTTGGTTTTTTCGATCAAGGCCCCAACATGTGCTGTAAAAGCACATTAATGTTGTCTGCTGGAGAAGATGTGGATAAAACGAAAGAAAGTTTTTTTTCCTTTTTCTGAGTATAGTGGGCAATTGCTTTCTACGCAAAACATGTTGTACACAAGTGCTATGATGAAGATCCTCACAGGGTCGCAGTAAAACACTGAGAAAAGCACGTAATTCTGATCAGGTACAGACTTGTGTGCTTGTTTCAAAATACTTTATAAAACAGAAAGAAGCAAAGGCTGCTACCTGAGATGAAACAAAGGACAAGAGAGAAATGTATGACCAAAAAAAACTGTGATTACTGTGTTCTCCATTTCTGTTGTGTAAACAGTGTTAATCTGCACCCCAGGCTGCAGATGTTTCTGTCAGGGTTACATGCCAAGGATTGCTTTGGATTAATAAATTAGGGATCCTATTTCTCCTGCTCTGAATCAAGCAACCACAATTTAACAAACAAAAAAAGAATCCAGTGATCTTCAGTTCACTATTTCACTCTGTAATCCATTTAATGAAAGTTAATGCTTGTGGTTTCACAAATGCCCAATTATCAAATTGCGTAGCTCTCTAACTAACCTCAATACACAATGTTTAATAAATAGTCAAATTTAAAGCGTAAAACAATAGCCGACTGTCTCCATAATAAAAACCAATGCCAGGCAGCGGAATGGCCCATTAGTGGCTTTTTCCTTCACAGTAGATCCTTATGCAATGGGAAACACCCGGCAGAAAACAATTGCTGCGGAACCTGCTCGGGGTGGAAGCACAAGCACCACCAGATTCTGGCTCCAGTGTAAGTGATCTTCAGGCTTGCTGTGTTCCCTAGAAGGCCTGGGACCACATCTTGCGACAGATGGTAGCAGTAAGTTGCCGGGACAGGTTGGCTTTGCCTGGCAGTCCACCTGAGACAACATGTGGCTTGTGGCCTTAAAGGATTTGGAAGAGCAGCTCATATAGGTCAACCGTTCATTTATGATTGGGTTGAAATATGAAGCAGGTGGTGCTCCTGACACATCCATCAGCTCTACAGACAAATGCGAGTTAAGATGGTAGGAGGGGAGATGACATCAAGCACATATGAAAATGAATGTTGAGCTTCAGGTTTTTCAATCCCTATAAAGAAGGACTACACAGTGGAATTGCAAAAAGAAGGTATTTTCCACATCTTGAGGGGCTTCATGCCATTGTTCCAAAGCGGCGGATTTTCAGATGAGAACCTGTTTGGTTTAGAGACTCCAAGGCTCTTTTATGAGCAGACATGAGATCAACAAGTTGCCTGCAGTTAGAGACAACTGACTCTGTTGGGCATCCACATACTGGGCCATGGAAACAACCATCCCTTGACAACAGGCACAACTCCCAAAACCCCAAAATTCATCCCCTCCCAAAGCCAGCTCATTAAGCCACTATTCATTTTGCAACAGGCAAGAACTCACCCACAAGAGAAAACATGTCTGAAATCATGCTGGCTTTGATCTTCAGGTCCAGAGGAGCATCACTGTAAATGACAGACAAAACCAGAGACAAACTTCATCTTCAGAAACACAAATGTATATAAAGTGCAGCACTGACCAGTTAACAACAATTATATTACCATCTCCTGTTAAGTTGGAACTATTAATATTTCAGTAATCAAATATTACAGTAATAAACTTTTAGGAAATAACTTCAAGAAAAAACTGAAGTCATGCTGTTGTAAGTGTACCAAGTATTAGGTATAGACCTAGGGAAAGATGCTATCCGTATTAAAATTTAGATTATATTGTTGTATAAATCAAAAGGTACAGACAGGAGGAAATATTGCCTATCAGTTCCCTATCAATCATGCCCTTTTCTGAAGTACCAAAGTCAACTAGGTGATGCCGTCTGTTAACACAGAAAAGCACATGAAAGCAAGGTGACCTGATCTCAAGGGTTCCATTATGGGCCTGAAACTCAATAATTCACTCATACAATAAATTAAAAAATATCAGCAAACATTTTAAAGGAACATGAACTAAACTGAGATGTGAAAACAAAATACATTTATTCATACAAGAGGCAGTAAACAGTTAATTTGGGATTGCAATTCACAAAGCCCCTTTAAATGTTGGGCACTATTAATGAGACATTAATGGTTTCATAAACCCCTTTAACAGGGCTATGGACTACCAATTACTTTTATTAGCCAGTGGTAGATTGTTTCCATATTCTAGCACATTATAAAGGCACAGCCTGTTCTCTTACTTACAAACACATTGGTCAATTACGGGGGTTAAAATAAACTCAACTGTCACATTTTATCCACACAATTTACTGACCTGGATAAAAATGTCTGGTTGTTCTTTGAGTGGATAATGGTATGAAGGCTTAAGGCCAGCAGAGTAGTTTTTATTAGCATAATGAAGTGAAAATCCTGAAACTCGCCATTTCCTTAAATGCAATATTCCAAGGTCTTTATATAGAACTATACCAGAGATTGTTTATGAGTTTTTAAAGCAGAACTGCATTTCCATAAAAAAAACTCATTACTACAATTGTGAAGACCTGCATCTAGTTTTCCAAAGCACTGGCATGACTTCAGAGGAGCAAATGATCAACATAAACATCTACACTGAACATGTTCCCCATCATTTCTCAGTAAAATCAACACGACATAAGGAATCAACATCTAGCACTCAGAAGGTCTATGTCTAAATGCACACCAAAGTGACACTAAAAGAGAGGGAGTATGTGTGTCTTATAGAATAATATGGGGATAATACACTGTGGAAGTACCTCAGTACCTGTCATGTAGAGCTTCACTGATCCAGTCCTGTTACTTCTTCCTACAAAACATCTTCAAAGTATCCTTTCCTCAGCAACTATTCAACTCTGTCTCCTTAAGGCTCTTGCTCTTTCTAGGTTTCAGTACTGCAACTGCTTTTTAGCAGGAGTCCTTGTACTACTCACCTATCTCAACTCATCCACAACCCAACTCAGTGTCTTCACTTACAGGTTCTTGAAGTCCTCTGCTAATAAAATCTATGGACTGTATCTTTAGCTCTACTCTGACACTACCTAACATATCTGTCCTGCTGTGCCCTAAAGTTTGTTTATGTTAATCTGTGATTCAGTTAATAGTTTTAACTATGTGAAAAATGCAGTACAGCACTTTATGTAACATCATGTGATAGCCACCTGAGTATTCTTACAAGTAGGTATATATTGTATAAATCATGACATGCAGAAACAATGACAGTTGTTTTTTTCTTAGTGGACACTTCTAACTGAAACAACATAATTTCTAACACAGTTGATCCAGATGATTTTATCCATAAAGCATGATTCTAACAACTCAAGATAAGCACTTTGGCAAGGAGCACGATACCGTTGTTCTTGGGACTTAAACTATCTGACCAAATCCCGATCTAATGTGTAGATCTGACCTGGCACCACTTACCATGCTAAAGACGGTGATAGGTTTACTTCTAGGAGCCAGGGCTTCAGGTTGCAGTCAATCAAGACATCAAAGCCATAGAGTTCTGTGCAGAGACACATCATGATAAGCATGGACAGGGAGGTTGGGAAGGTTGACATTTGGCCCTGAAATGCTTCATAATGTAACATGCAAGGTATGATGCTGAAGAATGACAAGGAGAGGCCTGGCATTAGGGTAATATGTGGCTGGCAGGTAAACAGCTGTTGCAATTGTTCCAATGGGCTGGAGGGTAGTGGAGTCGAGAGGCACATGAAGAGCAGTCTTCAACAATTTTCAGTACTGAATAAATCACAAGCAGGGGAATTTCACCCTCAGTCAAATACTGCGCCTCATGAGCTGGTTGCTGACTGCACAGTCGCTTTCTGCTACTGATTATCAGCCTATTAAGGACCTAAACACAGACTCTAATTTCACAGGGTAATTCATCAAAACCAACTGCTGACAATGACTACAGGCTGTGCTGCATTGGGTTACACTTCAGCTCTGTCATACCAATTAGACTTCACCAAACTTAAGGGAAAATATTGCTAACACTTTCTATAGTTTCAGCTGGAAAGCCTTGCTACTTCAGTAAATATATTACATTTCCAACATTTGCCTGTACTGTGCAAAGCAACTTTTATTCAGTCAACTGTCTTCATAGGAGCCATATTTTTGCAAACATTGGTTGACTTGCTGGTGGCCACCAAAGATGACTTCCACCCAAGAATGTAGACGAGGGTTCTGGTCCATTGTGTAATGTGTTAAAAATTTTAAATCTCTCAAATTGAAAATGTTTTGCAGTTACAGAAATGCATTGCCAATTTTTTTTAGGCTAAGATTTTTTTTTTAAAATTTAGTGTTTTAAGTTTATGGAAAAAACATAAAACTATTAAAACATCAATTAGCTTTGACAAACTGCAGTGAAATGGAAAAAAAATAAAAATTATTAAATGTAACAGATTTTCAATATATTTATGTGAAGACGACAACAACAAACTAATTTTAAGTACAACTGAAGCACAGCCTGAAAAAGCAGAACAGGGAAGGAACTGTTTAATGGACTATAATTAGAATAGAACCTTTGTAGCAGCAAGCAGTGTATTACCATCAGTTCACTTGGGTGTGTCAGCCACCGTAAAACACAGGACAAACAATAAAAAAGACTGCTTTGTGTCTGCTAACTTGAGGGAGCACCAGTCATTGTCAAATACTTAGTTTCACTCCAGACAAACTGTTAAATAAATTTCTAAACAGAAAAGGCATTTCTAGATTTTTTATATGAAAATTATTTTTTTTTAAAAAAAAGACATTATCACCATAACCATTGCCCTCTGCATGACATAATGAAACAAACAAAAATTCTAAGATTTGAAATTAAAGCATTGACAATACAGCAAGCCAGAGCATTTCATGAGAAACATGAGAAAAAAGATGTGGTCAGATGAGAGACGGCAGACTGGGGTCATTTCTGCAGTGCTGGTAGAGAATGGAACTCACTGTCTAATTCCTGCATGCCACAGACAATTCCTAAGTGCTCCACTACACAGATAATTTGTCCAATAAGGCAGGAAGAAACGGTTATAAATTTTCTCAGTACCCTGGAGCAAATTTCTAAAAAAAAATAATGCCAACAGGGAGATGTGTTTTTTGCACCGCATTGGAAATCGAAAGGCAGTATTAATAGTTTCAGTTAAAATAACTGAACGTGAACCCGTTAAGGGTGGCACAGTGGCTCGCCAGGTAAAGCAGCTGCTTCACAAATCCTGGGGTGTTTAAGTGTGGGTTTAAATCCAGCTCATTCTGTATGAAGTTCGCTTGTTCTCTCTTTGTTTGTGTGGGTTTCCTCCCACTGCCCAAAGAGATGTGTTTCATGGTAATTGATCACTAAAGTAAATGTATGTGTGGTCATTCTGCAATGGACTGGTGCCCCATTGAGGGTGTAGTTTCACAGCCTGGTTTCCAGTGCCTATGGGATGCTCTGGATGGTATGACACTTACCCGAATAAAGCACATAATGGCATATCTACAATAGGTGACTATTTCTAGAGCAGTAAAGAAAAATGTTTATTGCTAAGTTGATTTAGAAAACTGATGGATTTGCCTTTCATGTAAATGTGTGTGTGGTTTGTCTGGAAAAAGGACTTATTTCACACAGAGCGGAAGCTGTGGGGTGGGGCGTAATGACAGAGCTGTGCCTCAGAGCACTCTTAACAATTAAACCATCCGGTGGGAAGCAGAGCAGAGAACCGGAGGACTGAGCCACACTGCCTGCCTGGAAGAGACATTGAGGCCAGGTCTCCGGAAGCTGGAACAGGTCCAGATCTGCAGTGTAGCACACACTGTGGCCGAGCGGTAGTGGGAGACCTTTGTGGGCACAGGCCTGCATATCCTTACTGAGCTGCAGCATTGAATTTCTTAGAATGATGGCAATGACAAATCCTTAAAGTATAAAACAACATAATGGCACACTGCTACTGCACTTTCTCTACTCTTTACCATTAGCCAGTTTGCAGGAGTTCCACCACTGCTAAAAATGCCCCATCTGTGAGTAAAGCCAGGTTTCTGTGGGAGTCGTGACATGCAGCTCATCACCCTCATCTTCCCAACAGCTTTAAATACAGTACAGTGGCTTTCAGTGAGTACCCCATGTGCTGACTTTGGCTTACAGTCAGCTAACTTTCTTATAATTATGCTCGTGTTGGGTGTTCGGAATCGCAGGAAAGCATCAACACCCTGGTCTGTTTTTTTTATTGGGCTTTCTTATAAGCACCTTGCTCTAAATACTTGTACCAGGGTACTCAGAATGCCCAGGTATGTGCATAAGTTGCCCGAGCTCACCAGAGGGAGGTTCTTTCCCACCCTGCTGTTGCATCCCACCCAGCAGAGCTTTCCAAGTGACTAATATTTACATTTATTAATTTTTCAGAAGCTTGTCTCTAAAGTGATGAACAGGCCATGTTACATTAGTAGCTGCATACAGAATTAATGACGAACCCCTGAACTGCTGTGTCACATTCAACTAACAAACCTCACTCTCTATTTGCATAAGTCAAGAACAAACTACATTTAAATCACATAAACAGCTTTTACACGCTCGTAAATAAACTGTTTCTCCTGTGAATTATAAGTCAGTCTGAAGGTGAATGTCAGTTTAAAAATTATTCCCTCTCCTGCACAATTCAAGGTACCAGTTTTTATGATGCCAATAATAAGTCACAAGATTCAATCATTTTATTACAACTATTATAAAACATGTTTGTGTTAACATTACCATACATAAAAAGTGCATTTTATTTTGGTTCATTTTTAATTTTAGGAGACATTTTTCTGTCCAGGAACTGATTACATTTTTTCATGAAAAATAATAAGGGACCCATAATGATGTGATTTGCCAAACAGGTAATTTCACAGATTCAATTAACTCTTTTAGGCAAGGGATGGGTGTACATTCCCTCACAATCCTTCATGGGGAAAAGGTTTGGGGAGGATTTTCCATGTGAGAGGGACTGCTCACAGGAAACCTCAGAATCCAACCTCAAACCAAGTTTTGGCACAAGCCTACATAATAAAGCCCTATGTACAAATGGCTCACCCACGTTATATGGGACACGTGCTGCCCCCCTTGACATGTGGACCCATAACAAGCCAGGTCAGAGGGAGTGGGGTGGGATGTCAAGGAACCAACAGACACCGGGAGAAACCGCTGTTTTTTAATGATGGGATGAAGCACCTGCCACATCCAAGAGGAAAATCCTGCGTAACACTACTTTAGCAAAAAGAAAAAACTGAACGGGAAAAACAGTGGCATGGGGGTTGACATGTGGAAATCAACAATGGAAGGACCACACTTTGCCTGCTGAGGTCAAGATCAATGCGGACAAAAAGACGACAAAAAAGACAAACCCCTTGTATCAGATACTCTGAACCAAACACATTGTGCTATGTTTGGGGGGTTGAAAAATGACATCACTTGGGTGTGTCAGGCATTGGACGGGATTTCAAAAAACACCAGAAATGAAACACTGATTTATGGTCGTGTATATTTTTATATACTTATTTAAAGATTATTGATGTTAACCAAGGGCCATAAAGAGTCCATTAGTCTAAAGCTGAGTGTCTTTGCCAAAACTCACAAACACTCCCTCTACTCCAGTTTAGTCCGTCACTTTGGACCAGGAAAGCTCACCTCTAAAGGTAAAGGGAAGGTTTTCTTTTCATCTTTGAAGAGGAAGGAAATCAAAGAACTTCATCTTGAGTTTGTTTCCTTTAATTCTATGCTTACCACATGGAGAGCAGCCCTTTAAAAAAGCATTTCCAAAGCCCCTTCTGGACTAAAGCCGTAAGAGCGGCTTTATCCAACAGATGGCAACTAGGCAAACCCTGCATAACTGCCCAGCACAGATCAGCAGGTGCTATAGCAGTTTAGAGAACAAACACTAATGTCACACAAGCAAACCTTACAACAACACACCTGCCTGTTCATAGCCAGCATTATATTTTCAAGGATAAGGTCTTACAGTCACCCAGAGCCAAAACAGTAGTTACTACTCCGACGTTTTTCCAAAGAAAAACAACTCCTAATAAAATGCAGTATGCAGAAATGACAGGAAACTGAAATAAACAGGTGCAAAAGTGCAGCACCCCATCAGTTGCACTATTGCATCAGGCAGAAGTGGGGGGCACCTTAACACCCTTTAACCGCCTGAACTTGACAACCAGGCATCCATGTGGTGCACATTTTCCCACAATTAAAAGCAGACTCTGCTTGCAGCCTCACAATTCCCCCTCCCACATACACACTCACACGTGTGCTGCCCAAACCCGGCGAGACGCTGCAGACGCATTTGTTCTGCGGCTTTACAACTTAATGGGCAGCACTGTTAATGTGGCCACAAACTATTGGCAACACCCCTAAAAGCAAGGAGGGGGTGACAAATAAATAAGCTTCAGGAGGTGGGGGAGGGTGTATGGGTGGAGGACATGATGAGCCAGATTCTGTATTTCGGATGGCATGGGGGATGGAGCCCGCCGTCCCCCCCCCCGACAGAGACAAGGAGTCTGCACATTAAGACCCTGGCTGCAGCACCGCCCAGAGAGCGTGTGAAAAGAGGGGCCACGACGCCGCTCTGCGTGCCACTCCTCCCACCGTCCCCCTCCGCAGATAAAGAATTATTACGCTCATACTGAGGCGTCTCTTTCATTTCTTCTGTAAAAAACGATCTGCTTTCTCCTCCACAAACTTGAGCACAGCATAACATTATTGTTTGCTTTCCCCAGATGTGACGGCTGCAGAGGAGTCGGAACTTTTGTGTCAAAGACGACACAGAAGAAAACAAGCATGAAATATTGACAGTGACATCCCGGGAACTCCAGGCACAATAAATACAGAAAACATCAAAAGGTAATGAGATGAAAAAAAATCAGTCCAAATTCATGAAATAAATTATGTCTCCCCTAGCAAATGGGCTTTGGCCCTTCTTGACAGACAGCCCGCAGTTACATAGGGGTACAACCCCGTTTCACTTGACAACAGGCAGCTCTCTTTGAAAGCTACTGCTGCGGCACACGCTCCAGACGGACAAAAGATTGATGCTGCAACTCATTAACGGTTAGATGAATAAAAACAGGCTTGAGGCCTGGTAAAGCACATCTCAGCAGTAACATGTTTTAATCAGCGCCCCCCACGGGGTGCTCCATTAATCACAAAGCAAGGCGCACATGGGTGGTATTCCCCCCTCTCCCACACACATAAACACAGTGATTTCTCCCGAAGAAACTTTCAAACAAATCTCCAGCACCGCTTTCACATCCCCCCCACTTCAGAGGAGAGGGGCCACTAATGGATTCCTTTACCCCAGCCCATTTTGACAGGGAATGCAGAAAGCGGACTGCAGCACAAATCCCATTTGTTCGTGGTAAACAATATGCTGAGATCCACCAAACACAAAGGAGTAATTTGCTGCATGTTAGAATAACAATGTATACCATAGTTCTAAATTGCCTTCTTGCATAGGGGATGAAATTGCATGTAAATACAGAAGAAAGGATCCTATTTTTCAGGAGCTATTTCTGCTGTTCATACATGATGCATCATATCAATGCTTATATCTGGTTTACCTTTTTTTGGTCCCCAGCTCCAAAGAATAAGAACCATTTTAAAAGATGAATTAGAGTTGTATTTGATGTTACTTCTGTGCAGTGTGTGGGGGCAGATGGAGTGGTTAAACAGAGGAAGTAGGCTGCAGCAAGGAGCAGACCAACTACACTTTCTGAGACTGAGGGTGAGCACACATCAGTACCAGCCAGAATGAACTGGAACTTGACTAACACTCCTAGTTAATACACATATGGTGTACCAAACTGCCTGCTCTCTCCATCTCTCACACACACACACACACACACACACACACACACACACACACACACACACACACACACACACACACAGCTCAGTTCCTGGTGGAACATCAAAGGGGGTCCATAAGGGTGTCATTTTATACAAGGACCCACCTCTGACGTGAGCAGCACGAAAAAAGGCTGAGAACCCCGCACTACAAAAAACAGTACTTGAATAATCCAAGACTGCATTCATTGCATCATATCCCATTCACTCAACAGTACTGAACTCCACTGGTCACAGTTCTAGATGTATTTGCACTGTAAATTACTCCTGAAACTGTCCCTCTTCATCCTTGTCAGGATCTCATCAAACTTTTACCACTTTAATCTGTGGGACACAGCATGTATTATATTATTTGGGAAAACCCCAAATGGGGGTATGGACACAGGAACGTCTTGACAAAGGCTTAAGCGTGAAGCCTACAAGTGTAACAAAGGAACAGTTGCGTGAACTAAGTACTGCTTGGAGTAGGAGGATACCACCAACCAGAGCTAAACACAAAGGTGGCAGGGGAGCTGGAGCACAAGATAAACTGTGCATGAACCTTTGTTAAATTACCCGCGGGCCACTCAGCCCAGCTCCTGTGTTTTCTTTGGACTAGCAATGTCCCGCATGGCTGTGTATCTCTACATCTGGCTGCAGCTCGTCCTCTCTCCTCTTTTGCTTGCAAAAGTGCTACACAGGGACCAACACACACAGACACATACAGAGATGCTGAGACACACACTATGGCAGTTACTTGGCAACACACAGAAACAGACAGAAGTATGCAGCTGCACAGCCCCAAGCCACCCTTTTCGGCACCAGGCTGGCTGACCGGAAGGCTACGAGGGAGAGGGGATGAGTTCCTGCTTCGCAGTGAGACCTTGAATGCACAGCCCCCCCTCCCTTCTGCATGGCATCACATGCCAAGCAATTAGCACCTTGCCACTCGCAAGCAGAGGGGACTCTTGTTGCTGTGGATCGCAGCTCTTTTATCAGTCGCATCTGCGATAGGTGAAATAAAGCTTACTGCTCACTGCTGGAGAGGGTTTGGCATTCACAGCCAGCAAAGAGAACTCAAACAAAGTGATTACATCTGTGTTCCTGTGCAGCTTAGTTACCTCTCGCTCTGTAATGCACTGCCACTACAGAGAAGAACAATTACCAGCCAGGGATAGACTGTGCTGGCCATCACAGCCTGAATGAAGATGCCTCCCATGTGGCTTAGATGGGGGGTTCAGCATACTGGCCCCATTTATCTGAGATCAGCTTCTCAGACAGGGTGCCAGAGTGAAAGAGTAAATTAGTACCAGTGCCAACATTCACAGACACTTTGATATGGGCTTCACAGCAAACAGCATCCGCATTTAGAAAGCCAAGCAGGGAACAGGAGTCTCACTACCCCAACTGCTTGCATTAGGAAAACCTGAATCCAAAAATGGGCGAGTACCCACTTTCATCCATGCAGTGCTCAGAGAGGAAATGCAGCAGCAGATGGCATAGTGGTTAAAGCTGCAAGCTTGCATTCTAAGAATCCAGGATTGAATCCAGCTTCCTGTTGTAGTACCCTTGATCAAGGTACTCATCATGACATTCTTCAATAAAAATGATCCTTGTTTGTAAATGAGGTAAATCATTTTAATAAACTATGAAGAAAATCATCAGCTGAGTGATATGAATTAATGATGATGTTTTTACTCCCCTTCACTGCAAGCACTGCAGAAAGTAAAGAAAAAAGCCCTTCATAAAGTTTCGGAAGGCATACCAAAGCAGTTGTTCCTGTGAGGCACGAACATTTTGCACGCAGTGGTGATCTGCTGCTCTGCACTCAGGACTGCCTTGATCACCAGGTCTTCCACCTGGCCCATGAGCACTGTAAACAGAGAAAAGTTTGGGTCAGTGCCAGTGTTGCAGTGGCTGCTCATTATACACATGGTCATCTCTGTTGTCCAGACCATTTCCCAATGTGCACACGAGGCAAGTCTACACTTGGGACTCTTTTCTGTGTTGTATACTGTAAAGCTTGATGTCAACAGCTCTCTGACAGTCCATAACAGGGAACCTGCTGGAATTTTCATAGCTAAACAGTTCTGGTACCTGTCCGATGGGCAGGTGGACTGTACATTAAGGTGAAATACAAAGGAATTCAATGCAAAATAACAATCAAGAGCATTATTAAGAAACCATGTGACATCACAAAGTGCACCATACACATTTTCATTTAAAAAAGTTTTTTCCACCTAAAAACACACAGACTTGTCAAAAACCGTGCAGAACAGCCACAGGTGCGGCTGCAGACAAAGTACGGTACTGTTACGTGGAAAGAGCAGAGCTGGAAAACCTGTCCAGGCCCATTCTAAGTATAAATCTCCTTGGTAATAGAGAGATTACTGTCAGAGAGGCAGGAAAATGACAGTAATACCGCAAGTTGACTTGGTGATCAGCTCCTCTTTGCCAAGAACAGGTTGTATTACCCTGGAAAACAGCTCAGGACAGTTGAGAGAGGCAGAAAATGAGAACAACAATAGCGAAAGCTGGGGGGCTGAATCAAGACCTACTCACATTGTGTGTCCTTCCCTTCCTGCTTCAGGTACCTCAGCATGGCACTCATACTCCACTTGTTCCCATAATCCTCCACATCAGGGTCATCGCAGCTGAAAGGGCAAATGAGGTCAGGGGCTCATGGTTTCACCAATGAAATACCCAGCACTACACATGTAGATAGCACTCAGTGTGTTAAACACCCACTAGGTAGCTGTAGGTCCTAGGCCGAGAAGCAGCCCTGCTGCACCCGTATGCAAAGCTGTGAACCAGCGAACCACACATTTACATTTATACACCATCTTACAAAACGTGCAACAACACCAAGCTACATAAACATAACTTTTCAGTTCAATCGAACATTTACTTTTTGTACACTTCTTGCTCTGACTGGTCTGTAGTACAGATAATTCCACTACATGTTGTTTTACAGCTACAAGATACAATTACCCCACAGCCATACTATCAGACATACAGAGGGAAGCACTAAGTCCAAAATTAATAAGTAAAGTGTTTAGATTTTTTTGTTTTATTTAACAATTACTATTTTATATTTTTAAGAAGTTTATAGTGTATAGCATCTTTTACTGCACAACACTGTATGTGTGACGTGCTGCTTGTTTTCACCTCCATCTATTGAAGGACGTAAACTATGCTAACTATTCTACTATAATGTACAAATAACACAAAATCACCTAATGATCATGAAAATCATTGGTGTTTTGTTTTAAATATTGATGATTTTTAGGTACCAATTGATAAAATTTTGCAAAAGAGGGAAAATTAACTTAAGAACTTTTCATTACTTTTGAATGAGCAAGATATAGATAAATGTTTGTCAGACAAGTTATGATCATTGCTGCCACCAATAAAAGCATTCAGGCCATGTAACCAAACTTGTTCCTAACAGACTTAGATAAAACTACTGCCTAATTCATATTGGTTACCCAACTAATACATCAGTCCATACTGTCCTTTTAGGAACAGGACTGGGTTTGTTTTGCACAGACACCAGGTTACCTGACATAGTCGCTGCTTTTCTTATTCACACTGTAGTTGGTGAGGTGCATGAACTGGTTCTTGATGTTCTTTGCTGCATGGTCATACTTCACAGTAGCAAACCTGAGAAAAGGCACCATCACACATACAGTTAAGACATCCCTCATATATACTGTGGAGGAATGTTACACACAGGTCAGCTCTACTCAAAACCAGGAGCAAGAGACAGGAAGTCCTACAGCATGCCCTGGAGTGCATGATAAGTGTGTTTTAGGCGAAGGAAATTTCGGAAGACTGTGGCTGTCAGCTCTGTCACAAATTCAGGGGCCGTTAGACACATAGTTTAAGGTTAAACAGGAAATCGACACGGAGCAAATCTGGCACAGGAAGAGAGCCCTAATGCATTTTGGGACTTCAGCATGGCCACCTTCACTGCTGAGTGCATTTCAATTTAACCAAACTAAAATGCTGATAAATATGAGCACAGGAAATATCCCCCAAAGGGGCAAAGAAGGAGTGCCCATCAGGGGTGTCAATAGGGCTTCTACACCAAGGCCAATGCCCCTGCTGTGCATTTGGGTGGGCTGGATGCCTTGTGGGCTCACAGGAATTCCTCAACATGGGCGCAAGCACCTCAACACTGCAGGAATGCCAGAGACAAAAAAAGAAGGGAAACCAGTCTCTGCCAGAAGAAAGGTTAAAAACAAACACATTTCATATATAAAAAGAAAAATGTCAGCAAGGGTTGGACTTGTCAGCACTTCTGTTTATGAGGTTTGTGTGGCTGACCATCTAGTTATAATAAATATAGTAAATAATGAGCAACACGCTCTATTCCTCTTGACAGATTACTGTTTTACATCAGCATCATGCAATGCCATCAAACAATTAAAATGTTGAGATTCAGTCTTAATACTAAAATTATGAGGCGTCACTAAATGCCAAAAGGCATTAAAAAAACTCCAAATGCACCCCTTGTGTACTCCCTCCTTTAAACCATAAAATGAAAAAATATTTTGGCTACAATTATGCTGCATTTTTCATTCTCAACAGAAATGTTTGTGCTGACATCTAGTGGCCGCTATTTTTATTGTTCACCAGTATCAGGTGCAGTACTGGAAAAAAGCTGCTACATTAATCTAGGTGTAAGAGGTGAGGGCTTCCTCACAGTGATTAGACCTTTAGCCAGCCAGCTCCTGCAGCTCCTCCTTGTCTGTTTCAAAAGCTCTAATCATCTTTTCTGAAACCTTGTCTCTGCTTTATTTCAATCTGATGTACAGTGATGAAGCAACACTAAAAAATTCAGAGAAAAAAAATCCAAAATACCAAAAAGACAGAGGTGTAAAATACAATCAGTACAAATAAGTAAGGTTAGTTCAAACTGATACTTAAAATAAAACATAAGAGCTATTCAACATTTGACGCGAATCTATTAGTGATTTGCATCTTACCGGGCAAGTCCCTCTTCGTAGAGGTAAATAATGAGCGGTTCATAGGAGGTCACCAAGACATACAACCGCACATCAAACTTGAACTCTGTAAAGCAAGCAGAGACAGGACTTTGTCTTGGACCCTGACTTTCCATCTGCTTTAATCTGCCATTTAGAACTCTGGTGGTCTATGGCAAACTGCAGCTCAGCAGTACATTGAGCAAAACAAAGCTATAATGAAACCAAATACCTTGTGTAACTAGTCCATAACATGTCTAATTTGTGCATGAGTATATTCTGGAACGTGGAGGCGCAGGGGGCATGCATTCCATCGGTGTGACAGCGCCCACACTCACCATCGATCAGCAGTGGGTTATTGATGTAGCGTGACACTAGGACGTTTTCATCTGTTGGGATCTGACTAGGCTGTCAGAAACAATATAAAAAAGGATTAGTTGCATTTCAGCAAATAATTTGTGCTTTAAATGCAGTCTCGTTTTGTGTTGAATTACAGAACATTTACAGTGTACCTACACAAGAAGCTAAGTGACCATGGCCTCAGATGTGAAATGTAGTGTTTGTGTGGACTTTCAGTCAAGTAGTGAGGGAAAGCAGCCTCCACTGTACAGCTAACACAAACACACACATTACACTCAAGCTGTACATCTGTGCAGTCAAAAGTTCATTTCACAGTCCTGGCAGCTCCTGTAAGGGGGCGATTCTTCAGCAGCAAGCCACATGAGCATAAGTTGCAAGAGCACCCCAGGCCCCAAACATGCTGCTGGTGAAGCAGATCCCACATCCCCTCAGGCTTGGCTATACATCACATGAAAAGCAAAAAGCGAGTTGACGCTCTCCAAGCATCACTCAAACATTCCTTCCAAAGTTTTATTAAAATTCTTCCAAAAGAAAGAGATCGTCTAATGTCCAAGTTGGACGACAATGCAGGGCTCTTACTAGCAATTGCCTTTAAGGACTTCATTAACTTTGTTAGGCTTAATGGGAAAAATGGCCCATGACACATCAGGGGGTGGTGATTTTTTTTTTTTTAAAACACTGGTCTTCCCCCTCACTCCTATCCTGCCTTTCTGGTTGTGAGTGTTAGCCCAAGTCCAATGGGCATAGGTAAAGAGCAGCAGCGTCTGAGTAACCGTTGAATGCGATGGGGTGTGTGCATCTCAACCTTTGCACCTCCTCATACTTGTGTGTGTCCCCACTTTTGTGTGTCGGCTGGTTCACTTACACTGCTGACCAGATAGATTCCCCGTCCACGTGAGGACGCCACCGGCTTTATTATCCAGGGGCCCTTGTCCTTGGAGCACGAGCCTGGAGGCAGCACAAAAAATTGGGAGACCTTTGATAGAGGGTTGAGGCAGAACACTTGATGTCAACTTTGTCTAGGTGCCATGCTGAGGTGGAGGGGGGGAAAAAAAAAAAAAAAAAAAAAAAAAAAACCTCCCTCAGCTCAGCATCTGCTCTTTTAAATGCCCACATGGCCCAGGGTCACATACTGCAGAATTCCTGGTACTCGGAGGGCAAAATAAAGCTCTGTGGGATGATGTGGAAGCGCTTGAACCCATGGACCTGTTGCATGCGCTGAATATTCTTGTAAAGGCGGTCTTTGCGTGTCAGCTCATAGGACCTGAAACCAGAAGGGGCAGCAGACGGGGTCAGCTGAGTTACTGCATACACCAGATTTATTGCCAACTTTTAGCAGGAATTAGATGAGGACTGCTCTAATGCAGAAGGACCACAATATGGCTGGATGTTCAACTCTGTATTGTGATAATGATGTCAACTGCCCTTCTTGCTGTTTCAAGCATTAATCAACCATTAGAAGTCTTTCCAATAAAAGTGGCCAGTGGCTTAGCAACAAGAATTGGTGCCTAGGCGTGCTTGGGGTGTGCATTCAGACGTGGGTTTGACACCTGTCCAGACTATGTGATGTGTGTTTTGTCTTTGTGGTTTCCAACCACAATCCAAAAACATGCATTTCAGGTATACTGGTGACTACCTACTACTATAGCTGTTACTGTGTATATGTATGCGTGTTGCATTTCTCTGCTGTATAGATCCATGAATGGCTATCAGGAGTTCAGTGTTGCATGTCTAACCTAAACCACCTTGGATAAAGGTATCAGCTAAATTCTAGCTAATAATGATCATGAATCATAAATAAATAAAAATTAATTAAAGATTATAATAAATAAGTTAAGAAATGTACAACTTTTATTAAAAGCTGCAGGGTTTCAGTATTCTTGTGTATCCCCAGCTTAGTTTCAGGTTACAATTTGTCTCATTTAAGGATTTCAAGCATGATACAGTGCTCTCGTAAAATTATGCTCTACAAGTTGACAAATCCCTGGTCCAAGCAGCTCATATAAATTCACTTTTCAAAATTCATTATTGCAATAACATGACAAGAGTCCTAGGGGCTTAAAGTACTTGGCAATGAGCATTTCTACTCCCATCTCACACAAGCCGGCTGAGTGGACACACCTGGGAAAGTGGTTGACCTTCTGGAAGTCCTGAAGGCCCCTGAGGAGGTAAGGCTTGAGGTGAGTCCCAGTCCACATGAGGTTGAAGTCATTGCTGTTTGGGTGGACCTGAAAATGGACCATTTGGTGAGCAGTAGCCAGGGGCAGGTAGATGCACTCCACAACCCTGGATAGTCTCCACCATGTTGCAATGAAGAGAGACAGTGTTTAGTGCAAAACCAAATGCAAACCCAAAGCTGTTCCATCATACCCGAACAACTCATAGGCATGACAACCAACACTCAAGAGTATCTGTTGGTCACTCACCATCTTAAAACAGCTTCAGCCAAGCTAATAAGCAGCTAAAACCATAGACTATGCATATTAATGCCACCTGACATATGGAACTTGAACAGCAACAGTGCGTGGGCGACCGGAAGACATTAGACTACATTAGATCATTAGCATAGCATCAGAGGCCATTGTTAGCTGTGAGTGGCAGCATAACAGGGTAGAATTGCATAGGTGGTGACACATTCCATATATAACAAGGGCAAGGGGTAACGTTGGTGGCTTTAGGGGGGAAATAGCATGGCAGAAAATCTTTTCTCCCAAAGCAGAGAGGTTAGCAAGGTAATGGGCAAAATAACAGGGTAAGACTGTATTATGTAAACAAATTGTCCGTCTACATAGTAAATAGTATATTCTTGGAGCTGGTGGGTGGTACTACCATGGTAGCGGTGGGGTTGAGCTGATGGACAGCTTCCCAGTCTTCCCCTTGCACTGCCTCAATAAGCTTGATGAGAAACAGTTTCTGCCACTTAAGGGAAATGGACTCTGGAATTTAAAGCAGCTGGTTAGAGGGCTGCTGTTTTTGGGACAGCCTGTGTTGGGCAATAGCTGTTGTGCAGGCCTTATTTTGGTTATTTGTGTTATTAAAATTATTTTTGTTAGTGATGCTTGCTGTCCCATCCTTTTGGTCATGTGTATGTGGCTGCCTCCATCTCACAAATGGCAATAATGTCTTTGTTTCTGTTAACAATAGTGTTCAGTCCATTTAATAAATTTGTTTTCAGTGAATACATAATGTTCATGTGTTATTAATAATTGTGCTAAAAATTATTAAAATTAATAGTTTATTGTCCCTTTATGAGCTACATGAATCTATATCAATTTTTTTTTCAAACATTCATATGCCTTTATTAATTCATAGACAGAAGTCTAAGGGAGGCAAGACTGCCCCGGTCACGGTTGAACCATCTCTGATGCATACAACAGATAGAGGAAACCATTCTCTTTGTTAGGAAGCCAATATGTGCCATAAATGAAGATCAACAGTCCCCCTATGACCACATGGGAGCAGCAGTGGAGTAAGACAGAAGTTATATCCACACCAGCACAATAGCTGTCAAAGACAAAACTTGGCAGAAAATTTTGGGCTGAAACTCTGTTTCATTACCCAGGATGACATCATGTTACATGTTAGACTTAGATGCACTCCAAGCACATTAGAGTGTGGGATACACAAGCTCATTGCAGTGTAACTCTGTCCACTGAAACAGGACAATGTGCTCACCTCGTGGAAGCCATGACTGGTAAGAATGCTGCGTACCAATCGACTCTCAGTACGAACAATTTTAAAGGCCAGATTATAGCGTTCTGGTGAGAGAGAGAGAGAAAAAACATTATACCAAATTGCCTCAATCATCATCATTGTCTTATCTGTTCTGTGAAGGATGCCATAAGTACTTTTCAATACCTCCAATGTCCCGGAACTCTACATCTTTCGAGACAATGGTTTCTGCATGGAACACCAACACAGGGATCTTCCTGCTGATGCCAGTCCAAGCAATGCAGGGGTGGTCCCTAAAAGGAGGCAGAACCGGAAAGCAGAAGGAACAAACATTTGGTCCTGGCTGAGCTCTGATTCAAAGTGACAAAACAATCAGCACGTTTCCTCGCCAGTACATAATGGTTCATTGTGATCTTGACATTATAGGTGACAGGACCATACAAGTAAAGAAATTAAATGTAAAAATCAAAAGCACCTCTGCTTCCAAGACCACCACTGCAACCACCAGTCCTTGGGTGCAATCAAAAGAAAATTTTGGATGCTTAATTTACAGTGCAAGAACGCAGCAGAGTGATTTTTGTATTCGTTCAGAGCTCTGAGATGTATTTATAATAGCAACACTACTGGCTCTAAAGCCTTTGGAAAGTGGTACGGACCTTGGTACATAAATTTGTATGGATAAGAGAGAGAAAGCAAGAATTCATCTGACTTGTTCTGTAGAAAAATCATTCAGCTTCTACACTTGCTAAGAAAGTGGAGGGACACTGTCTCATATGTGTACCTGGTACAATCAGTAAACTCCAAGACAGGCCATTGTGTGGCTCTCACGTGCCAGGGTGAGATTTAACGTTCCCTGGTACACTCTGCACTCTCTTAACTCCCCAGGATACGCTTAATGTCATAACATACATTACATAAGGGTCAGACACTCACAGTTTTAACCTGCTGAACTAATTAAGGAAACAAGAGTGTTAAACAGAGTTATTAATGGTCTTGAGCAGCCACCAAAATCATGGGGGCATAAAACATTACATAAGATGAGAAACATGTCATCGCCCTAACTGAACCCATAACTTTACAGTTCTGAGACTCTTGAGTTTGCAGAAACTAAATTAGAGGAAAATATAAGTGAAGTGCAGAGTACTACTGACAGCAACTGCGCAGATCTTTCAGAGACCTATGCTGCAAAGACAGCACAGTAATCATTGTCTGTAACCTTTTGATGATGTAAACACTGCAATTTAAAAAAAAAATCTGGTCTAGGTTTTTTTGTCAGGCCGTAAAAGACATCTGCATTAAAATATTCAAACAATTTTCTCTTAAGATCGAGGCCCTACATATCAACATGCCTAATGCCGGTTGTTTCATAAGAGTTTCTGTGTCTGGAGACATGACAACAATGCAAAGGAATTTCCAAAAAATATTGCAGACAGTCCCTATTGGTTTTAGTTAGAATTTCCATTCAAACTAATAGAGAAACATTTTTAAAAGCAGCACAACAAAAATTAATACTTTTGTGAAACACATGGCAAGTGCAAACAGAAATCTACTTAGATATGTATCTTTTTGAATTTTTAATGATATGTTTATGGAACAGACTAGTTTGGCACAGACTGAGCTGCATTATACTTGATAATTGTATTTAAGAACATTGCAACCCAGAATGCACTTTTTATGAATATACCTACTGTGCTGTGGCCAATGCAGCCCAGTCATGCCAGGTCCTGTCTGAGCACATGGAAGAAAAAATAAAAATTTACCAGGAATAAATGCTATATGCTGACAGCTCACACACTCACTCCTGCTCATCTTCTGAGGAGAGATCAGAATCCTCTTTGTCCTGGATCACTGCAGGCATTTCTCCGCCTCTTGAGCAAATCTGCTTTGTGTCAGCTCTTTGAGGGGATGGCTGCAGATTGCAGACCCAGGGCAGCTCTCCCCAACGGCTGCAAAGAAGACCATGCAGTTGTGCTGAAAAAAAAGAGAGCATATGAACAATGAAGTTATCCCCATCCCTACAACACCTCAGAATGCTAGCTGAAGCAAGCAGAACACTCATGGTTAGTTTGTGAGTGTTTCATAGACAGAGCTGAGGTGTCACCCCAACTGTACTGGTGCACAACACTACACAACTATAGCACACGGGTTCTCCAGTACATCAGTCCTTAACAGCCCACATAGGTTTCCACTAGAACAGGAAACAGGAAATATGAGAAAAGAATCAGCAGGCCCAGTTCAACAAAAACAGATAATAACGTACTATACATAATCATAAACGGATCGAGTAAACTCTCCATTAAAGTCGTCCACAGTGGTCTGGTTACCAGTTAAACCAGTGGCACCTACTATCAAATCGTGGAAATGCACAGGTACAGCAAAGAGCATTCCTGAGTATTCGTAAACACTTTACATACCTGTCTTATATAAATGATATCTGAGTCAGCGAAGTCCACAGGCTGGCTCTGATGCACCGGTGTAATGAGTATTAATGGGAACCACAGTACAGTCCGTTGCTTTCGTCCGCAGCTGTAACTACAACAACCAACCGGCAACCAACGGACTGCGCATGCACCCACTCCTCAAACTTAGTGGATGTGACGTAGTTCAGTGCGCTCATCTTCTGCGCGCGCGTTAAAATAGACTGCCGCCATTGCGCTCTTATGTTGCATAGCAACGCTAGCAACACAGCTCTGAAGCTGTGTCCACGTGTACGTGATTGGTAGAGCGGGAGAAAAAGGCGGAACGTTAAACCGTGCTATACACGGACGACTCGATGGGGCCAGCAGCTCTACATTGTAATTGGATAAACAATGCGTCCATCATAAATTCACTTTTGAGCAGCTTCGCCGTAGTCCAATCTGTTTAAGCTTTTTCTGACAGGTTATACCTGTTTGGCCAATCACCACAAGGGACAGGGTTTTTGGGCGGTCGCCACACTTGTGTGTTATCAGTTATGCCTCGCAGGGAAGGTAAGTTAGCAAAATGCTTCGTTTGGGTACATCGACACCTGCGTGTGTGAACGAGAAGATGTGGCGTGACGCCGATCCAGTCGCGCGCGATCACAGAACGCCGTTGATCACCAACGCGCGTAAGCACAGGAGCGCGCAACTGGGCTTCTGAATGGGACCCTGGTGGAAGCTCGTGGTGTAACTCAGCTGAACACCGCCGTTCCTGCCGCACGGTTCCTGATGTTGTGTATCTGTGTTTAACTGTGTGGTGGGACACGGATGACAGTATTATTATTATTATTCGTTCCTCACAGACGACATTTCAACTGATTCTTGATGAATTGAAATCTTAACAGGATGGCAAAGAAAATTCATCCAGGCTCTCAATGCAGAATATTGTGCCGTTTCTTCTTCTTCTTCTTCTTCTTATTATTATTCCATTTCTAGTTATTCCGTCTCATCCAAGGACTTTAATGTGCTTTTGAAGTTACTGTTGAACAGTGTCTTACATCTTTGTTTCACACTTAATTTGATTTGGTAACAATCATACTGTCCTCGATTCATAACTATGATTTCATGGAGCGATATCATGAAAATTATGATATAGGTACCCCCCCCCCCCCGTTGTCTTTATTTTTGCATGTAACTAATAAATAATTACTGACAATTTTTTTGGGTTTGTTAAAGTTATTCTAGCAAACGTCAATATTATAGCGTAGTACGCTACTGAAGAGTGCCTAGCGATGGAGACTGGTATTGCGTATATATCTATATATGCAGTATATATAGTTAACAATGTGTTCAGTCATTGAAAGAAGTGTATGTGCTACGATGTTACTGTAGGGGTTTGCACGGCGCCTATGTGTGGAAAGGGTGGTTAACCTTAGGGTAGAGACAAAAAAAGTCACCGTTTTGACCCCAACGTCCTACTGCTGACATCTGTAAATAAAGGCTTTATGGAAGCTCTCCTAGTCTTTTATGTCTTCACTGAAGCACACCCACACTCGCTTCAATATAACATTTTTAGTGTAATATGTATGTAACTATTGCAATGAGCGGCTGTATGTATCTGACACGTTGCTTGTTGTTGTCTACCACCTTTCCAGGTGTGTGACTGAATGCTGTACCCGTGTGGAGGAGAATGAGCCGCTTCCTGAACGTCCTGCGCAGCTGGCTGGTCATGGTGTCAGTCATCGCCATGGGAAACACTGTGCAGAGTTTCCGTGACCACAGCTTTCTGTCAGAGAAACTCTACACCGGAACACCTGAGTTTGGTATGTGCTTCTTTGTCACGTCCCAGAGGTACACAGCAGCTCAGGATGCACCTGTTCAGGCAAGGACATGTTTACACACAGTTAAGATTAACTTGGTTATTGGTCAAAAAAGTTTAAGCAGGTGAGTTTGAGGTCAGTGAATTTTGGATAACAAGAGAAAGTTGGCCAAGAAGTTGCCCTTTTTGTCCTTTAATACAAAAATCTGAGCTTTCTGGTACCCTAGGGACCTGGATTAGGGACCCAGGAGCTTCCAAAGAGGTGAGGATAAAGCTTTTTTAACACCACCTGCTGGAAAGCACAAACATGGGATGTCCACTTGAGTTTCTTCTTACATCCTGATATGTGCAGGGACTGTAAATGTCACAGGCATCATCGAAGGCCCAGATTTCTTCCTGACAACTGGAGCATGAGTGAAAAATCCTGGGTGGCTTACTCCAATCTAAAGAGCTCGGCCAACGCGTGCCGCTTTGACCACATCACAGGCTCTAATGAAGACCATACAGCATTACCATGGCTGCCACCACCTCCCTGTCCTCCTCCTCCTTTTGCGTGCTGGGAAGAGTCAGAGATGACGTGACTGCTACAGAGCCACTATTAAAATCATAATTTGGGCAATCTGGGCCAGGGGTTAGTCAGACTTGGGGGCAGATTAGTTGCATGGCACTGGGTACTTGTATGGGGGAAACTGGAGACATGGCAGTGAGACAATTCAGCTTTCTGTCAGTTTCAAGAAGAGATTCAGCAACAGCAGGCAGTATGTGCGACTGGAGCGCGCTGCCTCAAACTGATGTTTCAACTAGCAGTCCAAATACTGCCAGGGTCCATTTGTCTCTCTGGGACATGTATGTAAACATTTCTGTGAGGCTGGCAGTGATACATGGTGTCTCGTGTATTTTAAAATGAACACATATTGAAAATATTGTGAATACTGATTTGGAGGCCATGTTACCAAAATTTAATTTTCATTTTAAAGGGAGAAGCAATAAGAAAAAAGATAAGGTTGTCAAAGGCTGTATGGCTCTTGTGTCTTTGCACGGCTGTGGTTGTCCAGTTCCATCTTCAGTCTAGCTTTTTCGGCTTTTAACTTGCTGAAATTTTTTTCAGTTAATGGACTTCAGGCACGAACATTTGGCATCTGGACCTTCCTGTCATCCATAATTCGCTGTGCCTGTGCCATCGACATCCAGAACAGAACGTAAGGGGCTTATGTGGTGCTGTGTGCTGCTGTGTGGTTTGCACAGTGCCATTTTGCTCACCATCTTGTTGTTTCCTGCTTTACCCTTGCAGGCTTTACCACATCACTCTGTGGACATTTGTCATGGCACTGGGCCATTTCCTCTCCGAAGCCTTCATTTATAAAACAGCGCCTCTCACGATTGGAGTGATGGCCCCTCTCATTGTTGCAAGTACGTATCACTTTGCACGTTAAATCAGAGTTCATTCTAAAGAGTTGGAAAGACTGTCAAAAAAACTAGACTACTTAGCACTTTTGTTCACCTCCCAGTCATCACAATGTGCCTTGGATTGTTGGCCTCTCTACTTTAATGGCAAAAATAAAATAACTGTACTTTTGGTGACACAGTGGTGCAGCAGGTAATTCTGCTGCTTTAAATCACCTGGGCTATTTGGGTGTGGGTTCAAATCCAGCTCAGTCTGTGTGGAGTTTGCACATTCTCCCAGTGTCTGTGTGAGTTTCCTCCCACAGTCCAGAGACATGCATAACAGGGTAATTGGTCATTCTGAATTGCCCATAGTGTGTCTTTGTGGCCACCCTATGATGAACTTCGACATCATTCCCATCCAAGGTTTAATTTCATAGCTTAGCACCCACTGATTCTGGCACAAACTTTAACCCACTGCAACCCTGACCAAAAGGAGAAAGCTAGTGAATGGATGGATGGATATATTTCTTTAAGCATAATGTCACTGCTGTGAGACTGTCACAATGTATTTAAAATTCTTTATATTTACATTTGTCTTGTGCAGATAAAATTATTCAGATAAGTACAAATGATTTTCCAAGAAGTAAGGTGGTTTTCTCGTATGGCACTATTTTGTTCAATCTGATTGGGAAATTTAGGCAAAATCACTGCAATCAGTCCAACCGCCTGGATCTTCAGCACATTCTGTGAACATTCTGTGTAGCTGAGGCTGTGTAGATCGCCAGCTGCAGCTATAGCGGCTCAGGTCTCCACAAGGCCATCTAATGGCTCATCTCCTCTCTGCAGGTTTCTCCATTGTGGGAATGCTCATCGGCTTCCAGTGCATAGCAGAGCCCCAGGAAGCAGTGGGCGCACGGCAGAAGAAACGCAATTGAAGCTCAGTGTGCAGGAGCCTCCTATCACCACCATCGCTATTGCTGCACACAACTGTCAGTCCGGTTCTGAAGAAATCTGTGCTCACTGTTTTTTTTTCCTTCCTTACTACTGATTACACCTGTATAAATAAATTTAACTTTGTACTCAGTCTCAGAAAATGTGCCAAGTTGGCATTTTGACATCTGACTTGTATCTAGTGCTTAACACTTTCAGTGCTTTTAAACCAGCTTGCAGACACCTCAGGACCTGAATTTAACGTCCTCATTCTCAAGTGAAACATTTCCCCCAATGGACCAACAATTTTTACAGAAATTTTTACAAATTCCTGTGGTCAGATTTTTAAATTTCAATGTTTTGATAATATTTTATCTTGCACCGTATGCATTGTTGCTAGTTATGTATGTTCTGCCACATGGTCCTCTTCTAGAAATGAGAAGCTAATAGGCTTTTGTAAAACAGTGAACATTGGTCATACTGTTTGCCAGACAGCTGTACTCTTGGACTAGCTGCTGGGGAGTAGAAGGAACTCCATAGCCACAAGGCCAGAGCACTCAACCTGAACCAAAGGAGACATAGTAAGGGCATGAAACAGAAGCTGGAGGACAATTTTAAAACCCAACCTTGTGCTTGTTTGTCACGTGGTCTGTTTGTGTCCAAGCATGGATAAATTGTCAGCCATGCCCTTTTGTAACAAACAAATGAAACGATGTCACACTATTGGCCCTTACTGACTTTGGAGCTTTTTTTAAACCCTGAGAAAATAAGAATTTAAAAAACAGAAAGTTAATCTCTTTTTAGTTTATACTGGTCACAGTGAGATCCAGTATATTTGCTTTGGGGAATTTAAGCTAATCAAGTACTGTTTCATTCACATTTTCCAGTTTTAATTTTTAAAAAAATTAAAACTTGTGGAAATGGTAAAACAGCAAAATGGAAAGTCATACTATTGCAAAACGTAAGAAATATCTGTATTATTTTGGTGTTTATCTGATGCTTTTTCAGAATGTTAACATTTTACTATGTTTAACAGCAGCTGTTCAAGTCCAATACAGGCATCCCCTGTATAATTTAAAAAATCATCCTGAAGGTTGGCTTCTAAAGTGAATTCTTATACAAGAATGTCCTATTTACTCAGTTTAAATGTAAGTAAATGGTTCTCCACTTTTTGTCATGTAGCATGCAAAAGTCATACTTTGTCTTTTAAGCACAGAGAAAATCTAATTCAAAACCACGTGCAGAATGTCAGAACTGCCCTGGACACCACGATAAGGACCTACATGTACAAAATCACTTTTGTATAATATATTTGCAGACTCATCTGTATCCCATTACTGCTCATTTCTCATCTTTTTACTTTGATCATTTATTCTATTGACTTTCAGAGGTCTGTGGTTTTAAATTGATATATAAAGCTTATCTAACTTGCACTTTTTAACTTCTTACTTTAGAGCCCATGATTATTATCATGAGTATAGATACTTGCAAGCAGGGAAATAGCCACAAGATAGCTGAGATCTGCAAGAGAAGCCTGAAAATCACCAAGTTTCATATTCTGAATTGAAATTTTTCTTGTGGCTTTCTTTTGTTAGTGCAGGTTGCTATCTTGTAAAGTGAATTTTAGCATAAAACTTAAATTCGCTCCAAATTCTTGTAAAAGGACACCTGGTTATGCTTTTTAAAGGTACAATGGCAGAACTCCTGCTGCCACCAGCACAAGTGGGCCTCAGGATAAAACTACCACTCCAAAGTTATTTTTGTACAATACCTTTTCAAATTTTTGGCATAATATAAATAATGCCAGTGCACTTTTATAAGGTCCTGAAAAAGCTCTGGAGTTTGGAAAATCACAGTTCCAAAATGAATTAATACACAAAGTAGCACTCAAAAATGCTCAGTCATCCTCTCACAAACTACATTTCAAATGTTTACCCTAAAATTTTTTGTCAAGTAACATATAATGAGAGAATACTATCCCTGTGCAACAAAATAAATACATTTGGAATGCCTAACATACAGTTTAGCCTGGAAATAAACTTAATAAAAATCCCAGTAATAAATTAAGTAAAATAATGAATGACACTTCACAGTACAGTGATTATCACATCTTATTAGACTTAATAGGAAAACATATGCTTTGTTTAGCTACAGTAAATGTAAGACACAGAAAGCCAATCAATGGCATCTTGTTTGCTTCAGGTCAGTCAAGCCTGTTGGACAACTGCAAATTTTGGTCACAGAATAAACATGCCCCTCTTTGTATTTCACTACCTCTACATTACTGCTTACACCAAACTTCCTGAAATGTTCTTTCACCAGTTACAGTCACTTGTATAAGCAAAATTTACATTTTGATCAATTCTGTTTTCATATCATAAACTATACAATACAAACACACAAAGTACCTTCAACAAAGTAGTCTTACTAGCAAATATATCACATCTCTCAAATGACACTTGCACCTCAACTTATGAACATCTGACTTACAAACTTTCTGACACAACTTTTCCAACCCTTGAATAAATTAAGGGATCAAGGTGTATTGTTAAGCTTTTGTTAACAGTGGTGGCTGTTTTATTGATTTACTGGGTGGACTTACATTTTTGAGAACCAGCTTCCACTCCCAACTGCATTCATAAGTTGAGGTACAAATCTATACATTATATCGGCACAGTCATTGTCTGTATAAACTGCAATTGTGTAGACCTGGGAGAAAAACTGTAATGAAGCTAACGACAAGTGTCTTAACAAAAGTAATGAACATACTGGAATTACCAATGAAGGTTTGATCATTTCTTCTACAAGAAATCTCAGCTGCGGTTTCTCTGAATTTCATGGGTTAGTTTTCTCTGATGAACTTCATTCATTTTCATTGCCAGTTTCTGTGTCTTTAAATTGGCATCTACATACAAACACTGAAAGTGGATGTGAGTTGCTGGGATTTTCCTCCTCCACAAAAAAAATTCATCATGACAATTACATGGCCTTCCAAGTACAAATACAAATGTTCAAATACAAATGTGATTGAAACGGATAACGCCATTCCTCATTCAGATGTGAAATAATAAGATGAAACTACTGGTAACAATTCTGTCCATATAATATTATGAGCCATTTCTTGACAATTCCAGTGTGGTCATCACTTCTGGTAGAGCTAATTTAAAAGCTGGCTCTGAAAGGTAATGACCTCAGACTTTTCAGTGTGACACTTGGCTCAGTTGGGTATGATGGTTGCTCACTGCCACATGGGTTCCAACATGTCTATACTAAACAGATGTCATTGATGGTTACCCTTCCTTTCAACAGTGCACCAGAATCTCAGTTCTTAATGCCACAGTTTCTGATGCTTGTCACCCTTGTAAACATCAGAGAAGCCAGCAATATTGAGTAAGGAAACAGCATGTGGCTTTATGAGCAACATGTGCCATGTGTGAGGTGTGTGTGTTGGTCAGGTTCTGATGTGTCCAGTGGAATCCCTGTCATGTGTCTAACACAGTGATGGTTGCTGGAACCTCAGGGGTGACCATATCCATCAGTACCACAGGCTCTTTGTCTCTGCAGGTGGAAAATACCTCTGCAGTTTTGGGGATATCTGCCTCCAGGTGGTCCGTGATTCTCTGTTAATCACAACAGTACAGGTTTGTAATGAGCTCACAGTCCTCCAATCCTTAACACACCACACAACACACAAAACATATACAGTAAAAATGTGGACAAGGAAATGATAAAGACAAAGGAAAATAAATAAAGTTTTTCACAAAGTATTATTTGAGGAAAGCCTGTACAGCAAAGTACCCCAATCATGTTGACAAATGTTTGAAAAGAAATTACTGTATGGAGGGCTACACACTTGAAAATAATCACTCTATCATGAGTATGAGCCAACCTATACCCAGAATGCAACTTAGTTCTGGCTGTCAGTTCATAATCCAATCATAAGTCAAGGACAGTCTGTAATGCCACAAGTAACAGACAACTCCACCAGAACACAGGAACTTAAACTCCTGCAGCCCACATTCTCTCACACACACACACACACACACACACACACACACACACACACACACACTCAGCAGCTCCACACCCACACTGGCAGTAACAGTGCCCACCCACACCCAAACACCTCACTAGTCCCTACTGACACTGACTCAGCTGTTAATGACTCATGTGCTATAATATGTCAAAATTCTGGAGTGCACTTGCAGTTGGGTCACATCCAAATACTGTTGTATATCCATCTGACTTTAATAAGCCAGGAACCAAACTTCTCAGTTCATGCATGCTGAGAGAAGTTGAGCCCCTGCTGTAATCTGGGTGTCATTTTTTGAGACCAAGACCAAGAAAGCAAGTGTTTTCTAGACATAACAGTAAGACAAAATACAGCACAAAAAAAAATCAAAACTTCATTTTAAAAGCTTTGAACCTGGTTTCTGTCCATCCCCAAGACAGGTTTTTCCTTTTTAAATGGCAACAGACAAGAAGTGGATAGGAAATATACCCAATAACACAGGATAGGATTTTGGTAATAGCATGACTCCACTCCACACCCCCCTTTCCCCTTCACCATGTCCCCATATCAACAGAGTGTCAACACAGGTACTTACCTCACAAGAGCCACTGTTCACCTCAGCCTGCTGGTTTGCCCTCTGCCTTCGAAGGTCTGACTTGATGAACCCTGCAGTGCAGGAACACACAGAGTTGGTGAGGAGTAGCTGCTATGTGCACCATTCTGGCAGCAGATGGCAGTATTGTACCATACTAGCCCACCACATGTTCAGTAGTATTGCTTAGAGGCCCAGGAGCATAGTTCAGAGTTGTACTCTGATCTTCAAAGTTGTGTAATGGCTTCCTTCTACATGGGACCTTCCCATTAGGACTCATTACACAGCATATGCTGGTCACTTATAACCCAAGCAAAAAAAGTGTACCTGTCATAATAGTGCCAAGGAAGAGGAAGACACAGAGGAAGATGTTCCCTGCCAGAGTCCCAAAGTGGTCAATGAGTTTTCCCTGAGCGATGGTGAATATGATCCCAAACACCTGGGGATGAGGTGTATGCAAAAAAAACAGATATTAAGGTACTGTATATATGATAGGCTGGATAGCCTGCACACCTCATGCTCCCTGTGATTCCGATGTTACCTGTGCAGAGCAGTTGAGTAGCCCTGATGAGGTGCCCTCTGACTCTGGGTATGTTAACTCCACAGCAAACTCAAACCCCAAGGGCAGGTACCCAGTCATGAAGAACCTGTGATAACCAACACTGGATCTTTAAATAGACTGTAAAAACATTCTGGTTATGTTTATGTAATTAATATGTATTTAAATGATTTGAAAAAGCTATGGAATTATCACACAGAGAAACTACAAAGTACAAGGGAACAAAGTGAATATGGAATCTCTGGAATTAAGTTTGATGGTTTTGAACTGGGCTACATGGGGCCCACTCGCTCTTACCCGAGGACCCCAGCAGTGATAAAGACCACCCACAGGTGGCCCAGGTTGAGGGTGAAGGCATACACCAGCATTCCCACGAAAGACAAGAGGTAGACAGCCAGCGTGGTCTGCCTGATAAAAAGATGGCCACCAGATCATCAGACATCAGTCTGTCTCCACCTTCTTGTTCAACAGAGAGATCTATACTAAACCATGAAAACAAGGTGAAGCAGAGTAAGACAGACTATGTGACAAATAAAGTGAGCCTCTGCAAGAAGCTATGTTCTGGAGCTGTCAGTTCATGTGGTACTTACCTGCCAATGTTTCAGCACGATTAGCTGCTTCCAGACTGGCTTGCAGAAGTAACATAGACCCAGGGAAGGTACATAACTTTTTGATGCCAAATGTTATGACTGGTAGGAAGCACAGAGGTACAAAATACTGTCATCCCACGGTTCATCCACCAAAAGCCTGGGAGGAAAACAACATTCCTGCGCTTCCCTAAAACCCCCTTCATAAGTCTTTTCATAACATCTTTCCACCACCGTGCTTCCCTGAACAGGAATGCATTAGGGGTTACAGCCCAACACTTATTGAGATCATAGTCACTGCTCATTAAACACACTGCTGTAGATATATTTATATATATTCAAAAGTGTCCATAGTTCCATACTGCACCACCAATGTGGGTAAACTAATGCCGCAGCACTGAGGCCCTCAGTTCCACTAAGTGGCCAAAGATGAGCAAATTAAACTCCACTCCATGGCTGGGACCACCGTGCTAGGAGTGTTTTGTACACTGTCACCAGAGTGGATAAAGGAGGGGAAAAGTGGATAGAGGCTGTCACCTCAGATAGGTGGCAGAAGCACAAGATGTGTCCCTCAACCTTCACCCATTACTTTTCAGGCTATCACACACACACACACACACACACACACACACACACACACACACACACGCACACACACACACAGGATGATAAGTACACACCATGAAGATTCATATTGAACTCATTATGAAAAAAAGCAGGGACAGATGTCCTCTCCTGTGTAAAAAGAGGACTTCAATTTTTATATTTTTATAATAGAATAAATATCCAATGTGTATAGCAGCATAAAAATGTTTAATAGGAACTGGGCAACATGAAAAGCAGACACATGATTGCCCAGTGTGGTCTTTGACACCATGGTCTACTTGACATCAAACTATTTTTTTTATTTCCGATCTCTGACCTATTGACTTAGCTTCCAAAGAATTTTTTACTAATTCTTATAAATGTGGGAAGAATTTCCTCTATGAGCACAGAAATTGACCTTATCTCAGCTTAACCGCATTGTGACTCGAATTATTCCTGCATGGGAGGATATCCAGACTTGCAGAAAACTGCTGTTTAAAAGATTAATGTAAACTGCACCTGCAAAAACAGACCACATCAACACTAAAGAAATGTATTGTCTTCTTCATCCTGCATCTGTGGTGTTGTTTATCTTTTGGTTTGTTTCAGAAGTTTCCAGCAGCTTCTGCAAACATTTGACTCTATTGGCAAAACCGCTCTACCCGAAGAGGGGACTTGGTAGCTACAATAAATCCAACTGCCTTTAGATTTATTAATTTAGCAGATGGTTTGCTCCGCAGCAAGGTATAATGATCACTATGTATTATTTTAGATGACACATTTGTCTAAGTTGACCTATAGTGTTAGATACATTACACTCATGAATGTGTATATACCAAGGCAATGCAACACATCACTACACGCAAATTCAAAGTGACAGAGTCAAATATGTCTTTAGACTGTGGGACAAAACCTATCAAAACAAAGGGATAACATGCAAGCTTTACACACTGAGTGGGTATTAAATCCACATTCAGTCACACCATCCAGGTGTTACGAGGCAGCAGCACTATCCATTGCTTGAACTTGCCACCCCTAACTTAGTAGAGAACATAAATTTTATTGTATAACAAACTCTATAATAAATGTATGTTAAGTATATTGTGTGTGTGCGTATATATATACAGGGGTATACAGCGCCCCCCATCCGCAGTTTCAGTCACAATATTAAATGGAAAATTCCAGAAAAAAACAATTCATAAGTTTTAAACTGCGCGCCGTTCTGAGTAGCGCGATGAAATCTTGCGCCGTTCCGCCCCGGACGTGAGTCATCTCTCTGTCCAGCGTGTCCACGCAGTGTAAACTACCGCCACTTAGTCATTCAGTCGCCGTCTCTGTCATCAGCTAGACTGTCACACTGAGAAAGACCACATTCACATAACTTTTATTACAGTATATTGTTGTAATTGTTCTATTTTATGATTACTGTTGTTAATCTCTCATTGTGCCTAATTTAAAAATTAAACTTTATCATAGCTATGTATGTATAGAAAAAAACATAGTATTATATAGGGTTCGGTACTATCCGCGGTTTCAGGCATCCGCGGGGGGTCTTGGAACATATCCCCCGCGGATAAGGGGGCACTACTGTGTGTGTGTAAGTGTGTGTGTGTGTGTATATTTATATATATATAAAAGACTAGTTACCTTATTAGAAAAAATTAAAACGTTGACATTAATTTGCATGTTTATAACATGTGATGCAATATGTACAGTACAGGACATTTCACATGTTAATACCCCCCCACCGTGCCAGTGCATTGCACATGGGAGATGAGGGGGTGCATATGCAAGGTTTGCAGCAGGAGTTCAGTGTTACGAGATGTTGAATAAAGGGAATAAAGACATGTGAAGTAACCCGCAGAGTCCACCCCTATTTGACAGTAACTAGCATTTAAATAAATAGGTTTATTTTTTAAATATTAAAGGTGCAATAAATGTAGTGACACAGTGTAAATGTGTTCAAGCAAAGGGAAATCAGCAAAAACAGTTGATAACACCCATACAGGCACATCTAGCTTTGGATAAATTCTTAACATTATACAATAGAGTATATTACAATGCATACAGTGTTATTTTATTACAACACACTGTACAGTACTGCATGGTGTTTATTTGTAGATTTTTTATTTATTTAGATTTTTATTCACATTTTGGTTTTTTATTATGGAAAAAATTTTGTTAAAACAATAGTTTCCAATTGGATGCTGATAAATAATTATTAATTTTCAAAAGCTATCATAGCAAAAATTTGGATACGGAGGAATTGCTATAATATGTGAAAACTAGGAAAACGTGCAGCTCCCGTCTAATACACCAAAGATGGTCACTACCTGCTTCTTGCGAGATTTCAGAGCAGGTTGAGGGCTTTACTCACTTGTATGTTTTGGTCTTGTCCAGCCATATTCCGCACAGCAATGAGCCTAACATCCCAGCAACGACAAGGGTGAGTCCAATTCTCCCAGCATTGACCTCTTCACCCTATTGAAGGGAGAAACAGTCAAAACTAGTGGTTAACACTATGATATGTATTTTAAGCTGCTTTTCAAAACTCTGTTTTTTGGAGAAAAGACAAAGCTGTGGAAGGAGGCCGGTGATAAAAAATATATTTCACTTCATTCACATCATTCTAAGGAAGTCCTTCTTAAGAAACATCAAAATCATTGTGAGGCAGCAGGGGAGGAAAACAGGTCATTGTCTGGAGGGAGAGTCAGGGGATGTACCACAGTGAAGAAGTATGTCAAGATGTAATATGTGGTGCACCAAGATCCTGAGCGACTTTGCTGGGTGATAAATGTCCTATCTTGGGATGGGAAAAGAACAACACAGAGGTTGCTACTGAAGAAAGCAATGAGGTGTTCATGAGGTCAGGTTCTGGAGGGTCGGCGAGACAGCTTACAGGGTAGTGTTCCATGATCATCTGGTTCAATAGTGTAGATACAGCGTAGAAACAACCCACATTCAGTCCTGCAGAGGGGATGGGAGTCACACGAGAAGGGATAACAATTTTTCACTGACCCTTTTATAACTTTGAGGTCCTGCGCATGTGTTCAGAAACTGGCCCTATTTCTCCTAAACAACTTAGTTGGGGGCAGCACATCTGGCCTCACTGTTAGCATGAGAAAGGAACTCTAGAAAGAGATGAAAAACCAAAAACTTGATCTTGAACAAAGCAGATAAATCTGTAGCTATGCTACAATATTACTTTTGTTGATGGGACAGATGTTGTTCAAATTAAGCCATTTTTTCATCATTAATTTTAAGTGTTGGCTCTCTGAAGTGGTGGCTTGCAGGAGAGACAGCTATGGTGTGATGCAGTGCTTGAAGGACAAACTTTAACCTCAAGTACAGTCAGTATTTATAAGATCTAAAAATATTGTGTTCAAAAAAGGATAAAAATATGGTTGCTGATACTCACCCAGTTCAAGTTAATGAAATTTCCACTGAAAATTTAGAAAAAGCTGATAATGGACAAACAAGGGTCAGGGTCAAAGATGTAGTTCTTTCAATTCTATTTTATTCTAGCTGAAGCTTGTATGGATTGTTTCTTCAGGTATAGCTGGATATTGATAATGCATGTGTGATTTTCTATGTCTGCATCACAATGAGGAAAATTTTAGATTTTTAATTGTATAAATTAAGGCTACCAGCTGTTTATAGGACCACAATTACCCTGCCCTATCTCCACAAGGCTATGACCAACTATGCCTTTCCACTCAGAGGCATCTACGGTCCTGTACTCAAAGTCCTTCACATAGTACAGCAGTACAGGACCTAAGCAGTGCTCATATTAACTGTTAAAAGGTAATCCAGGTTATGTTACACTCACCCTACAGGTGGCAATTTGACTGCTTTTATCATCACACACTGTTTTACTTGGACCCTAACTACAGGATGTGTCGCCTAAGGAAAAAGACCAGACCCATTACAAACCCTCAGTAGAGAACACTAGAGTATATTAAGGTCATAGAGGAACAGGGTGTGGGACTTTTGGATGTTTCCACGTAATGTCTGCATTTGTAATGTGGACTCTACAACCCTTCATATTACATGGGAATTCCCCAACTACAAAATAGAACTACTTAGCAATGACTGTTTTCAGGTACTTTCTAATCTGTACCAAATTTTCTATTCATTTAATTTATACTTTACATATTTACATTTAAATAAGGTCTTTAAATAATGAGCTGGGACACAGAAAACCTACAGTAGAACATGACCAACCACTGCTGTCACAGTGCAGAGAAACAAGGGAAGATGTGAAAACTGACACCAAATCAGTCACCATGAACTCCCCTGCACACCAGTGTTCTGAACACAACTGCTTTCAATGACTGACACTACGGGCTAGCCACAAAACTTCATCCACTGTAAATTATGTCATTTACAGTAGGCATGGCAGGCATTTCATAATGTATGATAGTCTTGTCTGTCATGTCCACATTCACAAAACATGCTGTCTAACACTGCATTCACTTCACTGTAAACGGCATGTAAAAAGTTCCAAGAAGATTGTTTTGCTTTCTATCTTAGAAAGAAATACAGTACTGCTAATATGACGACTTCTAGTTTATATGGTCATTTCCATTCCTCAAAAGCATTCTAAATAGCTTTGGCAAAAAAATCTGCTAAATAAATAAAACTAATAATAATAATTTAACTACATTTCTATTTTTAAAAATAATACAAAATAGAAAACAAGCAAAATTCATTCTTTAATAATACTGCTAAAAATATACAGCAACTATACTTGTTATAATAGCAGCAGCTCAGAGAGCCAGAAAATGCTTGATAGTGGGACGGCGAAAAGAGAACCCACCATAACTGACCATGAGGAAGATGAAGGGCCTGTTACGCAGCATCCTCAGGATGGAGGCTGTGTAGGAGTAGTTCTCCAGGGGGAGGCTGCGGGCCACCACCTGAGCCTGGGTAGGTGGGATGTCGGGCTTCTCCTGGAATACTAACATGCACAGTCAGGCTCAGTGCTCAGTTTACAACTGCACTCCAGAGAGAAAAATACATTAAACAAAGGGAAGTCATTGTACTGGTTACATTAGTGTTACATACCTTTAACCTTTTAAAACAAAAAAATGTAGTAAAACAGAGCTTTATTAGTCAAGACCAACACTGGGCATACACAATACTCCTTTTCTAAAATAACACACACATCTAGTAGACTAATCCTTCAAACTGAATTGTTGTAGTCATATCATGTGACTGTCACAAACCCAAATGCAGGCATTGCTACAGGTTTATTTGAATATAGTGCAATTTAGCATTTGTAAATCTTACAATTCATACAGCTTATGCCAGCTTATGTTCATTCAAGACTGAAGCCTCTTTAATGACTGAAAATAACAACCCCTTGAGAGCCACTAACTGTTTGAAGTTTTGATTGAGCTACTAACTTGTAAGGAATGGATACCTGATGTTGTCTGAATGCTGTGAAACAAAGCCTTGACCACCAAACTTTTTCTAATAACATCTATGTAAAATTGCTCATTCTTCCAGTGGAGCTCCACTAAAAACTCGTTGTGAGAACAGGTTTCACAGAACAAGGGTCAGCACTGTACAGCACTAACCTGGACACTGGTTTGGAGAAAAGGAGGAGGATGTTTCTATTCACAGCTGGAATTCTGGAAGCTGTCACTGTACCTTTGGGAATTTGACACTACTTGAATCACCAAAGAACTAGTAAGCAAAACAGTGCAAAATTTCTACAATGCCTGCTTATCTGAATTAAATGCAGTATCAACTTCAACAAAGCTGGCCCTCATAGTATTCACTCCTACAGGTTTTAACTTTTAACTGGCACAACAGCAGGAAAACTACGACTACCAAGCTACTGTCCATGTAATGGCTCTGCCGATGATAGTTAGCTGTGACCATAAATTAAACCATTATGCCATTAAATTCCAGACATTAGCCATGAATAAAAGTGCACTCAAAGGCAGCTTAGATACTGATGTGCCTAACTCTTCCTGCAATTCCACTGTTTCCTTGCCCTACACCCACAGGACAGCAACTACGCATAGCAACATTTCCACAGTATGCCCTCATAGCCCCATGGTCCCACACTGTGGTCAATCCTGGTCAGCCAAGTTCCAACACACTCTGCTCTGTCATCTCTGTGGCCGTGGTTCACCTGTATGGACCTTGCACACAGCTCTGTAACGTGTCATTAGTCACAACTCCCAGGCTATGATGACTCAAAGCCCCAGATGGTTTGGAGGTTGCTGCTGGCAACTGTCTAAGATTCACATCATTTCTTTTCTTAAGCAATGCCTTTGTCCAATCTAGTTCATTTGATTTCACTACCGCGTTCACACATCATGCGGCACTGTCAACATGTATGTTTTTACATCCATGACCTCAGAATATGTGTACTAAACTAAGTAGAAATGATGCCTTATCATGTTGCAACAACAGTAAAAGTGAGTCTACAAATGAGGATCCAGCTATCTACAGGTATGACTCATGTCCATGCTGGCTGCCATATGACATACAGGAGACTCATGCAGATCTGTCCCTGTGAGCCTTTGCACTTTGGCTTAGTGTGGGCAGCACACTAAACTAGGAACCTGTAGAGCGAGGTTTGGGTTTGAGCACCAATTGACACACTTCTGAAATGGAACCAAAATTCAAACTTTGTGGAAACACTATAGTCCTTAGCTAGTTCTGTTGCCTCCATAATCTTTTCCATGATGCACCACCAACAGCCATTAAATTACCACAGCTGCAGAGACTGACAGAGGGATGACTTGAAACACCTTTGCTATAGAGAATTCCTCACATCAGCACCATGAAAAATATTAATCTAGTAAATAGTGAAACAACTGTTTTTTCCGGGTCTAAACTAAAAACATACATGCAAAGGACCAGCAGTCATATTTCCTGGCAACCCCCTGTGTTTACCCAACCCTCAAATGACACTTTTATTTCGTAACCTAGAATAAGAAAGTACAGTAAATCCTTTTCTTACAGTTCCCTGCTGTGACAGTGAGACAGCAGCAACCAGATGTGATTTGGCTGTCATCATCATGTTAAACAAATCCGTCTTTACACACAGACAGCAAAGCCAAATCCTTCTCCCAATGCTTTCTAGTGTGCCAGGCTGTTCTTGACATTAACCATTTCATCAGTGAAAGTTGTCTATGAACCTGAAAAAAATAAGTCTGGGTTATTAACTACTGTATTAAGTTGAACTTTTAAACTTTACCTTTGTAGGATCCCACAAGAATTTAGACATCACCTTTAAACCAGGTCACTCCATTAATACTCATTTCTCTATGCTTGCTATAACATTGAAATATTGCAAAATGCCAACATTCATTCTGACACAGAGAAGTTGAGACATGCTTCTGTCTATAAGCAGACTTGATCAAAATGCTGAAAAGAAACTAGAATTGCAGTAAATGGGGGGTAAGATGGGAGTTCTCCTTCTTCTCAGCTAGTTGACATCCTCTGTGTGTTCTTTTACAATACCACAAAGACATACACACAAATGAAATTCAGTTGTTGGAAAACTTTGAGATTAAAAGAAAATATGTGATATATATTTAAAAATATAATTTTTAAAAAATTATTACTTCTGTTTATTTTTTCATTTCTTTGTTTAGATACCTACCTACATACTATTGTAAGTGTGAGTCTGTATGTAAAGTACATTCATTGTAAGTCAAGAACAACCTGTATTCATATACACATAAATGGTTTTTCATATATATGTCTGTCTCCTTCTTCCTGATTTGCCCGGGTCTGTGCATGCCTGGGATGAAATATTTTGAGGCCTGAAAGCCCCTATGTCCAAGCAACCACCTGAATGCTGTAGAAACTACTTAGATATTTTTTTTACAATTTTTTCATGCCCAGGAAGGGAGGGGAGTCAGTTGGCCTTGGATTTCCAAAGGTTTCCTCCTGTATTACCCTCCTTAAGCTTTATTCCCTCTCCTTGGTCACCATTTGTAGCTTATTTCATATTTTTTCAACATATATCATCACTATATTGCTATTTATATATACTGTCTCCATATTTTGGACTACTTGTTAGGTACACTATGATACTCCACTGGGACAGTTGATCTAAGAGGATTCGCCAGGGTCTGCTCTACACTTATAAATAATTATCTCTACAGATATAACACAGGCAATTAGAAAGAGCCTCATGGGACTTATTCTGAGAATGTGATGGGTACAGTTTTACTGGAATGATGTTCACTCAACCATTCAAACAACCTTCAGCAAAAAAGTGTGACTTGTTCCTATTTATTTTCTAATTAAACCACAAGCAAAATTCTTTTTTGATGAAGTTCTGGAGCATAAGTTCATAACTCCTACATACTTGGAAAGGAAGTGTTTTGTAATGTCATGGTGTACACTGGAACTTCCCACTATACATAAATAGTATATATAGTATTGTATTTATTAAACATATATAACAGCCAAAGTGTTGCATTTTACTTGACTAGTAAAATCAACATTTGATCTGCACAAAATTTGAAAGTAATTCTGGAACTTCTTAGTTTTATATGATCGCAGTTATGAAAATATTGCAACCTTTTGACTTTTTGTCTTTGTTTTATGTATGTGGATATTTACCAAATTATGAGTGTAGTGCTTCTGTCTCTGAGGGGTAATGGAGTTGACCCTGTAAGCTTCATCTGAAGAGCATCACAGTAAAAGGGTTATAAATTTGCACAACATTGTACTGCAGTGGTGGGCAATTCCAGCGCTGGAGGGTAGCTGTCCTTCTGGTTTTTGCACTCACTTTTAGTCCAAACCTTGCCAAAATGGCTACTGTGTGCTGACACTAGACAGCAAATTAGTAAATCAGAGTTTCCAGCAGGGCTTGAGTGCTGCCCAGGCTTTGGCCAACCCAAGTGAACCAAAATAATTATGGTTGAATGAGTTGTTTCCTATATAGAGCTGAGGTGACATGCCCTTCAGTCAAAGTAGCAAAGTCCCTGCCCTTCAACAATTGCAAAACTACAAATTATTTTTTTGCCGACTGTGTGAATTGAGCATTTCTTGTCCACCAGCAACATCTCACATTCATTGGATCAGGCCACATTATCAAACATTCATTTCCACTGTCCCCACAATCACTTCGAGAGAGAAAGTCTCAGATCATAGTCAGTTATAGCGATTAAGCTATTGCCTCCTCAGCTGCCACTGCAAAATCTCAAGTTCAAGGTCCACTGGTCTGAGATGAAAAAAATCTAAAAGACATCATGACAAGATTGGGGGCATGCAAAGCTAGCAAGGTAAGGGATTATAATAAAGAATGGCATGGCAAAACAGTGGAATGAAAAGCCTTAATGATTCATACAGGAATTTTATCTTACAAAATCCATAAAGTGTGCCAATTGTAATTTCAGTCTTTCAGTCTGTCACAGGTGTGACTTCTAGCTCAGAGGAGGCAGTGGTAGAATCCAAGATATAACGGAGACAAAGTCTGTTCCTTTAAACCCAAATGTTTCAGTCAATCAAGCCAAATCCATTATGGACAATGAATCATATGCCTTCAATGAAATAATGACTATAAGCCTCCTTTACCCTCTGTATTGTTTAATTATGGTGTAATAAAAAGCCCTTTTGGGAGTCCTTCTTACCAAACAGCTATTCACCTCCATAATGCCACTCAAAGACTGGTTAGCACTTCTAACAAAGAGGAGCAGGGAAGTAAAACCTTATAACCTTAAAGTAGGTGCATGTGTTTACTTTTCTATTGTAACTACAAATTATAATTGTCTAATTTATTTGTGTAGACAACTGTGTTACCTCTGCAAAAGCTGCTGTGCCCGTGAATTTCCTTGCAGATTTATTTAAGTTTTATCCAGTTCTATAGTCAGGTTTATCACAGTTTTTTTAATAAAAAAAGATATACATTTGAAATCCAGCCATTAGTGTTCTCTCCCTACAACCTGAAAATTTTTTTTTCTGCTACCCTAGCAACCATCAAACTCCTTCAACTATTTTAAGAATAGTTGGAAATCATGGACCTTGAGGGCCATAGTACAGGGTAGTGCTGGATTTCCTTCCACCAGATTTCTTCATTAGTCAGCCTTTGTTAGAGTTCAGATTGGATTCATTAGGCTACAGGTGGCAACTTGCTGACATTTTCGGTTGTGTTAAATGGGATCAGTGTTGATCAAGGAATAAATGTATCATTGCATAACTGTGTGCAGCTGCAGATTAACACTGGACTGTTGTTGTTTATTCTGTTTTATTATTGTTAAATATACAGATCTTTCCTTACAACGGATTCTTTTAATAGCCAATAATGACCACTTTCTGTTTTTTTTGGACCCTCTGAGCTCTTACCAAAGATCACCAGGATAAAGAGCACAGTAGCCACTCCAGCAGTGATGTAGAACATGACGCTGATGTGGTGGGCCAGCTCGTTCAGGTTGTCCACATTGGGCACCAGAACAGGGGGTACAAGGAAGCCGATGGCAATGCCCAGCTGTGGAGAAATTCACAACAATGTGTTGTCACTGACATTACAACAACACTGGAGGTACAGTGCATCCAGAAAGTATTCACCTCACATTGTTATACTAAAACTGTTTAAATTCATCTTTTCATATATCAATCTATACTCAATACCCCAAAATATCAAAGTGAAAACAGGAGTTTAGAATGTTTTGCAAATTTTAGCAACTGCAAGATAAAATTTGAAAAAATGAAGGGGTCTGAATACTTTCTGAATGCACTGTATGTTCAGAAGTTCAGGACAATGTTCAACAGTTTTACATCAGATCACCAGACAGATACCTTTCTAGTGGCAATGAACAACCCTTATAAGAATCTGAATCACTATATAACAGTCTACAGTTATGGAAAAAAGATTAGACCTGTCCTTCTCTTTTGGCAGAAAACCTCTGGCAGCTCATTTCTGAATCTGATAATAACATTTCTATAAGAAGTTCAACAACACTAGTAGAATGAAAATTACCTGTAGTACAAGGATTAGGACCTAATGTAAGGCTATATTAAGGTAAATTATGAGTCCCTAAGAAAACTGTGCATAAGTTTTCCCCTCTTTGTGAATTTTACATTCTCTGGCATGATTGGAGACTTGGCGGAATAATAAGTGGAATGAAAAGTAAAGGGGCTAAAGCCCAGGGAAGACTAACTTGGTTGGCATGTTTATCAATCTCATGACAGTCAAATTCCCAGCATGTTGGTGCGCTTTGTGTGAGCAACTGGGTGCACTTCCTTGGGTAGAATATTCTGTTATCAAAACCACCCCAAATTCTTTGTTCCAATAAGCTGCTTATAAATGAGGAATGACTGCAGAGCCTGATCCCTTAGGATCACAGCAAACCAAAAATAAAAAATGTTTAACTTGTTACAGTACTCTAGATGTAAATGCCATGCATAAATATATAGATATATTTTGTTATTTATTTTTATTTATTATTTTATTTTATACATAAAATTTATTTGTATTTCAATTTTATATATTTTCATTTGCACACATATAACAAAAAAATCTTTGTGTAGTAAGTAATTTGTGGTGTCCATCCTGTCCACATGCGTGTGTGTCTCTGTGTGTGTGTGTGTGTGTGTGTGTGTGTGTGTGTATGAGAGAGAGAGAGAGAGAGAGAGAGAGAGAGAGAGAGAGAGAGAGAGAGAGAGAGTGTGTGCATGAGCGTGTACGTCTATATGGCCAGAAAATCCACCCGCATGACTACGTATTCTGCATGTGACATTATTAGGTGCTGTGTGTGATTCCAATATTCCCCACCTCTTGGCGTGTTTTCAGAGAGCCTAAATTTTAAATTTTCCCAATACTAAACAACGTTTTTGGAGTTTAATATATATGTCTGTGTGTTTTAAACAAAAACAGTGTCTTGCAAAAGCCTTTAAACCCCTTCAAAATTATCAAGATTACCTGGATTATAAATTACTAGCCAAGTTACCTGGTGCTACCTGGATCAAAAATGTGCAACAGTGGAAAGCTGAAAAGTAATAATATATACACGTAATCACCAAATTATTTTACAATTAAAGTGTTTGTATTTGGTATAGTCCTAGTCAAGGGCAAAGGTCTGTGTGTGTGTGTGTGTGTGTGTGTGTGTGTGTGTGAGAGAGAGAGAGAGAGAGAGAGAGAGAGAGAGAGAGAGAGAGAGAGAGAGAGAGTGTGTGCATGAGCGTGTACGTCTATATGGCCAGAAAATCCACCCGCATGACTACGTATTCTGCATGTGACATTATTAGGTGCTGTGTGTGATTCCAATATTCCCCACCTCTTGGCGTGTTTTCAGAGAGCCTAAATTTTAAATTTTCCCAATACTAAACAACGTTTTTGGAGTTTAATATATATGTCTGTGTGTTTTAAACAAAAACAGTGTCTTGCAAAAGCCTTTAAACCCCTTCAAAATTATCAAGATTACCTGGATTATAAATTACTAGCCAAGTTACCTGGTGCTACCTGGATCAAAAATGTGCAACAGTGGAAAGCTGAAAAGTAATAATATATACACGTAATCACCAAATTATTTTACAATTAAAGTGTTTGTATTTGGTATAGTCCTAGTCAAGGGCAAAGGTGTGTGTGTGTGTGTGTGTGTGTGTGTGTGTGTGTGTGTGTGTGTGTGTGTGTGTGTATATACCGCCAAACTTTAGTACCCTTACATCCCTAATGTAATCCAGCACCATGTGCGTGACATGTATACTTCATGACTTTGACATTTTTCATTTGCACACATATAACAAAAAATTTGTGTGTAGTAAGTAGTTTGTATTGTCCACCCTGTGTGTAGGGTATGAGAAAATTCATCAGGTTGCGTGGGTGTGTGTGTGGAAGAGAGAGAAAGTGCATGAGTGTGTGTGACTGTGCACGACTACGTATTTTGCATGTGACTTTATTAGGTGCTATGTGTGATTCTATTATCCTCCGCCTCTCCGAGCCTTTTCAGAGAGCCTAAATTTTAAATTTTCTTAATACTAAGCAACCTTTTTGGAGTTTAATAAACTTCACTACACAAAAACTTAGTCACTTTAAAAACAATAAAAAACATAAAGAACTTCATAAAAAACAAAAAGATTCAGCTTCACAGACATAGATACACACATTTTCCAGTCAGCATTTTTGCAATATGCTCATTTTGTCTCATATCCTTTTACACTAAATTGTCCAACAGTTAAATAAGTTGTTTAAAGATATTTTTAAAAAAATGAAAAACTAAACTATGCCACTCACATTAGTATTCAAATCCCTGAGCTCTATGACCGACCTTTGAAGAGATGAATAACTATTTCCTAACAAGGACGCAGTTGTCTCCGAATTGCACATAACTGATTTCTACCTGCGTTCCAATACAGTAATGACCACATTTTCTAGTTAAAAAAAACATGCAGGCTTTTGAGGGAAGCCACAGGGACACCAGCCCTCACTCTGAAGGAGCTACAGGGGTCAGGGGCTGAAAGTGGAGGAAAGGAGCACCAGTTCACAATACCAATAGTAGTACATACCACTGGTCTGTAAGAGAGGGTGACAAGAAAAAAAGCTAAAAAAAAAAATCATATCAAAACATGTTACATATCCCAGCTAAGATGTGAGAAAAAGTTTTGAAGCCAGGTGAGACAAAGATATTTGGCCTTAATTGAAAGCATTATGTGTGGTACAAACCTAACACTACCCACACCTCAAAAAACACCATCCTTACGGTGAATTGTGGTGGTGGCAGTATCATGCTATGGGAATGTTTTTCATTGCCAGGGATGGGGCATCTTGTCATGACTGAAGGAAGAATCAATGGAGCAAAATAGAGGGAAATACTGCAAGATAACCTGCTTTAGGCTGTTAAGAAATTGAAGCTTGGGAGAATGTTCACCATTCTGTAGACAGACAGTGATCTCAAGCATAAGACCAAAGCAACACTGGAGTGACTCAAAAACAAAAAGGTGAATGTTCTACAGTAGCACAGTCAAAGTGCTGAACTCAATCCCATGGAGAATCTGTGGCACTATTTATTATTTACTGTTCATTTACTATTAAAAATTGTGGTCCACAGGTGTTAACCAGTCAACCTGGACAAGCTGCTGCAGATTTGCCAAGATGAATGGGGGAAAAAAAACTCCCAAATGGTGTGCCAAGCTGCTAAATACTTGCTTCAAAATACATAAAGCTGTTATTGCAGCAAAAGGTGGCTCTAACAGATATTAATGTGTGGGGTTTGAATACTTATGCAAGCAGCATATTTCAGTTTTTCCATTTTATTTAAAATACCTGCAAACAAATAACTTATTTGGCTCTGATATTTTAGTGTTGCAGTACAGGAGTTCACAATAAAAATACTGATTAGGAAAATGTGTGTAAAGACAATCTGTAATCCAGACAATATTTAATAACTTTGAACTGGTTTGAATGCTTTTGCAAGGCACTGTACTTGCATTGTACAGAACTCCAATATATGACAGGTGAACATAATTTAAGACAGATTAAGTTGAGGTGGAGAGTTAGACAGAAATTAAAGTGGATGACTTCTTTGAATTATTTAAAAAGTAACGCTACCTCAACTAGTATTTCAAATGCAACCTGTAGCACTCCAGGTAACCCAAATAACACATTTCTGTCCTAGGAACTGGGGTCTGAAGTCTCTGTAACCTTGTGCCTCAGTTCTGATGAACAAAGATACGCGGCCCTGTACCAGTGAGTGCCATCGAGGGGAAATGCACACCTGTACACACTAGGCCCTACGGTATTTTTTCATTTCCTCGCACAGCTTCGCCCTCCTTTTGATGCCAGAGGCACAATAGCAGCCTTTAGGAATGGAGAACAACAATTAAACTTCCTGAAAAAAAAATCAAAGTCATACAGTGAAGTCCAGAGAAACAAAAAAAACACCCATCACAATGACCGGCATGCAATGTTTATTACTGCACCCATGTAAGGATATGAATGGAAAAATAGCAAACTGAACATTTGGTTTCAACTGTTAGTGATCTAGAAGACATAATGTACAGTATGTGTTATCTTTGATTTGTATTTTATTTTTTAATTTCCTTCAGTGCTCTGTAACAGGGGTCCAACTCTCATTCTTTCCCATCATTGCCAGTTTTTTCTTCTTTATGAATTTCTTCTTGAAAGTTATTATTACATTACTAAGCCAAAATATTTCCAAGGCCAACACCTGAACTTTCTCGCACACGAAGGTACACCATATTAAAATTGTGTGCATCGGCCTTAGCTCACAAGGTACAAAAGTAAAACAGACAAAAAATTCTTTTGGAGTTTAAGTCTTTGAAGGAAACTTTGTCTTTTTTGGCTTTTCCACATACACACTAGCAAAGACAATGACGACTTCTCAATTTTGCCACAGAGAAACAAGGAGGAGCACAAATAATAATAACAAAGACGCACAGTCAAAAGCACATGCGAGGACAGCCACATGGCAGCACAGGAAGGGAAGCAAACACCTTAGTGCTGGGACAGGACAAAAAAATTTCTGGATGTCCCAGGTCACCTAGCTGCACAAGGACCTGGACATGCTAACATGCTAAGCAGTAGGGAAAATGCTGATATCACACCCATGTTCTTCAAGTGCCACTGCCACCATTCATGCAGCCTGAGCTTGCACACTCGATGACCACTGGACCACTGTGAGGCAATGGCCTTTGTGCTCATTTCACAAACAGCAGGGACTGGGCCGATTTTCTCCCCAGCAGAAACTGAACTGGGTTCATTGATGTCCTGTTATCAGTACCATTTTAGTTAAACTTCAGGAAAATGCAAAAATTGCTTTTTTTTTTACAAATTGGATTGAAATAACTCACATGCATTAAAAATAAGCACCAGAGTTGGAAAACTAATGTAAAAAACCTCAAGCATTTGTGAGGGGTGCAGTGAGTAGTGCTGGTGCCTCACAGTGTCTGGGCTGCTCAGGTGTGGGCTTGAATGCAGCTCAGTCTGTGTGGAGTTTGCATGATCTGTGTGGGTTTCCTCTAGGTGCTCCAGTGTCCTTCCAAAGACACTATTTGTTTTGTGCTTTTCATAAAACACTCCACGTAAGCAGTGCACATGCACAAGCTGCACCCCCATGCAGAAGCACATATATTAGTTATATTAGCACATATAATAGTTGTGCATTTTTGGTTAAAGACATAAAAAGTAAATTTTTCATAAAAGTGCATCGTCATTGAGTGCGCAATGTGAACAAGGCAATGAACGTACAGCATGTGACCTATATGTACAGGATGATCGTGCAGCAGACCTCTGACCAGCCTGAGCACTCCTGTGAGAGGCACCCAGTCCGGGTGGAATGATGCCAGTAATTTTCTTTCCGGAGAGGTCAGTGAACTTGTCTTACTTATTCACAGTAAAATAAACTGCCCACAAAATAGCTGATAAGTTCTTGCTTAAGTTTTATAACTGAATTTATTTGGCACCTCATTCCACTTTAACTTAGGCATGCTGGAAATATCCTTTATAAATGTATCTCACCTTTCCTTAATGGCTAGACAGTGAGGCATGACATATGGCCACACACTGTGAAGAAAATTTCAAATTCTGTACCTAATTCTATACATCACCAAAAATCCACCCATTTAAAAAAACCTCATACCATTTTGCTGATGCACTGTTTCAAAAGCCACTAATCAGTTTTTTTTTTACAAATGTATCCCAAAAAACAAATTTAATGCAGGTTTTAAAAAGGCAGTTATAGCTTTTAACAATTCATGACTTTTAACAGGAGACCTTTTCCCACAGGCGTTAGTGATCGAGAGTGTTTGGAAAATGACTCATGAGCCCACGCAATGAAGTCACATCTGCAGAAGCCCATGTGGTACACAGTGAGAAGAACCAACAGGACGCTATTAGCAAAATGCAAGAGAGGATGCTGTCAAGCACTGGAAGGAGCTGGGAACGGATGCTCAAGATACTTCATGGTTTATACTTTGAAGGCTTCAACATACCAACACTCTGACACAGGATGAAGGCCACCCAGCAGCACCTGTACAGGTTGGTCATAGCATGACTGTGACATTCAGCAACTGTGGAAAAGAACCATTTTCCTAACATGGAACTGATGATGTCCTTGTCATTTGTTTTTTGTATTTGTGTATGATCACAGTTCGGGGCTCAGCTCCTAGCTCCACTGCTTGCCCTGCTGTGAATGTGGTGAAAGTGTATGGAATCAATAATCAACGTGCAGCTCCTGATCAGATATGCCTGAATGTTTCTATTGGAGCTGCAGAGGATGTGGCTGCATGGACAGTCCTGACACTAAGCTGTCACATCTGTTGGCATATGGCAACACCATAAAACAGTTGAGTTACAACTGCAATCTCAATTTGAACTGGTTTTCTCCAGGGTTTGAACTCTGATCTTTCCTTCCTGTGCTTCACAGACCTCCACTGTGTTTCTGTCCTGGCCTTATTGTTATTGTTGTCAAATCTGGACATCTGCAGCACCTTCAGCTCTCTGTCCTTATTTGTTTTTGCGAACTAAAGATCTGGGAATTTCTCCATTACCTGAGTATTTCAAGTGTGTTCTCAACTTGGGGTTTGTACACAGTGTATTGCTGTAGGGAAGACTTTGAGACAGAATGATACTAAATTTACACAGAAAGCAACTATTTTTTCAGCTAGGTCATTTCAACCAGCTGATTTTCCACTCAACTCAGATACATCTATCTCAAATGAAACCCACATGCAGGTACAGCACAGAAAATTTAAGTACCAAAACAATGTCATTATCAGCAAAGAAGAAGCAGTCTAATTCCTTTCAGAGGCTGAGGTCATTCAGAGTACACAGGTCATGGCTGCAGATGTTCTACCAGTCTGTCGCAGCAGATGCAGTCTAGTGGGCAGCTGAATGCTGGGACAATGGTGCTGCTACAGGTGACCCTGACAGACTGTGTAAGCCATTGAGGGGAGGTGGGTTAGGCTCTCTGCAGGAAGTGGTACACAGTGGTACAGACTCAGAACAAACTCCTGTCCATCATTTACAGTGACACTCACTCTGCGCAGGCCACCCTGGCTAAACAGAGGAGCTACTGCAGCAGCAGGCTGGTTCAGCTATGTTGCCCCAAGTACCACCACCTGTGGTCATTCCTGTCATCAGCCATTAGGCTCTATGATGATTCCCCTCATCAGTGTGGTACTGACCTCATTTTTTGGGTGCAACTGAGGTGTCTTCAATATTTTTTAAAGGCACACTTTTCGTTTTGGCACTCATTTATACATCAATGAGATATTTACTTATTGTTGCGTTATTTATGTGTCTTCTGTCATTACTTTGTTATACAATTTCTGCTGTGGCCTCCTGCAGTTTCCTTCAGAATCAATAAAGTTTCTGTCCATCTGTCTGTCTGTATTCAAGACTTACGCTCTCTAAGATATAAGCATGTATTTTACCTGATGTATTATTACAGCATTAGTAGCCCGGTCCACGGCACTTCAGCAGAAGTGGGACTGAAACCAGGAACCTTCAGTTCACCCACCCCTTGAAACCTGCTTGTTACCTGGTTGCCGAAGACGCCGATGGCGCACGCGGTAGACACCTCTCTGGAGCCGAACCACACAGAGGCAATGCGGGACGGCATGCCGAGGATGAACACCTGGGCGAAGGAGCACGCGAACTGGCCAACCGCGGTGACGGCGAACAGGTCCGGCCGCACGCTCGCCACCTTCACCCACGTGCCCAGGCAGTTGAAGGCGGTGGCGAGCAACGCGATGACCCGCAGCCCCCGCGTGTCCAGCAGCCAGGTGACGGGGAAAATGAGCGGGATGTACGTGAGCATGTAGATCATGGACATCCAGTCGATGGCGAACGAGTCCACGCCGTAGAACTTCATGAAGATGTTGTTGATGATGCCGTACTGGATCCACTGGAAGGCGTTGCACAGCGAGTACGAGCTGAACACGAACAGCACGAGCCACCGCCGGCGGTACAGGCGCGTCTCCGCCTTGGCGCCCGCGCGTTCCTTCGACACCTCCTGCAGCTCGATATGGAGCCCGGGGTCGCGCGCGGCTGCATTCTCCACGCGCGCACCGCTGCTTTCACCCATGATGCCCCACCGGGAGCCCTTAACTACTCTCTGCGTACAAAGTATGTGCGTGAACAGAACAAAAAACAGTAAACTTAGGGTCGGTAAAGTTTACGTCAGGGTTAAATCTATATGCAAGTTGAATGAAGGTGTTAAACTCATACAGAAACGTTCAGTCCGTTATAATATTTCACTGCACTCGTCGGACGACTCATACTGTACTCACAAATGTCCCTGACGTGGCCCCCAGCAGCACGGCGTGGGGTCCCACTAGAAGAGGCGGCTTCACTGCTCCCCTTGCAGCCTCGTCCAAAGTCCGTTTAAACCCCCGGCGGCCGTACGACCACGTGGTGTCCAAACCCAACCTCCATCCCGCGAACTTTAACCACCGATCCATAAAACGTCCGAAGCTTTGCGTTCGGGGTCCACAAAAAAGTCCTTTCTGACCCAATAAACTTCCATGCGGACATTGGAGACACCTGCTGTGAATTAATTCGTGCTAATAATTATTCATAAAAATAAGATACATAATCTTTAAAAGTCTTGAAGATTTGTTACAGTATCTCCTCGACGTCAAACATGATGCAAAGCAATGCAAATATCACTTCAGTATTAAAAATATTATTATTAGTCGTCTTATTTAGATATTTTATGAATATATGTATTCGTTTTAAAAAAAATCAAGATTTGACTTGATCCTCAGTCACCACGTAAGTCGCACGCAGCAGGGGGCGGATGGGGTGGCTGATAATACACTGTGACACTGTCGCTTTGGGTTCGAGTCTCGGTCCGCTGCCCCAGGGTGCCTACATCTACACAAATCCAGCATCGTCACACTTCACTGCAGCGAGGCCCTTTGCTGCTCCTTCGCAGCTTCTGATCGGCTTATCGTCACCTGAATTTAACTCAAAGTAAAACGTGAGATCAGAAAACTACCCAAGTATCAGGTTACTGTACTTTCATTTCACCGTATTCATTCATTCGCGACGTTAGTCGCTTCAGCGTAGTTTTAATCCTACACTGTTAGTAACCGCTCTTCTTGGTCGCGGTCGTAGCAGTTTGAGGGCCAGGCAGTCGCAGGGTAGTTAGAAATGTTAACTAGTACTTTTAAGTATTGCAGGGCAGTTAGAAGTCTTAACTAGCACTTTCATGTATTGCAGGGCAGTTAGAAATGTTAACTAGTACTTTAAGGTATTGCAGGACAGTTACAAATGTTAACTAGCACTTTCTGGTATCCTAGGGCTGCTAGAAATGTTAACTACCACCTTCTGGTACTGCAGGGTAATAGAAATGTTAACTGGCACTTTCAGGTATTGCAGGGTAGTTAGAAATGTTAACTAGCACTTTCTGGCATTACAGGGCAGCAGAAATATTAAGTTATACTTACTGACACTTCAGGGCAGTTAGAAAAGTTCACTAGCACTTTCTGGTATTGCAAGATTGTTAGAAATGTTAACTACCACTTTTTAGTGCTGCAGGGCTGTGTAGGTGTTAAGTAGCACTTTCTGGTATCAGAAAGCACTGGATGAAACAACAAAACATCTTTAAATCTTTATTTTTGAAAAATACAGAAAAGCTGCATAACAAAAATTGCATAAATCACAATTTAAAAGAATTGTGAGAATACCATATAGATTTTTTTTAAATTGTAACATTGCTAAAGTCGTAAAAATACATTCATATTCGTGTACGGACAAAAAAAAAAAAAAAACACAAATTTTTCCTCGTTAGTAAACAGCGCCCCTTTTTCAGTTAGCAGTACTACTGCCAGTAACGTTCACAATTAAATACGGTATATCCCAAAGGTCTGGTCAAAACATTTCAAGTCAGCAGCTGTCAAAGAAACATGACATCAGATGAGCAACAAAATAAAATTATGCACTGATACATATATATTTTAATTTCTTACAAGGAAATATTAAGGTGAACCACCCAATAGCCCATGCAAACAAGCAAAACAGTTGATTATAAAACCAAAATGCATTGACTCATATGACTGTTACACTTGAGAATTACTGTTTTTGACTGAATAATTTTCCAGTTATGTGACTAGATCACAGCATACTCTATTTACTGCTTTTGTCATCTTTTCTGTCCTGGCAAACAATACAGTTCACTGTTAACTTTATTCCACAACAGATGTCAGGCAGCAAGAACAAGTACTAATTCATTATCATTACTATTATAAAATAATAATGATAATGATACTACTAAAATATTATCTGTAAACCGGTGTAAATAAACAAACAGTGAAATAAAGTGTGATCTTGGCCAGGCTACTAAAAAAACCTGACTCTGACAAAGAACCTAATTCAAAGGAGAAATACATACAACAGTAAAAAAACGAATGAATCCTGATGCACAAGCCGCAACTACAGTAGGTTTGCACAGCTCAAATGGGCAACTCCGCCCAGTGATGAAAAAGAATTCTAGACTTCTCTGAATCAAAACAGTAAAGGTTACATAAAACAAACAGCAATCTGGCACCCATATTGGCACTTTATGGAAAAGTGGTTGCGGACAAAGAAAGAAAAATAACAAAATGTACTGTTCTTCACAAGTGATTGCTTTAAATAGGGAAATTCTTTGATGTTTGACTCTTCAGGAATAACTTCTGTTACTGTTAAGTTATTCACGGCTAAGTCAGCCACACACTTCCCTGCAAGGTTATGTAAGTGCGCCAGTATCTATGTAGGCCTACAGTACCTCTGCAAAATACATCACAGAACATGAGCATCACAACAGCACTGTGCTCATATAACATTACAGTGTCAGAAACTGAGCTCGACATATTTTTACAAGCTTAGCACAGAAGGAAGCCAGTTAATATCCCCATAACCTGTAAAGGTAAACATTTTATGCAATTCATTGGCACATTTTTTCAGTCAAAAACTGAATGGATTGATTTAAAACACTGTATGATACAAACTATGACATTAAACTGAGGGATATTAAATGGTGTCTTGATTATGACAATCGATTTAACTTCCTAAATTAAAAAAAGATATCATTATTTGCTTTTAATACTATTTTTATATACAATACAATCAAGCATTGTCAAAATGTACCTACTTAAATCCCGAGGTATTCAATGAGTTAAAGTATTAACCCTAAAACATTCTTTTACAATGAATGCAACTACCAAAAACATCTCTGTTCAAACTGATCATCTTAAAGCACTTTTTTCAAATTCCATATGTGGTTTTTAAGCGTGTCCCTAATAAAGATGAAAATATTAAAACACTCCCAGTGAATATCAATGACAATTTCTGTTACTGAAATTGAATCATAATTCAAAGGTAAAACACATCAGACTGTTTTAGGCAATAAATTTTTACATAAACTCACTCAACATAAATAAGACATTCAAAATTAGACTAACTGTAAAAAATCTTCAGACAGTTTCATAAAATACAGCATCATTAATACGTTCACATTTGCACTTTACTCACAAATATATCATAAAATAAGTGGTTGATTTTGGTTTTTAAAAAAAACAGCTTTGAATGTTTGATCCTGTAACGGGAAACCAAAAACTTTAAAAATATAAGAATACAATACTTCAAGCATATTGTAAGCCATATCAATTCTGGCATCAACTAATATGTTAAAAAAGTTGAACAGAAAGTACACTGGTTGTTTACCTGTATGACAGTTGAGATGTAGATCTTCATGCCAGATCACTGTGGATTTACTGTAATGTGACCTAGGGGTCTGGACAATCTGAAGTCAAGGCCAGGTCAAAGATGGCTTCCTGGCTGCCATGCTTTATGATCAACAAAAACAAAACATACAGCATGTGTTGGCTGCAGCCACAGTGGTCAGTGCTGATAACGTGAGGCAACGTGTGGTTGGTGGAACGCCCCCTGGTGGGGAGAGTACAGGATGTCAGAGGACTGTGGGAGGAGCGCAGAGCAAAGGGGCTCATGGTTGCTTAACACAGAGGACAGATATTTGGCCTCTTCATCCAGCTGTTTCACCTCCTTTCGCAGGGCAGCATTCTCTTTCTCCAGGTTCTCGCTCTCCTGAAAGCACAGAGGCCGGAGCATTGGTAGGGGGAACGGCAGGAGGGAGCACCCCATAAATGCTTCAAAATTCTGTTGAGTGTATAACTCAACTTGATCTGACTGGTCACAGGGTCCACTTTTTTAAACTGCTAACATTAAGAGGCTAAATGAATTAGATTAATTTGACAATAATTTGCTTAAGTGAGTAGTTAGCTTTGAGCAGAAGTGAAGATCCTTTCTTTAAAACATATATTTAAGTATCAGAGAAAAAGAGAATAACATTTTGACTTATGGGAGCCACTTAACTGCTAAAGAACCATTCTAGTCCTGTACCTCGCAAGCATTTTCCTCGTTTAGCTGGTTAATTACTATTCAGTGAACCCAGGCACTTTTTTATGGAGAATAAACAGAGGCATTGTTGTTTATAAACAAGGGAAATGGTCGTATTTAACATCTACTACTCTTTCAACGTAACTACAGAATGGCGGTATGAAAGAGAAGTAGCCCTTGCAAGTGACACTGATGCCATTAGCTGCTTACTTAGTGGAACAGGACTAACTGGGCCTTAAAGTGTTCCATTATGAGTTTAGGACAAACAAAACAAAGGCCTTGGTGGAGGTCAGGGAGGTAGTAACCACTCTGCAGACTTACTGTAAACAACAAGGCAGAGGGTAAACCCCACCATCCACTGTCATCCGCTGTCACCTACGTCACTCGCCCAGGCACCACGTCGCTGCACACCCCTTACCAGAAATGACAGCTTCGTGTCTCTTATCTGCCCACCAGTACATTTTTCATTGAAGAAGAAAATATATCTTTTAAAAAACCGCATAGCTTCTAGCATAGGAAACGTGTCATCAGGAGGGAAAATTTTGTTTCCTGTTTACCAAGCGAGGTGGTGAAACTGAAACCACAAAGCGTACTAGTGCTTGAGTAGTTGAGATGGCCGCTCCTTTCAGAAAATGGACTTGTTCATTTTGTGTGGCCTCAAGCAAATCAAAACAGGGAAGAAGAAAATCATTCCTAGACAATTGTCATGCTGAGCTCCCCAGACCACAGCTTTCTCAGGTTGCTGATATGTAGCAGGACCATTCACAGATGCCCAAAGTGTTCACAAAGGTCAAAATGCACGCAGGCACAACTTTCAATAACTTGAGCTCATACTGGGAAGGGATTTTCTTTCTGCTTTTTAAGAAAGGACACTTTCTTAAAGCCAAAAACCTTGACTGATGGCTCACATGAACAAACAGTAATGCCGGGTTGGGTTTGATGAATGAACTATGTCTTCACCTTGCAGTATTCAGTTAATCACCTACTGAAGAAATGTGCACAGCAAAATAACATGATCTGTCAATTTCCTCAAGTAGAGGGGACTGAGAGCACCAGTGGAGTGTGTCATCACACTCTGTAAGGACAGTCTCCACACCCAGTGAAAATGAATTAGCATATTTCATGAGAAACTCGGTGGTACTCTGGTGTTTTCCCGTGAGCCAGTATTTTCTGCACAGTGAAATAAAACCACAAAGATGTGGGCCAGATCAAGTAAAATGACATTTCTTTAACATGTACAGCCATTTTTTTTATTACTATACACATTTACAGGTATGACTTTGCCATGGTCTTGGCTAGATGTCCTATCTAGGTTCTCAGTATGGGGGAAAATGTGCAACAAAACTGTGGTGGTGCACAGAGAGACTGAAGGGTGGGACACCAAATACACACTACTCATCAAGTGGATTGTGGGTAATACCTGCTGCAAATAGCATCCACATTACCTCTTAACTCGAATATAGTCACTGATCATCTACCACTGTAGAGTAAAAAAGAGTTTGTAAAACAATGTTTCATTTGGTATGTTTTGTATCACACTTAACAGCTCTTCTTCATTAGTTATTATTAATATAGTGATATCTAGACTAGCCTTCTACATGTGTACTTAAGAAATTGAGCAACAGCACATTAAGCTCATTAATATAGTATATTACATAAATGGGTCATGAAAACTGAACATATGCAAGAGAATGCAAAATAGATGAGTTATACCTTTAATAATAAGAAATAAACACAGAAAACAGTGCATTTTATGGCTAATAAACATTAAATTCCCAAAAATTGTTTTGGGATCCATCATGCATTCATTTTTAGTAACTGCTTGTTCTGGTCAGGCTCGTGATGATCCGCAAGCCTATCCCAGATATCATGGGGTGAAAGGTAAGGGGGGGTGGGATATACTGCATGGGACACCAGTCCATTACAAGGTAGCCACACACAAACTCACCAAGGGCAATTTAGAGTGACCAGTTAACCTGAACATCTCTGGACTGTTGGGTGAAACCAGAGGAGGAAACCCAAGGAAACCCACACAGACATGGGGAGAACATGCAAACTACATACAGATTGCTCTGGATTCAAACCCACGACCAAAGAGCCCAGGTGCTGTGAGGAGACAGCAATACCCACTGCAACACCATGCCAAACTTGTTTTGAAATGTGTTTTGAATTTAAAGGAATAAAAACATAAATTAATATGTTAAATTACTCAAAGGCCTAAAGCAAATGAGCACTGTAATGAAACAGTACTACATGAGGCAGCACCAACTGCAGTACTATTTCACTTTTTTACTCAGTCAACACTTGCTCTCTAATTAACTTATTTCCCTATTATGTAGATTAACATTTTATTATATAAGTTTTTCTACTCTACCAGGGACTTGAAATGGGAACTTGCAGCTTGGGTTTCTCTACTGCACTTACTCTACCTGTCTAGAGCAAGTCTACTTGACACTACAGAGCAGATCTCCACTGGCTGCAGACTCTGGTTTCCTGCACTGACTGTTAACCCTGCTAGAAGTGCTCTGAAAAGTGAAAGTGACCTGTTGCTGGCCCAGTTTCCCGTTAGCTGCAACAGGGCCTGGAGCCACAGGCGGAAGTGAACTGACTTGCCGAAACAGCACCACCAAAAGTGAATGAGTGAAAACTACACAGTGCCCAATTGCCAGGGAGGCCCAGTGGTGTGAGACAGAGTCAAAGCACAACTCTGTCAAGAACCCCCACTCTCCATGCCACGTGCTGGAAACTGGATGACTGGAGGGCAGCAGAGACAGCGGAGCCCTCAAGGGCAAAGCTGCAATGTTCTCAAAGCATCCCGAGGACAGAGCAGGAATAGCTAGGGTTTGTTGGCTCTGTGCAAATGGCCACAGTGCTGATGGTGCCACAGTGAGGCGTCAACTCGACTGCAGCTCTGAGAAGGGACGATCGCCCACGCCTTGTTAATGGATGCAGAAGTCTGCTGTAAACACGGAGAAGGTCTGCTCCATGTGTATATCACAACAGACGCCACAGAGATGACAGTGCCCCATATGGCCCGCTACAAGCCAAACACGATTCTGAGCTGCACACGAGCCTCCCGTGAGGCTTCCTTCCCCACACTAGTCACATCAACCACCATTTTCAAGTGATCCCACTCCCCACTTCATAATATCTGGCTGAAAAGGATCCTTTGTCTGATTTAACATATAAAACTAAGTTTTGTTTTTTTTAATTATCACCGCTATTATTAGCATTGTTGTTACTGTTTACTTGGATAGCTTTTATATCAAGCCAAATCCACATGGCCGAACACAGTTAGCCATCAGCAGAACAGGTGTCAAACTCAAAACACTTCTGTAAGTGGCGTTGTGTAGGACCTTTACAAGTCTGTTCTGTGGCCCTCTGCAGGGCCAGCTTCACACCCCCACTCCATGGACCTCTACAGGACCCCCCACATTGCTGGGCATGCCAGACACACTCCTCACCAGGTGCAGGCTATCGGCCTTCTGTGTCTGCCGCAATCTGCTCTTTTGGGCCGCTATGCGATTCTTCTCCCTCCTCATCACCTTCTTCACATCATCCGAGGAGTCCTGCAGAGACAGACACGGGTCCACGAATTTGATTATCTGTTTTAATATTACTATTTCATTTCTTAACCAATGCTCGTCATCAAAACAATGTACCAGTGTACCCATTCATAAAACTGGGTGTTTTACAAGACAAGCTCAGGTTACATATCCTTTCTACAAGATGCATCAGTGGGGCCCCTTCTACAACAGCAAATAGCAATTTTTTTTTCCTTAACCACTGTGCAACCAAGTACTGGATTTCATGCAACATAAATCTGTAAAAAATGTGCCGAAACATGATGAAAATCCTAATCTGAATTAGTAAAACAATCAGCATTAGGGGAACAACTGCTTTGTTGTTAAAACCCTTTCCAGCTGAATTCATTGGAAACATAATACTGTTAAATTACAAATACTACAGAAAACATCCTGAGCAATAAGAGCTGTATGCACAGGAAGTTAATCAGAACAACTTCACAGAATCTGTTCACTGACCCAATGGACTTGTCAAAAAAGAGTCAACATGGGTCAAGAGTGGTTTTTGAGAAGTAACCAGTTGTTATCTCTGTCGCTGGTGCAGACAGACTTCTGTAGAAGACTGCATTGCATTAAAAAAGGCTTTGGAAAACATTGAGACCCTTTGTTGACATTCAAGAACTGTAAATGAGTAGCATTCTGGAAAATATGACAGCAAGTTCTGGAGATATAGTCCACAGAGAGCCTTCTACAACTAATTGTTTGCGTAAAATGTGGCCTCAACATACATCTGAGCAACAAGGATGGAGATGTAGTTGAACGTATGCCACCCCACAGACCTACCAAACATCCAGGTTCTCTTGAGAGTGGGCAAACGTACTAAAGCACAAGCCACGCCTCAGAAAGCAGGTTGCACCGGTATAGGAACCAAGAGGCAACATCCGATGAATGAGACACGGTCCCTTTTGGCTGTATGGCCCAGTCCGGAAAGTCACAGACATCATCAGTTTCGTCAGTTTGGGCATTTCCTCAGCACACACCCTGTCTCGATTCTGCAGCACCTCTCTGTCTGTCTTTTTTGACCAATTCCTTTCAAGCACAGCACACAAGAGTGATCCACAAATGATCCTCAGCTCATGAATGTCTCAACATCATAATGTAGTAAAGCATGGCTTGGATGCTCCCTCGTGGGAGGGCAGAGCAGCAGTCTGCTGTGTGAAATGTGCCAACAGCTATGATGACAGAACCACCAGAAGAGAGCAAGAAAAAAAATGCAAAGTAACCAATTTGACTTTTACAGCAAAATGATTCTTTTCTCATTTGAGCTCAGTCCCAGTCCAAAGGAAACCATCTCACATTGGACAATAATGTCAAAAATGCCATCCTACAGGACAGAGTACCACGTTAGCCATCATCAAGAATAATGACTCCCTCCTGAATGGAGCCGCACGTGCTCAGTGGCATGACCCCAAGCACTGTGTCACACGCAAGCAAGTGCAGTGCTACAAGGGAACGCGTGTAGCATCATACACATCACTGAAGCTCAGGACCTGAACCTGTCTCTGAAAAGTCTCTGAATCGAGTCCCAGCTCGTGTGCATTTGCCCTTAATTACTGCAGTTAAAAACCACACTGTTTGGGCACACAGTGTGTAAAAGCTGTGAGATGTGAGAGTCAATTATCAAAGCATGTGCAGAGCAGCACGACAGTCCTGCATCCCACTTGACAGACAAACCCGTGCGAAGCCCTCTTCTATACATTTACACTCACTGAACAATGATGCTTGTTTACCTGTTTGTTGCCCGGAGATGGGGACCGGGTGTAACTTGTGTCATTGCTGTCAGAACCCTGCGCCATCACCAGTTGCGTTGGTCCGTGCCCCTCCACACGCTCCAGCACTGTCTTCAGCCTCCGCGTGTGAGAGTGTGTATACCGAGCTGAACTTGATAGTCTGGTTAATGAGTAACTGCGTCCCTCCTCCTCCTTCTCTCTTGCGGGATCGTGCACACTTCCCCCCCTTCTCTCTTTCTTTCTCTCTCTCTCACTCTCTCACCATGCAAGTATTTATCTTTTGTATACGCAGTGTCTGATGTGGTTTCTGGTAAAAACAGGGCAAGTGACACTCGACTGGAAGTCACATGTGTGGAAAGTTTTCATGCAAACATACTGGAATGTATTTTGAGTCGCCTGAAACCCAACGATAAAAAAGCCCATCACCATTTTCACAATTTTAACACATGAGGATAACAGGAGGAATACAAAAACCATGTTTATTGGTCCCTTTACAAGTGTGTGCACAATTGATCACTTGTACCATTTATTATTGAATCACATCTTTCAATGTACTGTGCAACATTTCGACACAATTAAATAAGACGTGTGAAATGATTATCTTCTAAAGGAAGTATGCAAATCATCTATTTAAATAAGAAATCTAAGTACACATAACCATACAAGCAAAATACACAAAATGGTTCAAGATATAAATACAGATTTACATTAAGTTTCAGTGTTGGGCATTTGCGACTTTATAATTTGAACAAATAAAATGACACATGTTCATTGCACAGGGGTATCACTGGGATGTTACCTATGGTGACAGCTGTCTGGCTTATAGGGGGTACACACAGTGACTGGGCAGATGTGTGGAGGAGGGGGGACTTGAGGGGCTCTCCACCATCTGCAGAAAGTGCGCACGTGCCCTTCATGCACGCTTGCTCCTGTACGAGCTTCTTGCTCATGCCTCACATCAATTTCTCCACAATTACTTTGTTCTTTCTTCATATCAAGCATACCTCACAGTACTGCCTTCAAAATCATTTGACCAAGGAGTGTCTGATATTTTTTTCCCATTATTTCTGTTCCTATTTACTTGGGCATCTCAAGCCAGACTGACCATAATATGGACCAGAGGTGACCTGGAGCTGTGCAAATAGGGCGGCATGTCTCTCACTGACATCGGACAGGTGTGTGACAAGAGCCAGGTTTTTTCATGATGGTTCCAGAGTACCGGCTGTGGCAACCTCTTCTTGAAGAAGCTATTGGGAGACCTACAGTTCTTACACACTAAAGATCTCAGTAAATCACTTTAATGGCTCTTAAACAACTGTTTGAGAGACAGGACTGGCATGGAGTGCTGAAGTTTACTACAAACAGTAGGACCTACGTGCTTGCTGGTATATATTCCCTGCAACATGATACTACAAGCTAATTAGATGTAACCTCTGAATTTGTATTTATTTGTATTTATTACATTTAGCTATTTAGCACAGAAATACATCTAGATATCATTTAAATGTTACGTCAGTGTAAACTGTACTTGTGCCTCATATGAAAAAAGATTATTAATATTCATGCTGTTGTTGTTGTGGACTGTTGTTGTCTTGATTAGTTTGTGAGGTGTCATTTGGTGGCACTCCGTCAAGGTCTCCTCGTGCGCCCAAAACGGGGGGAGCACAGCAAATTCTGCCTGGCAGCAGAGTCCTCCCACACACCACAACATGTTCTGCTGGTGACTTACTGGGGAGGAATTTTAAAGAGCTTTGAAATCTCCAGAAGTAGGGCGGACATTTCAGATGAGACGAGTTAGAATTTCCATATCCACGCGCAAATAATTTGAAAGCTGATTAAGGACGTTGTTGAGTGCGGTGAGGGCCTGTCTTGTGCACTTGGATGTAATGCGTACGGGAACAACGGGCCTTACATGATGTGGTTTTTAGCCCACCGGCTGAGACCCAGTCTCAGTGGCAAGTGCTCACTGAGAAAGTCCCTTTCACCTCCACACCTAGGAAACTCCAGTGGGAGGCTTTTGATAAACAGTAATAGATAGATGGAACAAAATAAAGCAGAATTTGTGATCAAGGTTTGGAGGTTTGCTGTTTCAAAATCGCTCTCGAAAATAATGAGCACCGGGACATACACGGGGAACTGGGAAGTGGGTAAAAAACGCACACCATCAGTCTTGGGCCACTTTGGTCCTTTGCAATAACGCATGTTTTTTCTGGCTGTGTGCAAGCTGGACTTGGAATTCTATATTTACAAATTATTATTTTGAGCTTCTACACCCACCAAACAGAGTCAAAGACTTTTCAGGCTTCATTTCTGGTTTTTTCTAACAGAATAACACCCAGCAGTTTGACCTTTGCTGTTACAGCAGGTCCCAAATTCAACTCACTTCATGTTCCGTCAATTCCAATACACCACCAAGAGTAGGTGGAACTTACTAGCATGTCTTGGTGTGCATGACATCAACCAAAAAACACAAATGAGATTATGGCATGCAGCTACTCTAGGACTTCATGTTTTACAGCAAATTTGTATTTTTGTGCTTGTTTTTGTCAAATTAACCCACAGTTTTAATTTTTGTATCCTCGTTAGAGTAATTAAATTTTGAATGAAAAACTGTTTTGCCCCTTACAAAAAAGTATCAATTTTATTTCACCTTTTTTAAAAAGTGGCTGGATGAAAACAATGGAAAATATGACTGCAAGCAGCACAGATGGAAAATGACATGATCACCCACAATGACAGAGAGCAGGGAGTTATAAACATTTTGTAGTTTTCAGCTGCTGATATGGATAAGTACACTGGCACAGATGTGACACAGCGCTGAACAGTTTTTCCCAGTATATACAATATAACAAAAAAATGAGGTGAACCAGCTGAGAAGACATTTTGCCTCTGGGTATCTGTATCACAAATTCCCCAAGGCCAAGCAAGATACTGATGTTCTGTTGAAAATCACATTAATATACATTCACATCATATTCATATACATTTGTATAATTCTTTCAAAGTTGGGAAAAAAAATCATGCTTTTGCAGTGTGAAATGTATCACCCCCCCCCCCTTGCTCAGCCCCTACTTCTTTGTCATAGATAATTACTATAAATCTTACGTTATTCTGCTTTTCTTCTAGTTAACTGTGTTGAAGACATGCAAGGAATTTACTGTGGATGATACAAGCACATGTGCGCCGTCTTCCCCCAGAGCAGCTAATGTGTCACCAAAAATTTCCTCTGTATGTATACAAGCAGGGCAGATTTCCCTCCATCCATCTTGGGGACATTTTCTTGCCAACCATTCAGTGATGCAGCTCTACCACCAGGCTTCACCACCCAGTGGAGTTCAGTCACTGTGGGGGGTGGGGGACAGTATCATTCGCAAAGGGTTATGGGAAGTGAGCAAGGTGGAGTACACCAAGCCAAGAAGATGTCTAGGGAAGAGCAGTAAGTCATTAAGAGGAAATTACGTCTTCATGTAAGACTTGTTCAATTTAATATTAACATGTTCGCACATATATTAACCCCGCCTATTCCAGGCCCTGTTTTGAGTTGCTCTGAATCTGTAACTGAAATGGCTTCTATATTCCCATCAATGTACAGCCAAATTTCAGCTGAGGAGCAGCTGCAAACCATGACAACTGTAACCCAAATGAATATTTAATGCAATATTTCACCTTTTTAATTTGTCAATTAGTACTACTAAGTAGTGATCGGTAGTAGCTAAATTATTTCTCTATTTCATCCTTTATGTCAAGCAAAGAATTAAAAGTAAATGTTTCCAGCAAACTATAAAGGGATTTTGGAGACATAGCTGTCCCATCTCCAAGCTTCCAGACAAAGGCAAAGTGGCAAAGTAATGTAAAAAAGTAATCTAAAAATACCTGCAAAGTAATGCAAAAGCGTTGAGTGCAAGGTGTGCGTCAAGAACAGACTTTACCTTGTCTGCCTGCATTTGTCATTAAGATGGGATTTGTTTTAACATTTATGCAGTTCAACTATACACCCCTCATTCATTAGTATTGCAGTGTTAGTGTTAACACTGAGAGTTTATTGTCCATCGTAGTGATAGACTCCACTCTCAATAATTCGTTAAATATTCATTTTAAAAATGCACTTAAAATGGACTCGCTTTGTGACAGGTTACCGTAAGTATAATTTCAGCTCTACATCCGGTATTTCTTATCCAATTATACAGTACAAAATAAAAATACTGTTTGTTAGATACAAGAATAAAAAATTCAGAAACGGATCTTAGAATTGCCAAAATGCAAATATTGAATTGGTTTCTGGCGATGACACCTACACTTGCCACCTGGGTGACGTCATTTCACGGCGCGTGGGCTGCGCGGTCACGCTCTTTTGGCTCCAGCTCAAAAATCCCTTAAAGACCACTGACATTTTAAAAGCAGGGGACTGGTGCAAACTCAAACTCCAGTAACATGTGCTGATCGCACAGTTTTAGGGGAAAAATGCCTTCTTCATCACTCCTTTTATAAAATTTGAGAAAAATAAAATAAAATACGTTATGCAACCAGCTCATGATTAACATTAATATTAAAACGGTATAATTAAATATGAACTTAAATTATTTATATTTCAACTATGAATTCACATGAATAAAGTATAAATAAAGTTAAGCTTGCGAAACATATCAAAGGAAAGAATGATTTTAGAGAACTATGTAGTATCTACATATCAAATAAAATCTACTTCGCTGAATTCAGTCTTCATTAATGGAATTGAAAGTTGACGGTCTTTATTATTTAAAAAAAAAAACGTTTAAATCACACTGAATTAAGCAAAAACTTTAACTGATACGCCAAACTTCTAATAAATCAACATACAGCCTAACAAAAAAGTCAGGAGGTGAGGTTTAATTTTATACGTTGACGACATCTGCTGTTCGAAAGTAAAAAGTGCAGTGTATGAGAACAGTGCTCGCAGGGGGGGGGGGTCTGCTCGTGCCAGTGAAGGATAGCGGGGCGTGGCCCAAGGCATGGGCTTATATTTCCCTCCCGAAATTACGTTAACAAAACTTCAGTTGTTGGGGTGTTTCTGTAAAAAAATCTCAGCTACAACATTAATAGAAATGAATTCGTATCTGGACTAGTTGTGTTCTTGAGAAACTGAGCTTAATGAAACAGCCATATAAGAGCTCATTAAGACAACAAATTTCATAAATTAACTTCATAAACTAAAAAAATCATACAATATAATACAATTAGGTATACCTTTATTAATAGCATAGAAAACAGGTGTTTTGCTGATAAAAAGGTAAAATTCAAAATTTTAGAATTTTGAACATTTAAAAAATATAAATTATGAATTACTCAAAAGTCAAAGAGTGCCATGACACAAGAGTGCTGTAAGAAGTAGTGCTAATCAAGGTATAACTGAACTTTCTAAGTAACAACTATGTAGTACATTAATAACAAAATATCTAAATGGTAAAAATACATAAACGCCAATAGCTCCTATTCAAAGTGATTGTTTACTGGGTCATCTTAAACACTACAAGGTTTTTCATTTTTTTAATAGTAAAATACTAGGTTACATTTTCTCAGCACCAAACTATAATTTTCAAGCATAGGAAAGTGAGGAAACTTCAGTTAACAGGTGCGGTTTGATAGGTGCAGTGTCTTGCAACTATGTACTTTCAAAAAAAACTGATGACTAAAAAAACATTTCTAAAAAGACAAAATTTGTGCTTTTTGAAAAGATTTAATTGTATACAACTGGGTAACAAAGACTTACATGTTGAGCAAGTTAGCGAAACAAATACTTTTTAGTAAGTAAAAAAAAGGTTATATCTGTTTGTAACAGAAATATAAAATGCATCACATCTAGTGATAACATATTATATACATATATATACATATATATATATATATATATATATAGATAGATAGATAGATAGATAGATAGATAGATAGCTAGATAGAGATATATATTCTGTAACATATGTGGCTGTATAAAAATACAATGAGAATTGGGTCTTTGTACAAGACAAGAACAAAACAGTATAACAATATCATACATATGTGCTTTAATGACGCCTGCGTCACCACAGAATCCGGTCAACCGGACACTGCCATCATCAAGGGCAGAATATAAATCCATCTTTAAAAATATAGTTAACTGCTTATCCACAGACAACCGAGAAATGTCAACCTTCTGTCTGAGGACCTGAGACAGAATGACAATGTGGTTTAGCATGTTGTCTACAGCGTTAGCCAGCTGTCATTTTCTTTGTCTTCATTCGATCCTCTGTAGTGATCCTACCAGGAGCTGCAAGGTGCCGCATAGTGATGGCAGTAGATATGAAAAGGTTAATACCACCCAGCCCCCAAACAAGTGGAGCTACCCTTGTTTAAAGAGGCCCTCCATCTCTATGGCATTAGAAGGTATGCTCTGCCTCTCACTGCTCTCGGACTCATCGTTCTCCTGCTTGAGCCAGTGGAGTAGAGCCAAGTCCTGCTTGTTGTCACTGCACCCTTAACAGTCATCACGGCAACATTTGCAAAGCCCTTTCCTTGCGTAAGCTGCCCATCACTGGACACCAAGCTGTTCCAGCAGAGGATTGGCCTCCCCCTCTGGTGTCTTCACGCTGTCAGTGCGCACGATGCATGTGGGTCGGTGCCGGTTCAGCATGATGATGAGCTGCTGCCGCTCATGCTTCAGTTCTTCAATCTGGGCCTTCAGCTCCGAGTTCATCACCTCCAGGCGTTCAGACTCCTGTGGCAATGAGAGAACAGCATGTAGTCTCCAGTACAGAAGAATGTGCCATGGTGCCTTGCTAAAAAACACTCTTCTCTTTACAGCTCCTTGAACCTTCCTTTGCCTCCCTTGAATCAGGCATGTCCATGTTTCATGTGATTTGTTAAGAGCACTGGTCACAAATCTAAACCTTGCGCTTAATTTTCTACAACATATTGAATCCATTTCTGTTCATGGTTTCCTATTAAATGTAATTACTGAATAAAATTAAGTGTGAGATATCAGATGACTAGTGAAGGTGTGAGAAAACTGCTGCATTTGAAGAAAATGTGCATTAGTCACAGTTTATGTTGGAACAGTACAGACCTGCACAACCTGAGGTTTCAAAACCAACCCTGAAGATGTTTGTTTTTCTGGATACCAAGTTAATCAACTTTTTCCACTGAGTTCCCCCTTACCTTTATTGCAGCATTTTCAAAATTTATCCAGCTAATTTTTATTACTACAGAACAAACCATAAAATGGTGTATAGTTTCCTAGAGAACCAAGTGTAGCATTTAGGAATGCGACCCCCCTCCCAAAGGCCACTCACCCTCTGCAGAAACTCTGTCCTCTCTTTTTTTTTGTTTCGACATCTGGCTGCTGCCACCTTGTTTTTCTCTCGTCTCCGTTTCCGTCTCTCCTCTTCCTCGTCCATCTGCACAATGAGGCAAGAATGTCCAGAAAAAAAATACATTTTTTCTCCTCCAGCAGAAGAATATCTATGCTAACTTTGAAATGTGTTCATTCTCATCATTGTATATTTCAAAAGATGAACTTAATATTAATATATCTTGTACATTTCAAGAGTTTGCTTTTTGAAAGCAGCATACTGAGTAATTCCCTGTTGTTGACCACTCATCTCAGTCAGACTCACAGTGGACCGGAGCCCATATGAAAATCACCAGGGGTTTGGGTTAGTGAAGGCACAACTTGGACACCAGTTCATTGCAGCGTATAGAAAGCGCCAGTGTACCGTATTGTTCACGTGGTAACACAGATTAGAACTTTCAATGCAATTCAAATTTTTACCACTTGGGGGAAGCATTGGCAAACAATTGTGTGTCCTTGACAGAAGGCTGAATTTAGCACATATTTTTCTCAACACTGACATGCAATGATAATTGACTATTACTAGCTAATAATAATTACAGTACTAGATATAGTACACTCAACTCCCTCCAAGTATCCGCAAATGACCCAGTACAGTAATGTGACCATTATGATCCTGACTAAAATTCAGCAGTTGATGATGGATAAATTGATATAGCAAAATATTTTGGCACACATGAAAATGCATTTATAATTTAAGTTTAGACTCTCTTCACAGATGTTTGTGATTGGCAACCTCATTTTCAAAGATATTTCAGAGAATTAAAATAACACATTATGAAGCACAGGGGACTGCAGAGTCGAGACTGTGGGCATGACAGTGTTACCGTTATATTCAATGATGTGACATATGGTGCGACTGACCTCATGAGCAGAGGAAAAACAGTGCGATCTAAAGAGGACAGGATGTCTGCAAATTACAGCTCGGGTGGAGAAAAGGGCATCCATTCACAGCCCCAGTTCAGCACTCCCAGGCAAAGGACATCCAGATACTTTTTGCATCAGGCTAATATTATGACTTGTATGTGCAAAAAAAAAAAAACCCATCCTCATGTAGCAGTGAATAATATTGATGCAAAACTCTGACTGGGCAGCAGAAACCCTGGCCAGAGCACTGCTGTTGCACCACTGGCGACACCCTTGATTCACCTGGTTCAGCAAAATGAATGGTTTGTACTACATTTTTAGGAATAGTGACATAAAACAAGCATGTGCTAAAGAATTTTCTTTCCACAGGAGTATACTGAAACATGAATGTGGTGCAGCTGCTGAAGAGATCAGCTTGGGGGTAGATTCAGCCCACACATCCCTTGGGAGCTGCACCAGGTCTTACCTCTGTCTTGAGTGGGGTAGGCCTTTTCCCCAGCCTACCAAGGAAATGGAGTGGTGAGAGCATCGCGCCCAGGTTGCGCAGATCCGCCAATTTGAGTTGGTCTGTCAGTGTTGTGGCAGAGATGCCAGCCAGTGGACCCAGGCTGGGCAAGGCGCCCGCCGTCAGCGAGGGGTCTGGGATTTGTCCCGGCATCATGGCAGACCCGGTGGCTGCAAGGTGGTGTGGTGGAAAGAGAAGGAGAGGAAAAAAGGGAATCACATTAGTCAGTGACGACCTGCTGGAAAGGATGCTGTGCTGCTGCAAAACTGAAAGCACCTTGTGTACAGAGAAAGGGGCCTGTAAGGATTCCCCCTCATCGTTCTTCCTCAACAGTTATACTGTAGTACCAGCACTACTATACTGCAAACAGAAGGTGAGAACCTACTCTTGACAGCCACACACTCCTCTATGGTGCTGACCTGCTGAGACTGTCAAATGGCAGCTGTGCAGCCAACATGAGGGTTACAGGTCTCCCTCAGCCTGTCCTCACTACACTGGAGTGCATCAGCCACATCTTTCTTTCACTGTCCACCTCAGTAACTACAGACATGTGCAACCCCACCTGTACAGTTAAAGGGATGGACAGATAATTATGAATGCATTTGATTTCAGATGGCACAGCACTAACTTTGAAGGGTAAACCACTATGAAAGCAATACAAGGGAATGTCGACTTAGAGGGAAATGGAGGAAATGGCTTTGGTAAGACGCGATCTGCAATTACTCTGCTTGGTAAATAAGAAACAAATGTTTCAGACAGAGATACAGCATCCAGTCCTTCTCAGAGTTTGGCAGTGCTGAAACGCAGCAACTGGCTCTAATGACATTCTGGCAGAGAGGGACTTGTGGCCAGACTGGTTCTTGAAAGCTCATCAAATTAGCTTAATAAAGGCAATAAACAGCCTAACACTAACAGACAGGACATCAATGGCAGGCAAATAAATAAACAAATAAAACAAAGTAAAGTCACTCCGGTAACAATTCATGTCCTTTAACAGATAATCTTTACAAAATTGCTGCAAGAAAACTGAAGGGAAGGCCTCATTTCATCCGGCCCACGTCCAGCTGGTCCTGACAACAGATCACTGCACACCGGCATAGTAATTTCCGCAGTGAAACCCCACAACCATTAGCACTGTCCAGTCAACAACATAACAGAAGACCACCAAACAGGCCTAGTCTCCCAGGGTGCACCTCAGCCAGCCACCAGGGTGAATTGTTGGCCTGTTGAGAAACAGGGGAGAGAGCCAGTTTCCAACAGCCTCTTTTATTATTTCATTTCGTTTTTTAAATTTCAGTTTCCCCTTACACCCCCACTGGTATCTGTACTTCCATTTACAGAGCGCTTGGCAGGGGCTTTGCTGTTTCTGGAGCAGCCTCGAGAGAGAGGCAAGCACGGCTCGAATGCGGACCCAGACACATTCCCCCCGGTGTCCCGAGGGGGGCGAGGACTGGCCCGTGCCAAGAAACACTCGCAGCCTGCTTCCTCAGCACGGGTCCTTCTCATGTGTCTGCAGTAAGCAGGCCAAAGGGCTGCAACACCAGGGTAGGCTGGATCTCTGCACATGGTCTTCGTCCCAGTGTCTCTGTAGGGCTTTGCCGGGCTCGTCTGGGGTCCTCAGCCAGAGGGCTCATTTTCCTCAGCACCAACTGCACGGCAGTCAGACACCTTGCAAAGGAGCACCTTGTCCTACAATTTTTACTGCACTGAACTTGCTGTGAAATTCTCAGCAGTTTGTCACATGGCCGTCACTCAACACCGGCACAGGCCAATACTCAATATCGGGGAGGTCTGTCCGAAGCAACCTTAGCAACTTCAGCACCTGGGAAATTATGATTGGCACATGTGACAGAGGCCACCATGTTTATAACAAAGCAGCATTTGAGAACATCTCTGAAGTCACAAATACTAGGACACGCAGATATCTCAAGGGTAACAAAATTTAACAATAATTCACACAAGTAATAGTCAAACTTTCCTTGGGGTTCAGACTCAAGTCCCATTGAAGCATTTAGTAAAAATTATTTTAAAAACTTAATACTAAATTCAATGATTCTAAAAAGATGTCCTACGTACCGTTTAACAGCAAAGGTTTTCAGGGAAAAAGGCAACTACACCTCTGTAACATTATGCAGTATGGGCCCACGTTCCCGCCAAGGTCAGCACAGCGTGAAGGAACTGTTCAAGCACTGTGCAGGAGCAGCTGTCTGCATGGCCAGACAAGGGAGGGGTCCTACAAATGTTGTGTATTAGTTATGAAATAGAAAAGAGCTGCAAGACCTTCTGGCTGTTGTCCAACAAAAATCATACTTGGAGCTTCAGTGCAACATGCAGACATGTAGGACTCTCTCCACAGCCTCTACATCAGCCCATCTTAGCATTTTCAGAAAAAGTCATTTGCACCCATCTCCACACAGCCCTCTTGAGCCCTCCTTGTAGCTCTGCTACCGAGGGCTGCCTTTATCTGCATCTCTTAAGGAGCCTTGCTTTCTATTCACAAAGGGGGGGTGGGAAATTGGAAATCACAACCTGAGTAGTACACATGGCAGGGGATAAACTGGTCAGACCTCATGTTTGCATGCGCTCGACATGCTGCTTCCACTGGCAGCTCTACCATAAGTGCTACAATTCAAGAAAATGTCACATTCAGGGAGTGCAGGGTCATCTGATCCTCTTGTGTTAGAGAGGTCCCCTAGATACCCAGTGCTCTCATTGAAGTCACTGTCCAGGCTCTAGATCCTGTGTTACTTTGCTTCCTCCAGCCCAAAAGCTCAGATTTATTACAACATGTGGACATCATGCAAGTACAGTTGCAAACTTGCCTTTTGCAAGTATTTCAAGAAAGTAGTCGAGTCACAATCATCTTTAGGCCAAGACATGAAGCTCTGTGGATGCCAGAGTCACTATCGCTGTCAAGCAGCATTGCACATGGCCACATTTAAGCACTTGTGCTTTCCAGAAGAGATTATTCTGGAATTTGAGAGACAAAGCCTTTAAACTAGTATGTCAGTCAACACCTAGAAACAGACCCAATACACACATGACTCCCCACACAAAAAAATTCAACATGTTGTGTCCTGGCAAAATATTTCAGTCCAAATCAAAAGTTCATTTCAAAAATGTGCAGCTCACCACACCCCCAACCCCCATGCTTGAGCTTATGCATACCCCCTCCCTTGGCAAGATCCTGGGACAGGGAACCCATCCAAACCATGTTTAAACTGAAAGTCAGAACCGCACCCCAGCCCCTCTCCTCCTACAGCTGGTAAAGTTACAAGACACCTACAGGGCCTGAATCTAAGTGCTCAAAGGAACACCAGTGAGCACAATAGTGTGTCCTCTGGTGACAGAGGTCCAGTTCTTCCTCCACATTGCCCAGATGCTGACCACCCACACAGCAAAAGAACCACATGACATACTTTATAGGTATTGTGCATTTTTCCTGACACTTAAAGCAGTTCACCAGCATTAGAAGGCAATATGGATCTATAATGAGAAATCGACAGCTTTTTTCCAGACCAAACTCATGTGTCTCTTCATTTGCACACCATCGACAATTAGTAACTTGCCCACCCCCCACCCACCACCCATCCAAGCTTGGACAGCAGAGGACCTCAGCCCACAGGAGCCTGGCATGAGAGACCCATTGTGCAGTTGAGGGGAGGGGGAAATGAGCCTGCAATTAAGGCACGAGCGCAACCTGAGCCGGAGCAATTCCTCTCCACCACCATGGTCCAAGTTATGGACAGCATTCCTCTCCTTGTCCCTGAGAAGAGGTTTTTAGTGGGGGTAGGGAGGTCAGATTAGCACCCGAAATCCTCTCCCACACTCATTTTTCCACCAGGAAGCCCTTTTCCAAAGCTGGGTAATCCAAGGTTTACTGGGTTCCTCCATTACAAGGTGGTCAGAGTTGAAGACATGGACTGGATCTATGGGTCATCCCATTCAATAAAACAATGGCCAGAAATGCTCTAACTAAACAGGACTTCTAAATAGCATGGTCAGGTTTAACTATGAAACACAGCAGACCAAGAGTACAACTCTAGTTAGCACAGTCATATAGCAAACAGTGGTGAAAGAAGTACATGCACCAATGAAAAAAATGGACGGTAATATAATAATTTGTCATCTGACATTCTGTACCCCTCGAAGTGGTATGTCAGACACAACACAGGCCATCCCTGCTTTGCTGCACAAAAACACCCCACTAGTACTCCTGAACTGAAGTAAAAAAGGATCTAGATCTTTTTCACCACAAGGCCCATCTAACTCAAAGCCCCAGTAAACACAAAACACACGTACCATTTTGTTGAGCTTTAAATTAGTTTCAGTTCCCTGGTTCCTCAAAACAAGTGTGGAGAAGGAAATCTGGAAGTCATATGTGAAACTCAACTGACTCCATTGCATAACTGCCCTATTATGGCACCATCTTTCTGGTTAAATGAAACAAATCTTTTTTAGGGTGTAGAGATGAAACCAGGACTACCTTGCAAAACAAAAAATGGCTGGTTCATAGTCACTTACAATTCTCATTTACACAACAGTATATCTTACTGGGCATATTCAGGTTAAATGACTCAGATACAACACCAAAGTCCATTTGGAAACTTGAACCTGATTTTACAGCCTAACCCTGAGATTCACAGAGCCTATTGTACATACAGAGCTTATGGGCTTTGTAACTGGTTTAATTTCTTGTTTTTATTGTTCTATATGGGAGAGACACAATAGAAGCAACCCAGCTTGTGGTAAGTAGCAGATGGACTAAACTGCACAGTCACTGATGCAGCATCTCCTGGGTGCAGTAACCAAGGTTCAAAAGGCCAGTCTGACATTCCTACTCAGAATAAACCTAGGGCTCAGCCGTCTTTTTTTCCATGTCTGCATGCCGCACACATTTTCCCATTCATCTGTTGCAGAATCCCATCTATTTAAAACCATGTGTCCTATGGAAACACGCCAAGCAGTTTAACAACATGGTCACTGCAGCTCCTCATTCTCTTTTTTTCTGCAAACCATAAACCTACGCACTGTTTCTGCTGTTAGAACGGTGGGCTACAAACACGAATGTAACATTACAGGGATTTGTCATCTGTAGTATATGCAGCATAGCAGCATTTATATCAAAGGGTTACATGTGACAGCAATTACTTAAGTAATTAAAAAATACTTTTCTTGGAGAGCAAACGGGTCCATTTCAGGAGATGAGTGATTCATGAGATTCAAAAAAATGAAGTGCAAAAGGGTGACACTGTCAGAACAAACTGAATTCCAACATAACATACACCTATCTACCAATAGATGGCATAAAGATAGGGCTGCAGTAGCCTTAAACCATCTACATAAGTACAACCTTAAACCACCTTCGGCACATTTTCTCAAACTGTGTAAATAGGTATAAAAGGGGAGCGCTTTGGATAACAAATAGCTGTCATTGTTCTCCAGAGTAACGGTCAGTGGTTATTAGAGCTGTTATCACTGTAGGCCATACGGCCCTCGTGGTTCAATCACTCCAAACTCTACTGACAGCTCCAGTGCTCTGCGGGAGGAGACATCTACATCCAACAGTCAGACAGAAAACTCTAGCACGACTGCACTTCAGAATATCAGCTGCTGCAAATCAATTCATATTTTGTGAATGATTTACAACAACCGTTCTGTAAAATTAAAAGTTATCATACAATTCATATTATTTTACTAAGCACTTTACATATTTTTTATTATTGGGTTATGCAGCTGGCCAGGTTCTTTTTGCAGCTTCAACAATTTAAAAAAATTTTTTAAACTAAAATCATGTTTATCTAAACCTGAATTCAACTACCTAAGTCCCCCAGTAATCAACAGTTAGCAAGTATGAGCTGAGATCTGTTGCCAATAATAAATCTAACTGCAAATATGTCTGTAACAAAGGTTATCTATATATGAGGCATTAAAAACAAAAACATGACCAACCTTAGCTAAAAAAAATACAATGACCAAAAAACAATTAAAAATGGTAACAATGTGGAAACAATTTAACTTGTTAAAAATTTCACAGTAATACAAAAAAGAGAAATGGACCAGTAGATAAATGAACTATTAGAAATGTGTCCAGAACTCAATATTTTGATTAATGTAACTTAAATGATCGAAAAAAGAAACACACAGGCTTGCTGTGCATTAATGTAAAGCAGCACATATTTAGGCTGTATAGTATAAAAACATGGCCTGCCATTCAGTATCCCACTGTTCTAATAGACACTTATTAACAATATACTTCATTGATATTTTCAACACACTTGTCCAAAGTTCCCTTTATCACTTTCTATACTTTATTATACTCAGGAACTAAAGATATAGTGCATGGTATGTGCACTTGCTACAGTAGTTAACAGAATGCACAGCATTAGGTGGGCACTAATAAAGCCATCATCACAGAGTTATTCTGACTGATTTAGAGCACTGCTTTAAAACAAATAAATCGTTAAAAACTCGAGAGAGCGTGTATTATAGCTGGAAAAAACTGCAAGAGGGAACATTTCAATCGACGACTAACGTACCTGCCATTCAGAAGTCTTTGTAAAAATAGTGCTTAATAACAGCTTATTTAATACATATGAACTACATAGTGCTCTCCCTCCACAAGCTGAAGGTCCAGGGTTCGAAAACCCTCCCATCCTGCAGTCGCTCAACATTGGTATAAAAAAAAATACCAAATTACCAAAAAATGGGTGTGTATGTATATATATATATATATATATGGGTAAATATGAAAGTCGCTCATCGAATATTGCCACAACAGCATCATGCATTTAAACTACCTATACATTTCAACTGCAAAGGACATGAAGGTAATTAAAGTTCCTCTCGTTTTGGCCATAACAGTGCTGAATCCATGTGTTATTAATCTTTAATCGCCAACATAACTAGCGCATCAAAGTTTTACTCTATATCGTCATCTTTAAAGAAACGCACTTTTGCAGCGACTTCTTCATATCAGTTCAAACCGCCCTTCTGCTCACTGTCTCCGCGTCCCAGAAAGGACACTTGTCGCGGACAGCAGGATATGTGACTACAACGTCCTCGAAACCACGGCTCTGTCGCTGAATGACCGCATGTCGCTCTCTATCTCTGTCCTTTTCACACACACATACACAGTATTTGTAAAGATATCCGCGGTGCTCAGCGAGTTTCGGAACGGAAGTTATTGTTCAGTAAGTTCTGTACCAACTTCGTTACGTAAGACCAAGGTCTGCAGCGCACACATGAAACATGTTCAAATTTAATACTTACAGTACGACTCCACACTATTACAAGTAAACACGGTATTTTTCATACGATCACGGTTTCTAATCCACCTGACATTTATTAGTTCTCAACGTAAAGTTTAACCGTTGTTACTTCGGGGATATTGAATATTAAATATAAGGAGCGTGCAACGGAACCGCAGGAATAAATGCAAACGCGAGCACTAGAGAACTGAATAAAACACATGACATGCACGGGAAAAGGTGGAAGAGAGACGTGTAAGAGATGTAATAAATGACAGTTAAGCGCCTTGGCAGGACATACTGTACAGGAGCGCTGAGTCTGCGGGGACTTCAGTGCCTCACAAGTTATCCGCTGCTCCAGCTAGCTCGTCATCTTTTATTCAAAGTACAAAACGGAAGACAGCCAGCGCAAAAAGTTCACTATTTACCAGGCTTCGCTGCTAAATCCGAGCGATATTCTCTTTTCTGATCAGATGGAGGTCGGGTATAGATTTTAAAAAGTGGAAATCGTTGCATCAGCCCGTTTAAATAGCGATCGCTATCTGGGAGGGTTTGGGAATGCGGAACTCGCTCCTCCAGCCGCGCGTCATCGCGATGTAAGAGCACCGTGCGACGTACGCGCGAGACGGAGACGCGTGAAGAGCGCCTAAACTCCGCCCCTAGCAACCGGAAAACAAACAGCGGGCGGACAGCGGCCCAAGACCGGAGCCCGCGCCCGGAGGCTCGCGCTCCACGCGTCAGCGAAGCACAGGGAATCCCGACGTAAACAGACGCGCGCGGGTTTCCCGGCGTCGCTGTACTCCCCAAGTGTTCACAGCACCGACACCGAAGGCGTTGCAAAGTGTTTGTGGGTTTTGGGGCATGGTGGAAAAATTTGAGTATTTCCCCCTGTCAGCTGTACGAAAAAAATACGAATCCATGACAGATTCTGCAAATAATTGCATTTATAAAATTACGTAACCTATACTGACATTTATACCTGTAATAGCAATGATCGCATTCAGTTCGAACTAACGAAATCAAACAAAAATCTTTTAAAAAAATAATAAATCAAAATCAGGCGATTGCAGAATTTTCATTATTAAAAAGAGCAGACGGAAGCAGACATGTCGGATAAAGACCATTAAGCGACAGCATAAAAATAGCAGTACAGCGTAGTAAATAGCATTGTAGCAGCGACAGAACAGTCTCACGATGATGTGAGCAAAGCTGTGTCTTCAAGAGGTGCCAGAATAAGGAGACTGACAGCAGATTTGATGCTGAGACAGAGTTCTTTCCACAACTTGGGAAAGAGAGGTTACAATTGGAATTACAGTGCACTTACAATGGGTTGACAGTGGAACTACAAGTTACTTGCAGTTGGGTTACAATGTGGTTGCGGTGAGTTACAGTGGGGTTACAATATGGTTATAATAGGGTTGAGTTACAGTGAAGTTACTGTGGGATTCAATTTCAGTGGCCAATTCTTGTTAATGCCTGGAGACAGGAAGCACAGGGCCAGCTGTCAGAGGGGGGAATGAAGGTTTCATGGTGGACAGCAGGGACTGAGGAAATGACCTACTTTACACAAGGGTCTGTAGGTCAACCTGAGAGTCATGAACTGGATCATAGCAGCAGTGGGGAGCTACTGGAGAGACATTATACACCATATCAGCTTCACTGTGAATGAGCAGGGAGCAGATTACAGTGAGCAGCAGAGGCAAGCAGTTATCTGCCCTAGAGATGATTTTAAATTTATTAGAGTATTGCACAATCTCAAATATGTAAACTATAAATACTCTTCTAATCAATTTATTTTTATAATGACATGCACTCTACAGTATGTGCTGCATGTACTGCAGCATGTTTCACTGGTTATTATGTTGCATTACAATTAATTCATGACCATCAAATAAAAAGAAAACAAAAGAAACCTCTTTTTTGCACACCATGAACAAACATACTGTTTCTATTGCCAGTGCAGTGAGGTTAGCGTTAGGGTTAGTGTTACAGATATGAATGCAGCATTACAGGGATTTGTCATCTGTAGTGTGCAGAGCTGCACAGTACACCGAGGCAAAGTGTTGAGTGCAGAAACATCTGTGATGCAAGTTAGAGTTTTGCATCACCTTTGATCTTTCAGACAGTTGTTAGTTTAGTCAGAATGTGACAATGGTAATTGACATAAAGATAACAAGATAACAATTAATTACTGTTAAAATTTGTAGCCTGTGTCAATGCTAATGTAGCTGGAACATAAAATCATAAAATCTTAAAATGAAATCTTACATTTTTATACAAAAAAAATCACATTTTTACATAGCCCTACCTATTATTAAATTGAGGTACATTATTAAGCTCTTGTTGCTTGTGTAGCTAGTGAAGATAGTTGAAAATGGCATAAACCAGAAAAACACTGCACATGTATTTCTATTTTCATTCATTTTAATGAGTTTTAATTTTAATGTAGTTTTAAATTTACTTAAAAATAAATTAAGGTGTTACACTGATGTAGTGGTGCTACATGGTGGGTCTTGTTTCCAGGATACAGAGCATCACAGACCCACAAGGCAAAATGTTAAACAGTAATTTTTATTTATTATAGCTTTGTCTGAGGTTTTTACACAACCTACTCCACAAGCAGGTCAAATAAAGTCTGTACTAGGTTACTGATTGTGATGGAGTGGTTGAAGTTACAATTCTGTGAAATTTTTGTTCATAAGTTGAGGACTGAATGTACACTTAATTTTAGTATTATTTCAAGTGCAATCAAAACAATCAAACAAAATAAAAATGTTGGCATCACATCCAGGGTATACATTCTCTTGTGCACTATGTTTCTGACACAGGCTCTGGATCACCCCAGCCCTGCACTGGACAAACAACAAATGAAAATGGAACAAACAAATAAACAAACAAACAAATAAATAAAAGTTTTACAGAAAATTATTAATTATGCCTTCATCAGTGTTTTTTTTTTACTGTGCCCAATTTGAGAATAAATTAAGGAATATCTGGATTATTAAGCTTTTACTAATTGTGAAGCAACATAGTTGTATATCTGAATTTGGATTTACCAACAAATTGAGTTACAAACTGACCTCTGGTTTCAGCTGTGTTCATGTGCTTCCATTAAGGACCTGAGGACCTTTTTTAGTGCTGCTTTGTGCAATGCTATGTGCCCCCAAAGTCTGTGTAGTCTATGGAGAAGCAAGGAGTCATGCATGGACAGGATCAAGGCCTTGCAGCACCCACCACAGAGCCCTCTTTGTGCTAAATGTTGGATTGCTAAAAATAGATGTTCAGGGGGCCTCTAAACTGTTATAGGCTGTTAATTTTAGATCATTGAAATCAGAGGTGTGTATGTTTAATATGCCTGTAAATCATTTAGAAAAAATCGTTTCAAGCATTTTGCCTTGCACAGTCAATACCTACTGCATGTAGACTTCATATGCATAAAGTAAAACCCATTAACTTTTTTCTGACTAAAAATATACAGCAAGTCGAAAAGGTACTTTTTTGCTGAGCTCACTTACTCCTCAGATGATAACGATGACTGGCAATCCGCATTAGTTTTAGTTATATGGGCAACATGGTTGTGTAGCAGTTAGTGCTTTTCTCCCTTTTTGTGTCCTACCACAGTCCAAAGATTCCAAAGAGTCCAAAGCATTTCTAGTTAACTGGTGACTAAGTTACCCTTAGTGAATGTGTCACATTGCTTGCTGTATCATGTGAATGAGTTTAGGGAGTTTAGTAAGCTGTATCTAGTACTGTCACCTTGGATAGAGGTGTCAGCCAAATATTACCTTACAGGGTACTTTCGGGAAAAGCATCTCGTAAATAAGAGAATGTATCAAAATTCCAGTCTTCACCTTTCTAATCACTGTCTTGTTTATTTTGGAGCCTTTTAAGTGTTACCACAAATTGCAAGTACAGGCAGTTGTACGGTTTTTAGATAATGTGCAATTATGTGCGAAAACGTTTTCATTAAATGTTATTTTTTATTGCAGGATTACATCAGTTTGGTCAAAAAGTACACTGTTTAAATTGCTTAGATTACATGGTTATGTAACGAGGTAGTTCTTGTTGAAGAAACAGTTGTGAAGTGTGTGTTCATATGTGCATACAGTTTCCAAGGGGTGGGAAACCATGAATTTAGCTATAATAATTGTTGCTCCTTTGAAGTCATTCTTTGTCAGTGAGACACAAAACCTTTTCCATGTATCATCACCAGATTAATAGAGGTGCAGTCTGCCCCTACCCCCATGGGCACAGAGAACAGATGGTAGTTGTTTTTGGAACCTACCAAATCATATCTTTGTATCTCTTTCTATTTCTGACAATGTCTAGTGACAATTTACCTCCAGTTCCTTTATGAAGTAGTATGTCATTTGAGCTAAACATAGAGTGATGACCAAAATTTTTATTCTTGGGGCAAAGGAGAACTATTCCTCTCAGCCCCTGTTCTCAAAAAAAACAGAATCAGCATTGTCATTTCCCAATGTTTAAGAAAACAGTGGGCATAAAAAAGTCTACACAGCCTTATTACAATGACATTTTTTTGATGTAAAGCCAGAAATGAAGATAAATCATGTCAGACATTTTCCACCTTTAATGTGACCATGCAACCAACAAAATTAAAAAAAAATAAATAGATAGATACTTTTCAGGATAAATAACTGAAATTAAAAACCTACAGCACCCTAGTTACATAAGTATGGAAAATTCCCAACTAATACATTATGGAAGTATCTTTTGCGTTTATTACAATAGAAAGTCTTTGTGAATAAGTCACTATCAACTTTGTGCAACAGGACTTTGCAATTTTATCCTACTCTTCCTTGCCAAAAAGTTCAAGCTCCTTCAAATTGCTAGGGGATCTCCTGTACACAGCCCTCTTTAGGTCATTCCACAGGTTTTTTGTGGGATTGAGGACTGGACTGTGACTAGGCCATTCCAAAACTTTGATCTTCCTTCTCTAAAGCCATTTCTTAGTTGACTTTTATGTGTGTTTTGGGTTGTTATCATGCTGGAAGATACTTTTTCATTGTCAGCTTTCTGACCAAGGCCAGCAGGTTTTGTGCCAAATGATCTTGATATCTGGACCTAGTCAGTATGCAATCTACCTTGAGTAGAGCCTCTGTCCCAGCTGAAAAGAAGCAGCCAAAAAACGTGCCACCACCATGCTTCACAGTATGCATGGTGTTCTTTGGATGATGAGCTGTGTTATCTTTATGCCAACATCTATTACCAAGACATTTTTCCACGTAGTTAGGAGAGATTGAATGTATTTTTTGCAAAATTTAGAATGTTCTTCTTTGTGAGAAATCCCTTCTGTCTTGCCAACCTACCCCAAAGCCCACACATGTGCGGTATAAGGGAGATTGTTATCGCATGCAGTGACCAGTACCAGCCAGAAATTCCTACAGCTCTTTTAATGTTGCTGTAGGCCTCTTGATAACCTGTCTAATAAGTTTTCTCCTTGTCCTGTCATTGGCTTTGGAGGGTCATCCTGATTTTGGCACATCCCTGTGGTGGTGCATTTTCTCCACTTACTGATGATAGTCTTCATAGTGCTCCACAGTACATCCAGTGTATTTAATATTCTTTTATACACCTCTCCTAATCAGTACCTTTCAACAACAAGATCTTACAGATGCGTTGTCAGTTCCTTGCAGACCATGGCTATCTCACTAGAATGTAACCATAAATATTTGAAAGAAAACCTACAGCAACTGGTGATTTTAATTTGTGATGAATCAGAATCACTTTCAGTGATGGCAGGTGTATGCTACTTGTCTTTGAACATGATTTTGAATATGACTGGTTCCCTCTGAACACAGCTACAGCCCCCATGATAAAAGGGTGTGCATTCTTATGCAACCAGTGTGTTGTGGATTTTCATAAATTCAATTATTTATTTTAATAATTTTATATTTATTTTTCTTTTGAAATGTGTTGGTTGCAAGGTCACATTAAAGACTGGAAAAATGTCTGACATATTTTTTCTTCCACAGGAAAAATCCTTGACCCCAACACAAATATTTCTTACAATACTTTTTAATGTTACACTCACATGTGAACAAAAATCTCTGAAAAGGGTCCATTTTATATCAGTGCACCCAGGGGTTTAATCCCACTATCATCTGGGCTAACTGATTATATTCTTTGGCTGTCTATGTATACTATTTACATTGGTATGAAATGAGCCAATTACCTCTTTTGAGCATTTCCATAATTATGCCACTGTTTTGCCTCTTGAGGAAACACAGGATCATTTTAATGACAGATTTGTGTTTATTAACTGGACTAATCTGAACATGAACCATGGAGAGTTTCAACTATGTGCTACACTTTCCCAACATTAAAGCCAGGAAACTTGACATCTTTCTGCCACATGATGAGATAAAAGCTACAAATAATCTCTTTATTTTTGGACTACATAATTATCTGCATATGGACAGAATATGTTGCTCTCTGGTTCACACTCAGTGAATATGATCTGTTTAAAATCTGCCACAGTTTTTTTCTAATGCCTGCATTTGAACACATTGGTGTCTATCTCAGTAACAACTCTATCTTAATTTTTTATTGTGACAGGATGTTTATTTAGTCTTTGAATATTCATCCATCCTTCCATTCATCCACCCATCCATCCATCCATATCGATTAACCTCTTTATTCTGGTCAGAGTCATAGCGGTCTAGAGCCTCTGAATCATAGGGTGCTAGATTATGAAACAACCGTTGAATAGGATGCTAGTACATTGCAAGGAGGGAGGGTAATCAGGACTTCTCCTTGGCTCAGTTGTTTTGGGGAGCATAGGAATATCCAAAATGTGGACTCAGAAAAGGTATAAAACCATGTCCCTTGACATGGGCTCTGGAAGCTTCTGCAGGAATATGGGGCATCGAGACTGCCGATGACTGCTAGCTGATCCCAGTACGACTATAGTGCAAGCTGTGTTCATGTTAGCTTTTAGTCAAATATGTTCAATGTATGTGTTTTGTCTTCACTCTTGTTTGTGGTTATCATGCACAGGATATCAAGGTGCAGCCAAGGCTCCAACAGTGTCCAGGTGGAGGAACTATGGTTGACATCTCTGCTGTTTGCAGATGATGTTGTCTTTTTGGCCTTATCTGACTATGACTGGTACTGTTAATGCAACTCAAATAGTTTGCTGGAGATTATGAATGGGCAGGTATGAAAATTAGGACCTCCAACCCCAAGGTCATGGTCCTTTCCCAGAAAAGAGTAATTTTCTCTCTCCAAGTGGGGTTGGAACTGCTACCCGAAGTGGAGGAGTTCAAGTATCTAAGGGACTTGTTTACAAGTGAAGGAAAAGTGGAAACAGGAGATTGAAAGGGACAGTATTGCAGCTTCAGTAGTTCTATGTGCATTGTATATATTTGTGGTAGTGCAGCAACAGTTGAGATTTAGAACAAAGTTCTTGGTTTACCACTCATTCTATATCCTCATCCTCACTTGTAGTCATGAGCTTTAGGCAACAATCAAAATAAGACAGTAAATATAAGCAACCAAAACAAGATTTCTTTGACAATTCAGGACAGTCTTTGATCAGAGCTGCTGCTCCTCTGAATTGAAAGCAATTAACTGTAGTGGTTCAGCCATGTCATAAGAATGCTCCCTGGTCTGACCCCACTGGATCTGCACCATGTACATACTTCAGAGCAGAGAGCACAAGCAGACCCAAAAACATTGTGGAGATTATGTCTCTTAGCTGACTTGGGAATACATGGGGATCCCTTAGAAGAAACTAGAGGCTGTTGCTGGGCAAAGGAAGGTTTGGGCCTACTTACTCAGCTTACTACCACCGCAACCTTCACCAGAACATGCGGAAGGAAACTGGCTGACTAAATTGCTTAATCCTGGTAGTTATATGCAGCAGAGAGACTGAATATCAGTCCACTGCTGCTGCAGATGAGCTCAAAGCCAATCTGGGTTCCTCCAGCTTGTGACTCATATTCCTGTTTCCTCCAAGACTCAAAATGTAATAATTAAGTTTTTATTTTTAACACATGCAATTCCTCTTCCAACTCAAGCACCAAAATATATACAGACAGAAGTCATTCACTTAAGCTATTCTTCATTCTTATTGTATTTTTGGAAGTTCTGTCTTTCTATAATTAGAGATGCTTGTGATCTGTAGATCTTCTTGGAAAAATGTTTTTACCAAAAATGGTTAAGACTTTTTGAGTCCATTATCCCTTCTTAAACTTCACTTTGCAAATACATACTGTTTCAAAACTGAAAAAAGTAAAACTCAGTCATAGCTAATTGCTTTGTATTTGGATACAGCAATTGATGTTGTAGCTGCTGCTGCTTCACACTGTATAGCAAGAGAGTTTGGGGGGCACTGTGAACTAGTGGCAGTGTTTTACTGAGGTTTACAACAGAGGTGAGATGCACAACACAGCTCATCAAAATAATTATCCCAGCAGCCATGGTGACAATAGACTTGAGCTGGGATCCTGTGCTGACTACTTGGCAAAGCCACTCGGGTGCACCCACACTCCCAATTCACTCATAGATTGGAAGGGTTTAGAGCTAGCAATATGATCTTCAGGAGAGCAGATGACCTTCCCACTCAGTACAATTGTGCTCCAATTCTTACAGAATACAAATAGATCCATAATTTGGAAGATTTTTTCCAAGCTCCGATAACGTGCGTCAATTTAAATGTCATGAACTTTACTACAGGGAATCAAGATCCTACCTTGATCAGATGCAAGAAAATGCACAATGATTTGATGCAGAAAAATTATTTGATAGAGCGGAATGGGATTTCTTATTTCCAGTTTTGGAAACATTTAACTTGGACAGCAACTTCATTAACCTAATTACGCTCCTATACTCAAATCCTTTAGCATAACTTAGCATGAATGGTTTTCTGTTGAGTGGTTTTTCTGTGGGCGAAGCTGTAGGCAAGGCTGTCTTCTTTTCCTCTCTACTTTTCACATTTGTGAAATGCACTCCTATGCTTGAGTAACCCTGAAATGTCAGCCCTGGCAGTTCTAAAGATGATATCTGATTATAGCAAACTTTCAGATTATGAACTTAGTCTGTTTAAGTCCTTAGCCTTCCAATTGAATTTTCTTATTAATTTCAATTGGTCTTTCCCCTTCAAAACTGTAAATTTTGGTCCAAGGATTGAGGAATTATTATGATTTCTGATCTCACAGATTTGAGAAAGAACATCTACTTTCTGTTAATGAAAAACTTTAAATATCTGTTCTACACAGACCTCTCTTCCTATCTCATTATTTGACAGAATTAATGTTGCCAAAATGAACGTTTACCTCAACTGCTATACCTGTTTTAAAATCTACCCTGATACTTATTGAAGGAATTCTTTAAGAAATTAGATAGATCTATAAATTTATTTGGAATAATAAGAAGCCCAGAATCAGGCTCTCCAAATGCAGCTGACCAAAAGAAAAAGGTAGGGCTTTGCTACCAGATGTGAGAATCTACTACTGGATGGCACAGGTCAAACAAACATTAAATCCATCAAATGTTCCTGGTTCTATCTGAGACCAGATTCTCTATGGGTTGGTGAGGATTCAGCCTTGTGTTACCCAAGACTGCTAAGGTCCCCAATTTTCTTTCAAAAATTTCATAAGATTTTGGACCTATCTGAGAACTCTGTTATATTCGACATTGTTCTGATATGGAGACACATTACCAGTGACCTGATTCATGCAGCCTTTCTCTCTAGACTCCTTTTGCTTTCAGCCCCAATCTTCCCCCAAATATTAATCAAGTCAGGTGCCAGCAATAGTTGTGTAAAGACATTGTTGGACATGCCCCATTTATCTTCAGATCAAAAAATGGTTAGCTTTGAACATATAAAAATTAAATGTGGCCTATCCAGTACAGACTTCTTGACATATATCTACAACTTTGTCATTTTATTACGACCTCAAATAAACAGAACCAATTTTGGACAGAATTAGAAACAACTCATGGCAGTAAACAATTCTAGAGGCCCTAATTTATGAATTTTTTTTCCATTTTAATAAGTGTTGGCAATAATTCCTATGATACTTTGAGAGCCACAAAAACACAAGTTTGATGCATCTTTCAGTGATCACAAATGATCAATTTTTGCTGCCTGCACTTCCCTAGGCATCCAGGAGCAAAATGTCAAGCTTATTCACAGAATCTACCTTACCCTAGTACCTCTTCATTGGCTGGTTCTGGGGTTATCACAGATGTATTTTAAGTATATAGCTGGTTCTGGCATGTTCATATACCTATTCTGGTACTGTGATAAGGTACATGCTTATTGGAAAGGAGTTCACTCAACCATTTAAAAGAACCTTAATGTAAAGTTTTATTTGTCCTCATCTATACTGTTAAGCCACAATGCAAATCCTATTTTTAATGAAGTCATGGAATGCAGTCTGTTCATGCTCTCATATTTGCCAAGGAAATGTATCTTAATGCTTTGGCCTACAACTGAAGCTCCCTCTATAAATATGTCGATGTCTGAAATGTTTACTTTCCTCTCGTTTGAAAAATTAGAATTTGACCTACACAATAACTCAAAACAATTGTGGAATGTATGGACACTCTTTTGAAACTTATTAGACTTATTAGTGCTGTATGACCATACCTGTAATGCACTGTAATCATCTGACCCAGACCCCTTGCAGTATGTAGATGGACATGCAATTTTTGTTGTACTGTCTCTGCCTGTATATTCCTGTGACCTAATGTTGTTCATAACCCCAATATAAGAAAAAGGGAGATAAAAGTATTGATATAATGAACACAAACTTTGCTTCCAAGTGGAGTTGTTCAGAAATGGCACCTGTTGCTTGCTCATATAGTTTCAGTTCACATTTATTCATATTTGTTGAAAATAATACCCCTATTATAGAGGAGATAGAAAAGTTATTGATCATGTGGTTATAGTTAACAGCACTCTGATATACTGTAGTTGTGTTAGTAGTAGGTACTGGACTTGTTGGTGGTGTGTTGGGCCTCTTCCTTCCTTCATGACCTCATAACCCAACAAAAACACACTAAGATGGAAATTATATTCTGAAGGTCTGGAACATAACAGAACAGATTCTAGCCATGGCTAATACAAGTGGGGGGGGGGGGGGG